>JAPSGF010000021.1:3366341-3386412 GCA_035772895.1 Perdix hodgsoniae | reverse complement strand
ATGTGGAATACTAATAGCAGAATTACAAAAGTATTAAACCATGACATCTGGTGTTGGTTATTTTCCCCCAAACAGAACACATTTCAGAACAAATTTCAAATTCCCTCAGCAATTTAAGGAAGCTGTTTTTTTCACATCTATGCCAGCAATAAATAAATAAATAAATAAATAAATAAAAAGGCAAGTATAAACATGATTTAGCTCAAAGACTGAGGACTTACCAGGGCATAAACTACAGATAGCTAAGTCAACAGAAAACTTTGCATTGATTTCACTGGGCTTTGCATCAGGCTCTAAGAGTAAAAATAAAAAAGTGGTTAATAAGAAGATTCCAAGGAAAGAAAGATATGGCTGGAGGCAGGAAAAGGTCTATGAGCAAGGGCTGTAAAATCTGAGAACCTTCTCACCACAAATGCTCAGTAACTTTAAACCAGAACCTGGCATCTGGATACAGCATCTTCCCTTGCTCGCAGTCTCAGCTTCCCAAGCCTACAATTCCTGGTTTCCCCCTGCCAATTTGGTTCCAGCATGCACAGCCTTCTCGTTTTTCAGATGATGCTTGTGATGAATCCCGGAGCAGTAAGCTCTTTTTGCATGCTTTGCTTCCAAATTCCAAGCGCTGAAACCATTTCAGTTGTCTGCAGAAAGATCACAGCCAGCCACTTGGAGCTGCATCATAATCAAGATCTGTTTTCTCCATTTGAATGCATCAATGCTTACACCAGGAGATTTTGACTGTAAAATATACACTTTTTTTTATCCTTTAACTAATTTTAATCTCTCTTTTTCACTTGTCACCACTATTCACAAAGCCTGCTTTTTCTGCTGAGGCTTTCAGCAGAACATGTTAGAGAGAAGAGAGATAACAAGACCTCATAACCCTCTTTATCACAAAATAAATAAATAAGAGAACAACTCCTCTATTTAGGTGTTGCAGATAGAATTGAATGTTCCTTTGAAAACTCTTTGATCACCATAACTTGCTGAACTTTGGTTTCTGGCTCCGGGTCTTTTCACAGCAGTGGAAAAGCTCAGCTGCTCTGCTCAGTGTCATCCTTCAGTAACTTGTGGGGCATTGCTGGATATGGTTCCCCCAAGCTCCCCCAGCCCAGAAGATGACTGCTAAGTTCCTTCCCACCCAGGAGAGAAAGATTTGTCCCAAGAACCTCTAAGAAGTGGCACTATGGCTGCCTTGTCTGTGCTACCATTTCCACCTTCACCACAGCCGTGCAATGTTACCCATGTACACATTACACAGACAGACACCTCTCTAGATTGCAGACACACAAAGAATAAAAGCATGGGTGCCCTCAGGTCTTGGCAGGTTTACCAGGAAAGAAATATTTATCCTGGCAAAAATCAGAGCCTGACAATATAAAATGAATGCATGCTTTGTTTTCCTGCATTAGAGGTATCACAGGCCTAGAACAGATCATAGGCTCATCTGGTTCAGCCCTGTCTTAGACCATAGGTATATACTGCAGAATATCATAGAATTGCAGAATCACTAAGGCTGGAAAAGACCTCTGAGATCATTCAGATCAACACCAGCCCACCCCCATCACACCCACCAGTCATATCTCCATAGTTCTGGAACACCTCCAGGGATGATGAGTCCATCTCCTCCCTGAACAGCCTATGCCAATGCATTACCACTCTTACAGATAAGTTTTTCCTGGAAATCCAACATGATATTAACTTGGGAGGAAGGAGTAAGAAACAGAACACATCACTTACTGATTTGTATGAGCAGATTGGTAAACAAAAGGCCCGTTAAGATACCATAAGATATCTGAAGATTCACTACTAAATTAAAGAGCTCTCCAATCATCTCTAGTGTAAGGCAATGGAAAGCGCAGCAATGACAGCAGAGCAGCAAGTCCTAGGCTGCAGCAAGTGAAGACTTGCTCAAATGCAACAGCTTGGGCACAGAAACAAAGGAAAGAAGATGTTTACCTTTGGAAGAGCCTCAGGCACACAGGGATCTTTAGCAAGATCCCCTTGCCTCCACTGCCAACCCTTAAATGAGGTCTGGGAAGGGGTGGATCCTGGCTTCACCCATTCTGGTCACTCAACTGCATTGCACACTCCTGAGCTCCCCTGCATTGGCTCTGCCTTCCCCCCCAGGTGCTCAATCACTGCTTCAAGCTGTGACTTAGTATTTCTGCTACATCTAGTTAAATTGAAAGAAGAGAAGCAATGGAATGACTGAAGGGCACAAATCCCCCAGTACTCAGGGTGTCAAGTACAGCCAGCCTGTGCACTCAGCAATCTGCTCTTGTTTGCAGCATCTGGCTGTTCCATTTTAGCAACAACCTGCTCATGGGCAAAGTTCAGCCCATCCTGCCTTCTGGATTTAGCAGAGCTCTTTCTCTTTTGCTGTTGTATCTTCATTTTCTTGCTTCCCACTCCCTCCCCCACTTGTCTTCGTCACTTTTTCTTTTGTTCCTTGACACTAAATTAACAATGCATGCCCACTTGTCCTAAGTCTTTCAACAAAAAGATAAAAGATAAATTTGGAGTCTGAAAAAGTGGATCTTGAATAAGAACGCTTGATTTTATCACCTTTCAAGAGTCCCAGGTATTCAGTACAAATACTGGCATAGAGAGAGAAAACAACTTGCTGAAGTGCCAATGCAAGGTCCACCTTGGGTTAGGACCCATCACTCCTGCATCTTCCACACTGGTGTCCTAACTCCTTTGTGAAATGCAAGGTCTTTCCTGTAACTGTACTTTTTAAAAGTCATTGAACGTTTGAGAAGGATCTGCTTTTAGATCTGGGGGATGATGGTGGTCGTGGGCACATGGTTGGACTGGATGATCTTTGTGGTCTTTTTCAACCTTAATGATTCTATGACCCTGCTGGTTCCAGGGTTGGCTTGCCCACTCCAATCTGCATCTAAAAGAGCAGCACTGCCCAGAGGATTACAACTTCTTGAAGAACGGAAACCAGAGAGACTCAGGTCCCTTCCAACCCAATCATTCTGTGATTCTATCTTCCTGACAAACTTTTAGGCAAGGGTTCTGTTGAAAAGCACACATTCCATAAAACATCCGAGCTTAACGAATGGGTGAGTCTAACAAAATTCCCTTTAATGTTCTCATTTGCTACTTGAGTGGACCATTCTCTCAGATCACTTAATAAAAATACAGTTTCCTTAGATGTCCAGCTATCTTAGGATTTGGTATTCTGGCTCTAAGCCCCAAAAGCCTTTTTCCGTTTTTGCATGTGAATAAAGAGGCTTAATGGGCTGACGTCAGAAGCTGTATAATAAATGAGTGATATTCAGTTTAGTTGTGGGATTTCACTTGTTGTCTGTTCTCAGGAGGGACCAATCAACTGGAATTATTTTAAAAGTATGAGAAACTGGTCAGTCTATTGCAGAGCAATTTTTTTTTGAGCAGTTTTCTTTTCTCTGGAGCTAAGTTTTTCTGCTTTTTGTGTCAAGCCCAATTTGGAGGTTGTTACTCCAGTTTAACTCCTCATTTATGCAGGCAGAGAAGGTTTGAGCAGAAACTTGGCAAAGTCCAGGGATCCTGGCCGAGTCTCACTGCATTTCTTTGCTTGCTCAAAGCATCACAGATCTGTTTTCAAATGGGAGAGCTTCAAAAGCTGGCTGCCAATGCTCAGATTTACAAACAGGACTTTTGTTCGACGGTTCATGATTTACATGGGATGGATCGTGTTTTCTAACACGGCCCCAGTCACATGTGGTACATCTGAAAACACAAGCGGTTATTTGACAGTTTCCTTTTTGCATTTGTAATGATGCCAGCACTGGCACTAAGTCCTCAATAGCTTTTCTTTCCAGAAATAATCGCACACTTTCGCACAGGGGATGGTATTCCTTGGGCTCATACGAAACTGAGGACAGGGAACTGCTGTGGCTGGAGCTGGCTGAGGTCCTGGGCTTTGCTTCACTGTTATGTCTTTAATTTCCAGCATGTCACGACCCCATATCCCTCAGTCAGTCTGTAGCACTGTGGGTACTCTGGGGCATCCCCCAAGCCTTTGGAGGATGCTGCAGAGCAACTTTTCTGCAGTGAAAAAACCCACTTCAGCAAGTTTTGCTCCTTATTCCTCCGCCACTGCACAAATATAACACAGATTCAGGGAAAGGCATTTAAAAAAATACAAAACAAATCATTCCAAACCCCATTTCGGCAGTTGCTCTTTTACATAAACAACTGTCACATCTATTATCTCTCTTCCCAGCTCTGAAATCTCAGCTTTACACACCTGCCACCACCCTGATTTAACACCTAACCAAAGCCCAGATGTGTCTCTCTCAGCACACTGTTTCACTCTGGGCTCTGGCTGGGATGAAGCAGCAGTTCCCTCCTGCTGCATGCCAGTGTTTCCTAAGGATACAGATGTATAATCTTATGCTAGGAGTACAGCTGCATCATCCTGTATAATGTATAATCCTATGCTCTGACACTGGTGGGAAGGAGAGCTCAGCTCCGAGGTCACACAAGCTGCTTGGGTTCCTCAGGAGCAGACGTCTCCTGCACTGCTAAGTGACAATGGGAAAATGGTTTCAGACTGGTTCACCACACCAGATGCAGCTGAAAGCAGGAGTGTCAGCCCAAGGTCCTCCCTAACCAAGGGGCCAGCATCTTTGCCCTCATTTTTTTTTATGAATGGTTAGGCCACAGCTCTGCTGCACAGAGCTGTGTGTGCCCCATCCTTGGAGGTGCCCAACACCATGGATGCACCCTAGGCAGCTTGAACTGATGGGAGCACCCAGCCCACAGCAGGAGTGGGGCTGGGGGTTGTGAGGTTTCTGCCAACCCAACCATGCTGTGATTCCATGATTTTGCAGATGGAGGCAGAAGTGAGATGACTGAGGAGATGTGGCACTGAGGGACATAGGCCAGTGGGCATGGTGGGGATGGGTTGGGTGGATGGACTGCATGATCTTGGAGGTCTCTTCTAACCTTAATGATTCTGTGATTCTAAGAATTACAGGTACTTTCTGTGAGAAATTCTGTAAGACCTGGCATAGGACACCAGGCAGATCAGGGAGCCTGTTCCATGGGAATCAGACACTCTGATGAGTGCAAGAGAAAAAAGTCAAGGAAAACAAAATATTCTGTTGCTACGTTGAAGGATCTTATGGGGCGTGTGGTCAACTGTGAGTCCAAGCAGAGCTGCTGTGAGGTTTGGGATTCCTAAGCTGGACAGCTTTGGAAAGGAGGTAAATTCAGAAGCAGTAGTCAGAAAACTTCTAAGAAGTAAAACACAATGATTTTTGAAGTTAATTCATCTTGAGGAAAGACTACTAAAAAGCTCAGGTAAATGTTCCAGCACACTCTGCTTTGTCCAAGATGATGCCAACAAACAGATTAAAGAAGGAACCCTTCAGCTCTTCAGTGGAAGAACAAACACAGCATTCAGGGTATCAGAACAGATAATTACAATGAGCACAGCCTGCCACGTATTTCTTTCCTTACTGTAAACTGAGCCTTTGTGAGTAATACTAAATCTGAAGGCATTCCTAAGCTGTTCAGCCACCAAACTGATACACACGGGGCACAAGCTGAGATGTCCTGTGATCTCCCACTGCCTCCAGCAGATGAAATCACTGGCATTTGTGCCAGGACCATCGTGTTCCTGCTAATAACCACAGTGCATGAACAGCACAGTGCTGAGACTGGGAGCTTCTTTCCAGGTGGGAAGAATTACTGAGAAATAGAAGTGACAGAGACAGCAAAGGCGGGCTGACTTGATGTCAGTGTTGATGTGAATTGCCTAAAATATGGCTTTTTTTGGCCTATCTTGTGACACAAAGTAGAGCTGTGTTTCAGTGGATTAAATAATCTCTCTCTCCAGTAGTTCTATTTGAGTTTCTCTGAAATGAGAATTTGGAAAGTAAAAGGGTTTGGCATCATTTTGCCCACTCTTAAATGTTTTTACTTAAAAAGCACACATTGAAGTGAATTTAGTCATTAAGAATCCTTGTGAAAGGAAGATTTGGAATATTTTACTTCCAACTGGAATGTTCAGTGCTTTCTCAGTCTTTTGGCCAGCGATATTTGCCACCAAATCTGTCACAAGTTCGCAGATCGATGTTTTTGGCTTAAGCATTCCTTAGTCAGCAAATGTCACTTTTAAAATACGACTTGGCCAAAGAGCAGCCCAGCAGCACCTCCAGGACAGGAGCAGAGCCCCTGGGTGCCTCCATCACTTTCCATGTGAAATCCACACCACAGGAATGTTTTTTTGTCCAGGCAAGAACCAGTTCAACTACACCCCTGTCAAAGCTCTTTCCAAACCAAATTTTGTGTTTGAGGCTTGCAAGTTTTCAGCAGCAATTTGCTGTATGGGCTTCTGGGTTTAAGCTCTTGCATTTATGTCGAAATCTGACATCTAGAAACAACAGAAAGGCCATTCAAATATTTTTCCAGCTAGTCCTAAATACAGACTGATGGCACAGGGGAAAGGAGGAGATTTTTACAAGAGGTCCATATCTACATACAACATATAAGCTATGGAATATGTTATCTGCATGGAACACTAGGACCTCAGCTTAGGGGTATCGAACTTTGTTTGAACAAAGTCATGCCCCTTTGTTGCTGAGTTGTGTGTTAAGCAGTGTCAGCCCCAGGTGGCCAAGAAGGCCAATGGCATCCTGGCTTGCATCAGAAACTGTGTGGCCAGCAGGAGCAGAGAGGTGATTGTTCCCCTGTACTCGGCACTGGTGAGGCCGCACCTCGAGCACTGTGTCCAGTTTTGGGCCCCTCACTGCAAGAAAGACATTGAGGCCCTGGAATGTGTTCAGAGGAGGGCAACAAAGCTGGTGAGGGGTCTGGAACACAGGGCATATGAGGTAAGGCTGAAGGAGCTGGGAATGTTCAGCCTGGAGAAGAGGAGGCTCAGGGGAGACCTCATTGCTCTCTATAACTTCCTGAAGGGAGGTTGTAGTGAGCTGGGGGTTGGCCTCTTCTCTTGTGTCATTAGTGATAGGACCAGAGGGAATGGTTTCAAGCTATGGAAGGGGAGATTCAAGCTGGACATTAGGAAGTATTACTTTTCAGAAAGGGTGGTCAGGCACTGGAATGGGCTGCCCAAGGAGGTGGTGGAGTCACCGACCCTGGGGGTGTTCAAGAAAAGACTGGATGTTGTGTTGAGGGACATGGTTTAGTGGGAGCTATTGGTAACAGGTGAACAGTTGGACTGGATGATCTTTTAGGTCTTTTCCAACCTTGGTAATTCTATGATTATACGATTCTAAGATTTTCAGATTTTAATAGAATCATTAAAGATGGAAAAGACCACTAAGATCCCCAAGCCCAGCCATCAGCCCAACCCCACCATGTCCACTGACCACATCCCTCAGTGCCACATCTCCACAGTCCTGGAACACCATTGGGGATGGTGACTCCACCACCTCCCTGGGCAGCTGTGCCAGAGCCCAACCACATTTTCTCACAAGAAAGAGTCCTAATAGCCAGCCACAACCAATCCTGGTGTGATTTAAGGCCATCACCTCTCATTCTTTTGCTTGGAGCCAAGGCTGACCCCCACCTCATCACAACCTTCTGTCAGAGAGATGTAGGGCATGATGATGTCTCCCCTGAGCCTCCTCTTCTCCAGTCTAAGCAATCCCAGTTTCCTCAGCTGCTGCCCATCCTTCTCTGCTCCTTCTCTGGACACGCTACAGAACTTCAATGTCTTTCTTGTAATAAAAGGCTCAGAACTGAACACAGCACTTGAAGTGCAGCCTCACCAGAGCTGAGTACAGAGGGACAGTCACCTCCTTCTCTGCTGGCTGCACAATTTCTGATACAAACCAGGATGCTATTGGCCTTCTTGGCCACCTGGGCACAGTGTTGGCTCATGTTCAGCTGAGCACCCCCAAATTCTTTTCCTTCATGCATCTTTCCAGCCACTGCTCCAAGTCTGCAGCAATGCATGGCATTGTTGTAACCAAAGCTATCAAAGACCTGGCAATTGGTCTTATTGGACCTCATCCCATTGGCCAGTTATCCAGCGTCTCCAGGTCTCTCTGTAGGGCCTTCCTACCCTCAGGCAGATCAACACTTCCTCCCAACTTCGTGTCATCTGCAAACTCACTGAGGGTGTACTCAATCCCCTCATCCCATTCATCAATACAGACATTAAACAGGCCTGGCCTCAGTACTGACCCCTGAGAAACACCACTCATGACCGGTTGGTCACCAGCTGGATTTAACTCCATTCACCACCACTTGATCAAGCGTAGGACGAAAAGGAATGATCCTGAAAACCTGGTCACAGACCATTGCCACTGTGAGATGGCAGCTCACCCAGAAACCAGGGCAGCAAGAACTCACGCTCCAACACAAGACTCACTAGATGAGACTCGTGGCCTTCAGATCACCCCCTTGTTGGCCAAGCTGCTAAGCCAGCCTTTTTCACCAGCACTCCTATACAGTGAAAGGTGTTTAACAAAATTAAAATGGAAAGCTCCATAGAAAAAAGCATTTTCTGGCTACTGAAATAGCGATTTGACACTAAACAAATACATGCACACAGACAGATTAGTATCAGCTAATGGTCTGCTCCAAAGGCTGTTGAAATCAAAGTCAGCCTTCCCTTTGATCTTGGTATTTTCCTTAGCTCAGGTTCCAAGTTTACAAATCATATGTTATAACAAAAGATGTTTCACAACACACATCCACTCATATGAATGAAACCTATGTCTGGAAAGACTTTTTTTTCCTGTACAGATGCTGTAATGTTCTGTTGCTGTTACTGTACAGGTCTCAGCAAAGGAAACTCACCTGCAGAGGAGGAACTCAGTCTTCCAGGCTGCTCCCCTTGCCCCAGCAAAACCACTACATGCATTATGTGGGCAATACGTGGTCCCACAAGCTGATTTTTGTGTCCACTTCTTTTGTAGCTCTTACCAAGCAATGAGCTATAGATAATCCAAATCTACAAAGCAAAAGCTGTTGACGTGACCAGTGTTTCCAGTTGCAAACTCTTGGCAAATTATGTTTACTTACTGGAGGTGTCAGATTAGAGCCATCTATCTACATTTCCCATGGATTGCTATGCAGTCCAAGAGGACGTGCTTGGATACAGTGTCTGCTACAGACATGCCTTGCTGCCGGCATAAAGCATCTGCATTCACATGCTACAAAAGATTTGGAAGAGCTGAGAGCTGGTCTAATCCCATGGTTATACTTCTGCAAATAGTCATCGTGGCAGAACAACTCCTCTGGGTAAAGCCTTTGATTTCCCTCTGCATTTCCCTTGACAAAGCCTGGGAGAAATGGGGCTGCCACTTCATCAGCAGCTCTGCTGCTGCCCATCAACCAAGGAAACCATCTGAGCAGAACACTTCCTTGCTCAGCTCTGGTTTCTGACCCAACTGGTTTTTGGTAACATAAAGCAGATTAGCTTGAGCTAACAATAGTGACAGTTTAGAGAAGATAGATATAACTTTAACCACTTAGTTGCCAGATGTCCAGGAAGATTTTTTAAAATAGCAGACATACACTTGAAATGCTCTCACATCTCTTCTTTCACCCAAGTTGGAGGCACACTGGGCACTTCTACTGACAGTGTAATAGAGGAATCCTAGAATCACAGAATGGCTTGGGTTTGAAGGGACCCCAAGGATCATCAAGCTCCAACCCCTATACCACTGGCAGGGTCGCCAACCTCCAGATCTGGTACTAGACTGGATTGCCCATGGCTCCATCCAACCTGGTCATGAACACCTCAAGGGATGGGGCATCCACAGCCTCTCTGGGCAGCCTGTTCCAGCACCTCACCACTCTTTCTGTGAGAGATGGACATCATGGCCAGAACTTGCCTCCAATCTGGTGGCTGTGATACACGTTTTTAAAACTCTTTAATTACATTCCCAGCCCAACAGCCATCACATTCCTGGTTGGCTTCAGAGTTGCTGGGTCTGAGGCTGTAGGCAGGAGAGTGGGGCTGATGGCAGCACTGCCTGCAAAACGTGGAGCTAACAAAGCAGGGTTTGTTGCAGCAGCTCAGAGAGACCATTCCAAGCTTTGCATTGCTTGGTATTTGTTTATTGGTAAACAGCATCTAAAAACAGAAAAAAAATCCTACAACCATAAGTGAGTGTGGCTGTGGTGAGGTACATCCACAGCCCCATCAGCACCATTCCAGGGTTTTCAATTTTCTGAAATTGTCCATTCTATGAGCAATGTTGGCTAATGAGAAAGCTCTATTTTGTTGCTTCCCACCCCCTCAACGAACAGTGAAAACAGTGCCATTCCACGAAGAGATCCACTTCCCAGGCACTGCTTTCAGTGAGCACAGAATGGTTCCACCCCAAATTCATTCCTTGTGAAATCCCGGCTTTGTGTTTTCTATTAAAATTCATCGCTTACGCCCCAGGAATTCTCAATCACAGGTAATAGGTATTTAAGCAGTTTCCACTCCGAATGCAGACCAAAACGTCAGAAACATTTTCAATCTGTCAGCGTTTTCCCCATCCGCTTCTTCTCTGAATATTGCGGACAATAAAAGCGAGCCGCGACTGATCAGAAACCTGCAATCCCATTCTGAGAAACAATTTGAGGTTTTGCAAATTGTTTTCACTCAGATGCAAAAGGAAACCAAAGGGTTGGGAATCTCAAAGATGATGTGTGGCTCTTGGGCCCCTCTTTTAGGATAGAGCCCTTCTGAAATCCATGCCCCCTCTGCCTGCTTGGTGATGCTGGTAGCATCCTGACCCTGGGTTCAGTCTCTATTGCACCACAACAGTTCCATTTTCCTTCAGAAGTAAAGCAATTTCAAAGCCTCGCAATGCTCCTCATTACGCCTGTTGTTTATGAGTGTTGCGTGATCACTGGAGTATATGTGAAGAATATTTGCCGTTTCCCGGAGTTTTTGAGCTCCAGCCAGAATTACATCCATAAAAGCACACCACCACCTCTTCTCTTATCCAGCCCTGCATTTTTCTGAACGTTGCCTGAGCCTCATTGTGTTAAAACTCTGAAATGCAGAATTTCTGCATTGCACTCTGGCTGTGATTGAAAAAAAGTCTGGTCAAAATATTTCGGCCCTGTCTAATTTATTGTCCACCATAAATGCCCGTGGAGTGAACTCATCCTTCTTATTTGCCAAACTACTGACCCAATCACTTTCTGTGCTGCTGGATCAATTTTAACTTAAATTGCTTTTGTCTGCATAAATTACATCCCTTAGTGAGCAGGAGGGCTCTGCCCCCATCCATACACAGCTTGCAGCATCCAAGAAGTTGATCCTTCAGTTTCAGGAACCTCTGGGTATTTCAGAGATAACTCTTAAAGGATTGGGGGCTTCTTTTGCGCTGCTGACTGCGTTGCACGTGTTATTCTTTGCACTGAAATCAGCAGAACCATTCTGCCATGCAAAAAGTGTGGCCCAGCATGAAGCCAGGTGTTTGACTCGATTACCCTTTCCAACTTGGGATCTTCTGTGATCCCATAACAATCTGATGACTGTCTGCAGGACCAGGCACAGATGTGCCATGCTTCTCATGTGGATGCAGAAGGAATTAAGCGTTGTGCTCATGGGCAGCATTGCTGGAGATGTGGAGGAGGGCTCAGACCCATCCCCATCCCAGTGGATGGCTGTCACAGCTATGAACTCAGCATCCATCCGAAATCTCACACTGACAATCAGCTGCAATTAACAGCTTCCACAGCTGCTTTCTGAAGTCCAAAGTGATGTTCAAATCCATCTGTGCCCGATTTAAATCTCGGGGGATAAGTGATGCGGAGCAGGGCTGACACATGCGATAGACACAGTGTCTCCTAATCATAAGCTCATTAACAAAGTAATCAAAGTGCAGTCGGATCATGCGCTAATCACCTCGCCCAGCCCCGTGTGATGAAGGACAGAACTTCACTCACAGCCCCAAATTCGCACCCGCTCCCCCCAAACCTGCTCTGATCTTTGATTTCCCTGTAAAGGGTTTGACATCAGAGATAATGAGACGCCCTTTCAAGAGCCTCGCCTTCTCAGGCTCTGCATGTTAATTTGTCCCATCGCTCATTAAAAAGGACAATGTCACATCTTCAGTCCCTGCTACCTTGGGCATCATTCAGTGCTACTGAGATCAAACCTGTAAAGAGCACAACACATGGGGCAACCTGGCAGGAACATGGCCTAAAAAGAGGCACAGTGCACAATCTATGTGCTGCCCGTGGGATGACTTCTACTGGATAAATGGCCTCAAGCAGCCGGGAAGGGCTCGTCCTGCCTTCTGCTGGAGAAGTTACTAATCTTTGGCTTGCTTGAGAAAGCAAGAGTGCTTTCATTTCTTACAGTTTCTAAAATGCTGTCTGTATTTATGAAATATGCAGGAGGATGCTTCCCTACAAGTGACAACTGAAAATTAAGGCTGACATTAATCCTGGTGCTGCAGGGTGCTCAGCAGGGGAGGATTCTCCCTTCAGCTGGTGATGATTTGTGACTCTGCTCAGGACCCAGCGCAGTGACAAGGCAAAGGCTCAGGACTTTTCCTGAATAGCACATGTAGTGCCTCACCTGTGAGTCTGCAGCCCTGAAAACCTGGGCAGACCCCGGGCTGACAGTGTGACAATGCAGTCACTTCTAACCTTTTCTTTTGTCTGCATCCCCCTCCACAGGAACTGGGGTAAAGCATTTCTGAAGGTGATGCTGCTTTTTCTGATGGTTTTGTCCTGTTCAGTGGCTGGTGGGTAAAAGAAAAGGATGACACAGGGGTATCCTAATCATAATAAAATATATCCTAAAAAAGATGTTGCCCTGACACTCATGGTGGTTTGGGGGCTTATGTACGTGATGCTAACGCCATCCTGGGGGAAATGCAATGGTTTTTCAGATCCAGCCAGCAACCAGAGGATCTCACTGTGGCAGAAGGAAAGCCTCGTCTCTCCACCACAGCCTCAGTCTTCCCTGGGTCAAGCTCTACATCCCCACCATGTCTGAGCTGCAAACACAATGCTGCCCCTAGAAGCATTTGTTTTGATCTGCATCCCTTCGAGTTACAATCAGTGAAGGAGCTGCTGCTTTTAACCATCTTTCCTTCCAAAACTGCAAGTCCATGGTTGATGCTTCCTACCATTACAGCTGGCACACCAGCCCATGTTAGTGCTGCTTCAGTGCTCGGGAGGTTGGTGGCTTCATGATCCTTGAGGAGGTTGGAGATTCATGATCCTTGAGGACCCTTCCAAGCCTGGCCATTCTGTGATTCTGTGATTCTGCTGGCATTAAATGCAATGAAGTCCCAAGCCCAGGAGCACTGGGAAGGATGAGCCTTTGACTTTAGAATCATAGAATCATAAAAGTTGGGGGACCATTAAGATTAATCCAACCGTCAGTTCATCTCCACCACGGACACTGACCATGTCCCTCAGTTCCACATCTCCATGGTTCTTGAGCACCTCCAGGGATGGTGACTCCTCCACCTCCCTGGGCAGCTGTGCCACTGCATCACCACTCTTTCAGAGCAGAAATTGTTGCTAATATTGAACCTGAACACTGACACAAAATGGAGCATGGCAAGAAAGGAAAGGCAGAGGCAGACTGGCTGCAGTCTCAGCAAGAAGGAACTCTTCTAACAGACCTACAGCATGGCTTGGTTGGAAGGGACCTTCAGAATCATCCAGTTCCAACCCCCCACCATGGGCTGGCTGCCCCCAAGCTCAAGCTGCCCAGGGGTCTTTCAAGGCCTCCAAAACCTCCAGGGATGGGGCACCACAGCTCTGGGCAGTGCCAGAGCCTCACTGCCTCTGGGTAAAAGATTTCCTCTGTGCTCCGTGCCCACAGATACTGCAGGTCCCTATTCAGGCCCTGGTGAAACTGCCTGCTAAGGGCGGGATGTAGAGGGCTGAGCAGATGATGCACAGGCCTGGCAGGACATGAAAGCCGACCTGGGCAGCAATTAGGGGAAGGCAGCTTGTAATGAGCAGGAATTGTGGCAGGACAAAGCTCTGCCCTGCTCACACAGGACAAAGCACTGCCGTGCTATTTTTATGAGATCATAAAATAGTCGCGTTCGGTATGTTACGGTATTTTGTAACTACATTTTTATGAACCTAAAATAGCAGCTTGCAGTTACTACTTGGGATAAATTGCTACCATATTTGCCAATCACTTTAATACTTACCGTCAAAACAGCTGCTGCGAAATGCAAGTAAATTATATTTTACACTCCTCTAAGGTTAGTTCAGAGGCCTAAGTCCATCATTTCATCTCGTCTTTGCAAAGCACATCCAGTGGGTTGGAAAATAGGAACTTATTTGATGCAAGACAGGGAGGGGAGTGATGTTCTGCAAACAATTTCAGCATTTGGACTGATTTTATTAAAGCAACACACAGCCATGCTGATCCCCAGGGCTCTGCAATTAGAACTACCTAAAAATAAGAAGTCTACCTTAAAAACAATGAAATTTTTAACTAAACTTGATATTCCTGTTAAAATCTCATGCCCAAGTATTTCTTCTAGCCTGGAATTCACAAGGACTGCTGCAATTTAACAGCATTGCTTGAAAGCATCACGTACTGCTGTGACTCTGGTAGATGGGCTTTGACTAAATAGCAGAAAAAATGTATGTACTGAATATATACATGCATTCTGATGGTCTTTCATTTCTTTTATGATGCTTTAGAAAACAACAATTACGACTGTCTGGAATGACACTGTGTCTCAGCGCTTCACCAGACATTTCCAAACCCCTTTTGCTTTTCTTCAGCATCTCCCAGTTTGGTGGCCCCTTGATTTCAAACCAAGACCATCCCACTGGGTTTTCTGCTGTCCCCGTGCATGAGGCCAGCAGCCACGCGTCCATCCCAGTGGGGTCTGTGCCTACAGATTGCAGAGAGATTGCATAGATGGGCCTGGCTGCACAAGGAGTTGGAGCAAAGCCAATCCCAGGAGGGCTGTGCCCTAGTTCCTCCATCCCTGACCAGGAAACCAGGGCTGCCGGTACCATGAAATGGCCAATTCCCCCCTGGGTCATGATTTGCCGTCCATTTGAACCTATAGGTAATGGGTTTTGGTTGAGGACGACAGTATTATATTATTATTCTTATTAAACATTGGCAGAAGCTTGCAAAACTCTGACCTCATTCCAGTAACTTCGCAAAGGGCAAAGAAACTCTATTACTGGTGAAATGAAGAACTTCAAAAAAATTTAAAAAATGTTTAAGTCCTCAACTCTCCCTCATAAATTACAGACTACTCTTGATCTCTGCTGCACTGGTATAAATCCAATTCAATTTCAGCAATGCAAATTGACTTGGGGCTTATTTACTCCAAATAACGGAGGTGTCTATTTGACCTGGATGTGAGATATTTGAAATGAGGAATGGCATCACTATGCAAAATATTTTGGTAAGCTATGACTACCTTTCCTCAGCTGCTTGTACTTGGAGAGCACTATTAGCCTGGAGAGGGGAATGTGGGGTGGGAGATGGGACAGGGATGCAGTTCCAGCCACCACTCTGTATCTGAGCTACATTACTCTGTAGTATATCATCTCTTAACCTCATCCGATGAGGGGAGAACAGCCCACGGCAGGGACTGGGGCTGTGGGAGCTGTAACATCCCTCCCAACCCAACCATTCTGTGGTTCTGTGATTGTGTGATTTGCTTGCCGCGTGCAACCATCCTTGCTCTGAACTTGGGGCTCCCTCGAAATGGTTTTGGCTTGAGCCAAAGATACAGAGCATAATGGGCAGCAGGATCTGCCATTTGGTCAGGATTGCTGCTGCAGAAATGGGTACATCAATGCCCAAAGTGTCCACTGTACAGCACCTTGAGCGAGAGATAATATTCATCTTGCCTGCAAAGCACTTAGCAACCCCATCCTGTGCACCCCTCGTGCAAAGAGGAAATTATTCCAGATACTAAAGTCAAACAAAGTAAGCAGCCTAGATTAATGTTTTCTCTTTAGAAGTATTGCCTACAAGGCATCTGATGGAGCTTTCCCAGCAACACTATGCAAAATGTACAGGAACAAGCAGGACACTTCGGGGGCTTGTTCCACCCTCCCAGCGCTCTGAAACCTGGGGAGTTCAGAGTCACCCCTGGGGATAAGCCCCCGAGATGGGCGCCTTTGAAGGGAGTGACAAGCGAGGCAAGCGTGGCCCTGATTGGCATTTCCAAAGACAGAGGAGTGCTGCAGCTGCTGCCGCAGCCTTGGCACGGCCGGTGACAGCCCTTGTCGCATCACTGCCAGATGAGAGACGGCAGTGTCTGAAGGGACCCTCTGAACACCAACAAAAGCAGCAGTTCAAAGCCCCTCTCCTCCTCCAGGAAAGGCAGCCTGGATGGTAATGACACTCATTTATTGTCAGGTTCTTTTTTTTTCTTTTTTTTTTTTTTTTTTGGAGATTACAGTCAAAGGGTTTTATCTTCGAGTCTCTTTGGTTGGATTGATAGCAGCATTAAATCTTACCTTGGTTGTAATGAAGGATACTAAAGGGACAAAAAAAAAAAAAAAAGAAAAAAGAAAAAACAAAACCACAGCCCTCAGAAGCAAAGTTTGGGCCTTACGACTTATTTACTCTCCTGGCCATGGGCCAGATTAATTCAGGGTGTAATTTCATGGGCTCCTGAATTTCATCAAGCTAAGAGGCTGACTGTATAAAACAGCTGACAGGTATCAGTGGAGGGTGATCCCAGGTCAGCCCTCATCATCAATAGGCGCTCCCAAGACTCCTGCAGCACATTCCTCTACCCCAGCCCTGTCTGCAGAGGGGTTTTTTGTTGTTGTTGTTCTCTTTGATGTTTTGCTTTGAATCACAGCACTGCAGGAACTTTGCTGTGCTCGCACTCATCTAAAGGAAGCGGATGAGCTGAAGAACAAGTAAAGAAGCAATAGGACAAGAGGTAACGAACTTAAGTTGCACCAGGGGAAGTTCAGGTTGGATATTAGGAACAATTTCTTCTCTGAAAGAGCGGTAGTGCATTGACACAGGCTGCCCAGGGAGGTGGTGGAGTCGCTGTCCCTGGAGGTATTCAAGAACCGTGGAGTGCGGCACTGAGGGATGTCGTCACTGGGCACAGTGGGATGGGTTGAGGTTGGACTGAATGATCTCAGTGGTCTTACCAGCTTTAATGATTCTATGGTTAATTATGGTGTGTTTCTTTAGATGCCCCCCTGCAGCCTGATGCCCTACATCTGCTTTTCTACAGAACCACTCCCACGCCACCCTGATGGCAGCAGCATGGTGGATCTTAGAGAAAACTCAAGTACCCCTGAGCCAGTGCTCTCAATTTGTTTCCAAAAATGAGACGTGCTATGGCAATGAAGAAGATGTACCTCTGGGGTGAAGCATATTTCCCATTGATTCCCTCACCCCAAAAGCTGCTGGCTCCTCCAGCTCCAGCCCAAGCAGACAAGTGCCTGTTTGGCTGGAGCGTGGCTGTCTGCCATTGCTAAAGAGTTAACAGAGCTCCTTGGCTGAGATCTCAGCATGATGTGACTCTTTATCTATACTGCAGGCCTGTGTTTAAACATCGTCATGATCCCAGTAATATGTTTCCAGCTGCTCGCCACCCTGGATAGACAGTTATTAAAAATAAACTTGCATAAACATAACATTTCTTTTGCACAGCTCATAGATTTTGACCTCCTGCTCATGCTAAGAGGTCACCGAGCTCTGTCACATCGTCATTCCTTCCTATGGGAGTGGCCATATGCAGCAGGTCATGTCCTGCACTGTGAATGGCTGAAGAGGAGGGAGAAAATGCAAAAAAGACTCAAAAAGATATTTTGGGTACATAAAAATGTTCTGTATTGCTTAGAGAGAAACGTTACTGAAGATTGATCTTCAGTTTAATGATGGCTTTCAACAGTTGGGCTGCTGCCTCTGAACATGACTGAAAGTTCATTGGGTGCATAGGGAGTGGAGGAAGATTAATTAAAGTGATCTGAGTGGTTAGTCTTTCTATTGGAAGTGATCATCTATGGAGCAGTATAGCAGTATATCATTAATTTGGAAAGGTCAGTTATGAAGAAGTATTGATTTCAGAAGTTTGGTTTGATTGCATCGCTGTAAAGTGTGACATTAAAAACCTGGCTGTTTATGTCCCTAGTCTGAAATCAATGGGGAATGAGGGCTTGGATTTGTTTCTCATTTTGTTTTTTGAAAAATAAAGACTAACAAAAAAAAAAAAAAAAAAAGAAAAAAAAAAGAAAACTTCCAATGGCATTAACTACCTGGAGTAAATTGTAACTTGACTGGGGATGATGGCTGGTTCCTATTAAAAGGATCCTGTCAAAATGCCTAGGCCCAACATTTATAATCTGGTTGAAGGCATTTCCCCATGATTCTGTACTGAAATCCATCCCTTATGTCCATCAACCCCACAGGCTCTGTGCAGGTCCATTGTCGGTTGAGCTACCAGCACCACCAGGTCACTACGGGGTGCTTCACAGGGGAACACATTTGCTTATTCTTTGTATTCTGCTTTCACTATATAACCTGCTTCACTAAAAGCCCCAAATGAGACAACTACCATTAAAAAGCCATCAAACAAGGTTTTATAGTTTTTCCCCTTATAAAATTTATTTTGTGCTGTGCTCTGTTCCATTAAAAGGCTGTCAGGATTTACTCTTAGGTTTTATCTCAATGCTGCGTTACCTAGCTTGTACGAGCCAAGGTTTGGTTTTGTCACCTCAAGGCCTAATCGCTGTGGGATTTGCTGACATTAAGTCAGCAAACATACCTACAGACATCAGCTATGTAGAAATGCTTTCAAGTGACATGGGGTGTACAAAGGGAAAGGGATTGCACGCTCCATTCTGGTGCAAACGTCAAGAAGGGAGTAATTATCCCACGTCAACATCCTAATTCCCAGCACTTTGATCAGAACACTTTGAATTGTAAATACTGGGGGAAACAGTGGTGTCACCTATTGGGTGTAATGACTCCTTCACCAGTCTCATGTCACCACAACATGCAGGGAAGAGATGGAGCAGATCCGTTCAGTACCAGTGGAGAGTTTGGGAACTGATGCTACTGGGGGGCTGGGCAGGCAAGTTGTGAATCCTTCTCAAGTATTACCATATATCTTCCCAGCCATCTGTCATTGATCACCATGGGACAGCCTGCTCAGGACAGTGGCAATCACCTGTGCTGGGATCAGCCATGCTCACCGTGATGCTTCCAGCACAAAACCCCACTGACACCAGGAGCAGAAGCACGTCCTCCAACAGGTTTGCCAAAACATGGCAAGTTTCCATTTATTCTTTTGAGAACACGCATGGCCAAGATGATATACATTCCTGATACCATGGCAACCTTACTCAGATGGTTACTCAACATGAGTTGTTCGAGCAGCTAAGGCCTTAAATCAGCTTCTGCATATACAGCTGTCCCTGCAGCATCCTAGGCCAAAAAGCTCATGTGGGTACTGCAGGGACCAGAGATGTTCCCCTTCTGCCGTAAGCATGGAGCACCCACACTGCAGGAGGGGAGCAGATCAGTGAGGGCTGGGCTGCGAGCACTGCTTGCTTTGCCACGAAGTTGTGTTAATTAAAAAGATTAAAGCCGGTGTTAGAACATGGGCTGACAGGTACAGCTCCCTTCCCCCCCTTGACATGATCGTGAAGTGTTAACAGCAGACGTCAGTCCTCAAGGCTGTAAAAATGTTCATTTCAGAGCTATTAACGCAGTGGATGGGGGGGGTGGGGGGAGGGCTTGTTAAAGAGCATATAGCATTAAACCTCTAGCAAGATACTGAGGGATTTCTTAACCTACAGAGTTATAGTTATGTGCAAAAGAGGGGAGGGGAGGCAGGGGGCTTAATTAAAAATCCATACTTCCCTGGCACAACATTGTACTTAAGGGCTCTGGAAGAAGCCATTTAAACAAGTAAAATACTACCCCAAATGCAGAGATGTGTCTCAGATAAAGAGGCCCTTTGTATCTTTGATGTCCTGTAAGTGCCATTCTCTTTAATTTTCTCCTTCCTAACAGCCATAAAGGATATTTTAAATGCATGAGGGACACTCAGGCTGCAGAGGCTATAGCACAGGTGTTGAGTGCAGTGGATGTTCCTGGAACAGGCTCCAACAAGGGCAGCAGCCACTCAAAAGTCAAAGGAGCCTGCAGGGATCC
>JAPSGF010000021.1:3330133-3361341 GCA_035772895.1 Perdix hodgsoniae | reverse complement strand
CTGCATGGATGGGATCCATCCCTGGACAAGTCACCTGACAGACCCAATCCCTAAGTCAGCATGAGAGACAGATTTAACACTCCCAAATGAAATGTTAATGCAGGAACAATCCCCTATAACATCCGCACCGTAAATAATTTACTTTCCTTCCAAGCGCTGAAGAAGATAAATGGAGAGTTTTTTTCAGGGGGTGGGGGAAGGGAAAAATAAAAAATTGAGTTGAAACATTTGCAGGCCCCAGTGTCATTGCAATAATAGGCAGCACGTGTAAACACTGCAAGGGCTGCATCCATTTGGGGGCTTGCAGACCACACAGCGCAGCGCAGCACCGAGCAGAGTGCCCTCGCTATTAAGGGGCCATCCCGAGTTTCCATACAGGCAGCAGTTATTTGTTATGATGAACTCTCCGAAATGAAGAGATTAAAATAAGTCCAAAGTGTTTCTCAGACAAATGTTTAATGTCACCCGCAAGATTTATGGCACTTCTGTTCCCCCTCCGAAAGCTTTTAGTTCGGTGGCAGAGGTTACCCAGGGCTTGTCCACTGGCTGCCGCCTTTATGGTTTTAGCACTGGCCAGAGAGTAATCCAGAGTTTCAATAATGAGTAATAGCACTTTCAGCTCACCATCATCATTTGTCCTACATCCATTATTGCCCTGAGAGAGCCATCTCGCTGATGTAAATGCTGCTGGCAGCTGGTGTGTCAGCACTTCACACCTCCGCAGCTGCCGGGCTGTGCTGGCCGCTCTGTTCCCACCCTTCTTCCAGCCCTGAGCCCAGGAGATGCCCTTGGTGCCACTGCAGGACTTGGAGCCCAGGCCCTGCAGGACTGAGGGCTGTGCAAAGCTTTGGGGATGCTTTTTGCTCTACCTCTGAAACTGTGCTGTGATGCAACAGGAGCTGTCGCTCTCCCTTATGAGCATCGCTGGAAGCACTCGAGGAAAGCATTGCCACCTCTTTGCCTCATCACAGGGATCCCTGATTTTCTCCCCTCCTTCCAGGGGAGTGAAACCACCAGAGCAGCAGCTCACTCACAAGGAGCATGCACAGGGGATGGGAATCCAACTCAGCTCTGCTCCTGGGGATGGAGATGCAGGGTGAGTGTTACTGATGGGCACCACTCCCACCACTACACCCCAAACCAGCCACTGTGTGGCTGAGGGTGTCCTGCAGCCTATGCTGGTCTCCCCTCCACAGCTTCCCCTAAATCCACACGCCACAGCCCACACCACTCTGAGCTCAGTGCTCCAGTGGATAATCTGACTGTATAAACACATTCATTTTCTTCCCTTGTTTGCTTTTTAAGGAGATTGCAGCTGTTCCAAGCATCAGACTGCCCATGTTGGAAAGCACCACAGCCAGCACTCACACTGCTAGCAGTGTGCCCCACCAAGAGAGCAGGATGGGGGTATGTGGGCTGCAGCAGAACTTGCAGGGTGTAAAATGGTGCCCTTGACACGGCTGATCCTCACCACTACCCAGATGGCTGGATGTTCATCCATCCCTCAGTTAATACGTGCTCATGTTTGCATCATGAGATGCATTGCTCAGTTTGCATGCATCACACTGCTTTGAATGTTCTCACATTTTCCTTCCTCCTCACTCATTCAGGCCAAGGTGATACAGCCCAACTACAATCCAGCAAGAACAACAAGCCACCGCTGACAGCAAACCAGTCAGGCTGATCTACAGGTGCAAACAACTCCAGGTGAGGGGCCAGCTCCACAAAAACCATTAGGAGAGCAAATCCCCGCAGCATCAATTAGCACCTCCCAGCCCTCCCAGTGCTGGCTGGACACTACCAGGTCAGTTATTTCCCAAACAGAGAGCTCAACACCTCTCTGCTACTTTGTGTAATTGCAGCAGTTATGAATCTTATTCTTCACCAACCTCTTGCACATCCAGCCCGAGGATCTGACTCGTTAACCTCATCCACACGCCGCCCCGCCAGGCACTGCGGTAGGTAGGATTTTAACCAAGTAATAAATCAGGCCATTGCCTCAATGCTCCTCAGAAGTGTGGCTCTGCTAAGAGTAGTGAAGACCCCATGTCCGGCACCGCTGACCCCAGAGTCAGACCAAGGCAGAGCTGGTACATCTGAGCCAACACAAATGCAGGGGCAGGCTGTTTGTCTTCTGCCTAACGCTGTACTTCAGCACCACTCTTGGGTTTCCTCTTCTGTAAGAGCCGAGATGCAGGCATGCCTGCGGGACCCCAGGAAGAGGAGTTTTGAAGTGAGAACTGAGAAATTCAGGCAGCTAAAAAGCTGAACTGTGAAGTCTACATTGGACCTTAATACCCTGGGACAGAAACTAAAGGTGTCTTTCCATAAGATGCATCTCACCACATCTGCTCTCTGAGACCCCAGCTCAGTGTGTGCGTGTAAGTGATCTGGAACAAGTCCACTCTTTAGAGGCCAATGAGCAGTGAGTTAATGGGATTCCCTGTTCAGAAAAGGCCGTGCATCATCATGTGACTGTCAGACCTCTGCCTTGAATTAGGAACTCACCCTCCACGTCAGTCCTTTGAGATAATGACCCACCCTCACTGCACACCCTCCATCCCCAGGAGGATTCTCCCTGGTAAGGTGTTTGGGATTTTCCTATTTCATCCCATAAAACCAAGGAAAGCTCTCCATTTGTCACTAGAATTGGGGGAAATTTTGCAAAAAACTGGTAGATTCAGAGCAGGGAAGGCACGACTTTCCAGTGCCTTGAGGAAAGACATCCCATTAGCAGATCTCTGATCTTCACAACCCAGACAGAATCACTCCTCTGCTCACTGCATCCTCCTCCTGCTGCTTTATCCCTGAGGGGCAGCACTCCCAGATGGATAAGCAGACTGAGAAGAGCCAAATACAATGGACAACAAACACAAACATCTATATGAAAGAGACACACTGAAAACTGTAATCGTGAGCAAGCAATTCTGCATTGCTCTCCTCTTACATTGGGTCTTTTTTCTGATGCCCAGACTTAGCAAGCTGAGCTATCCCACCTTATGGCCCTAAGTGCCACCAAGACCCCCACTGAAGGATGGAATCATTAAGGCTGGAAATGACCTCTAACATCACCAAGTCCAACCCCATCACCAACCCACCCACCATATCCACTGACCACATCCCTCAGTGCCACATCTCCACAGTTCTTGAATACCTCCAGGGACAGCAACTCCACACCTCCCTGGGCAGCTGTGCCACTGCATCACCACTCTTTCTAAGAAGAAATTGTTCCTGTAATCCAACTTAGCATCCACCAGCTCCAGCTGTGCCATGCAGCACTGATCATTCCTCACCATACACCCCTACAACGGCAGCCAGGGTGAAAGGAGGAGGTTGGTTTTTGTGTAACCACTCCAAACTTGGTTCTTCGAGTGGCAACCTTGAACACCACCAGAATGAACAGGGGTAACTCTTTGTATCCACTTACTCAGATCATTGCTACCCAGGGCTTTTAAGCATATTGAAAGACCCATAAAAGGATTTGGTGTACACCAAGGTTATGGTACAGGTCCAGGCTAAAGCCACGAGGATTGAAAAGGGAAAGAAAAGTTCAGAAGAAAAAAAAAAAAGGCAGGTGATTTAAAGCAGAAAGGTTCTGCTTTGAAAGGAGGTGTGCTGATTCATACCAGTGAGTGATTTAGCCCATCTGAAGTACCTGAACTTAACTGCTGAGCTTACAGCTGAACTCAGCAGCTTAACTGTTGAACCAGCCAATCTGTTAAAAGCCACGTTCCTTCCCACAGCACAACCAGGAGGCACAGGCTGCGGGAAAAGCCTTTGGAAGTTAGTTGAGGCAAATCCAAGAGCAGTCTGTAAAACAGCTCTTAGATCCTAGAAGATTTATGAGAGATTTACTGCTCAGACCATTTGCAGGAAAATAAAAGAAGGAAAATCAAGCAGCTACCTTGGAGCATCAGCTCCCTGCTCTCCTACCAGGTACCTCATGTGATCCCAGCTCTGTCCTTGTGGCCCTTACATGCAGCTCCTTCACCTTCACAGGTACCACGAGGAGCACGAGTGGCGCAGAACCCAGGTGCTGCAGCTTTGGACACTTCTCAGTGGATAAACCACAGCAGTAGCACAGCGCAGTGCCCACTGAGCTGCGTCCTTGGGTATGGCACATCAGAGAGATGGCTGCTGTAATGTTTCCTAAATACCCATTTCAACAGGGAAAGCCTTCCCCTTCGTTTTTCAGCTCGCAGGTATATGCAACAAGCCTAAGCACAAAGAAGAGCTCCCACTGAACTGTAGTAACTTTGAGTTAGACCACACGCGAGCTCCAGAATGTGCTGGGGCTGCAGATTGCAGGCTGCAAGCCGCGCTGCAGGGCTGACCACAGTGTTCCCAGTGGGTCCCTTGTAAATCCACCATCTATCAATTTCTCCTGCGTGGAGAAATCTAATCCCAGGGCCAGAATCAGGAATCCCTTCCCTCCCTTCCTCTCTAGGCCACCTTTTCCCACTAAGTGAGATTAATTTTTCCCAGCTGTAATATTGCCAAATACAGTAGGATCCTAGCAGGGGGAAAAAGCTTCATCCCAGAAAGTGCTGCGAGTTCATGTATCAGTAAATCAAAAAATAAAACAGAATTTCCTTTTCTATACAACTGGTGTTTCCTCAACTTTTTCTTTTTCTTTTTTTTCTGATAGGGCTTGGAGATGAAGTCAACAAGCAACAGGCAGAGCTAATGATGTAGTCAGGAAACCCAGTGGCTGACCAGCAGTTGAGCTGAGGTGGCTCACAGCTCCACGTTATCATTACAGAGCCCACCCCAGCCAGAGCTCCTTCCTGGCTGCTGCTATTGCTGCCTGTAGGTGTGCAGAGTGCTGCCAGCAGCCCGCCTGCCCCCTGCATTCCCCCTGCATTCCTGGAGCTGAAGCAGGGATTCCAGCAGCTTCCCCGCTGCTGTGCAGCCCCCTGGTGCCCTGGGATGTTCAGGTGTTGCTGCCAGCTGCTGGCTGTCTCAATGATGGTCATCTTCTACGAGATGAACGTCGCCCAGGTGTGCAGTGCAATGGGGGTCAGCAAATTCTGAAAATCCAACAGGCAAGTTCAGACTTTTAGCTGGGGCTTCTAGAGCAAGGTGTGTGTGTGTGTGTGTGTGCATCACAGCTGTCCCAGTGCTCGCCATCACCTGCTGCCACCACTCAATGCAGCCCAGCCAGGTAGCGTCGTATGTATTTCTTATGCTGGGGGCTGTCACAAAGCACTTGATCCAGGATAGGCAGGAGAAAACTAACAATAGCATTAACCTTTCCTCGCAATAAAATAACCTTTTTAAATGTGCATTATTTAAAAGAGTGACATTAAAAGCCTGGCATCCTACTGGAAGTAAATCTTCCCATAATAGCTCTCCCTACTGGACTCGGTTCCAAGGAAATGCTGTGGTTTCAGGAAAAGATTGTCCAAAGGTTATTCTGTTTTATGTGCCTGGCTAGCAGGGTTTTTTCCCAGGGTCCCTTCTTCATAAAGAACATGGAGATGTGGGGAGGATGTGAGTGACTGGTTTGGGGGCCTCTGGAAATGTTGGGGTTCTGCTTTGGGAAGAGCTGCATGGGTGGAGATGGTTTGCATGTGCAGAGCTAATAGATGTGGTGCCAGTAGGTGGGGCTGAAGAATATATTGTTTAAGTTCTGGGTTTGTAGGCACTGTGATAGCACAGTGTGCAGGTGTTGGCTGAACTTTATTTGTGGTGCCCAGTGGCACAACACTGCTAAATAGGAAAGGAGAAAATGAGCAAAGTGGAGTGGGAGTGTCCCAGCTTTATTGATATCCCCACTGGGAAGTTGGGGATTAAACATGATGCCTTTGGGTCATGCTGATTAAACTTTGGGTTATCAGCCAAGGTCTGCCTTGACCACACATCTCTGCTATGGGATGGGCCTTTGTGTCCTCAGGGGCAATAGGAACAGGTTTGGATTTGGGCTTGTCTCCTCTGTGATAGAGGCAGGGGGCTTGATAGCTTCACGGAATTCATCCAGTCCATGGATGCTGTTTGACAACCCTCGGCCATATCCTGCTATTGCACAAAGTCTACCTTGTAGACGTTCCTGTTCATTGCAGAGAAGCAGGATTAGATGACCTTTAAGAGTCCCTGCCAACTAACTGATTCTCTGCTTCTATATAGGTATATAAGATAATGGGATGTAATGTGTTTGGGAGGCTGCCCAGGCTGTGCAGGGCCTCTGGGCACAGCTCCCTGTCCTTGGAGGATCCCCACCTGCACAGCATTCCAGAGAAATCACGTTACAGATCTCATCTGAGAGCCAGAGGCACGGGCATCTGTAGGCTGTTAGGAATAAAGGCCTGGTACTCCTCAAAGCTCCATCAGATTCATGTTTCACAAGCAGATTTATAACCTTGATGGAAAAGCTGACAAGCCAAACTCCAACCTCATTCGGTAACGTCGTACTAAATTGAAGAAGCCATAAACCACTTTAAAAAATGAAAGTTAGGACCAAAGGGTTGAGTGCAAGCAACTAAAAGCTCAGGGAAGAGCATCACGAGGGAGACGAGGAGTGGGCTTGGGCAGGGATGGGGCTCAGTGCCTCACAGTAATATAAGACTGAGAAATGGCACTGGAGATTAATTTATTATAAGGATAAAAGCAGATACTGCAGAATAGGGAGGAGTGAGTAAAAAGAAATGAGACTGAGACAAAGCCAGGCAGTGGATCTGACCACCATAGGAACTGGGGAGATGATTCAGGCAATGCATGGGCTGCTTTGTACAGCAGGGATGGATGCAGCACAGCCCTCTGAGTAACTGGAAACAGCAGAAAGCAAAAGAAATTCTCCCAAGGAAGGAAAGAATTACTGTCCATTTCAGTCTGGGAACATGGAACCGAGGTAGGTGAGAGCCCTGAGTCAGCCTGAAAACTCCTGAGATCAGCTTAAAAATTAAAACATGTACTTTTAGATGCAATATGGTTGTGGTTTTCTTCATTTACTTTTCAGTTTCCAAGCATCTGGGATGTGCTTGTTTCCTGCGGGTGTTCTGCTGTGAAACCACGAGGGATGGGAACATGTAATTCCATTTTCAATAAGATAATGCCGTTGTGCAATTTGGTGAACACAGCACCTGGGGTCTGGGAAAAGCAGTGAATACTGGAATGGTTTACTTCATACCCAGGACCGGTTGTACCATTTTGGTTTCATAGAATCATAGTATAGCTGGAGTTGGAAGGGACCCTAAAGGCCACCTGGTGCCACCCCCCGCACTGAGCACTGACTCCCACAGCTCCATCAGTGCTCAGAGCCCATCTCCTGATCTTGAGGCTCTGCAGGGATGGAGTATTTCATGGCACATTGTTCAGGGAAGAAAGGGCAGAGCAGTCCCAAGGAGCAGCTTATCACTGGGATGGCTATTGGACTGTGGAGCCAACCTGGAGCTTCTCTTTCTCCCAGAGTGAGCATTCAGCCCCATTTCCGTGCTCCTGGCCATCACCGTGTGTTGCAGAGGTTATATGCAGCAGGAACAAATGCAAGCACTGGGTCATGCACTGAGAGCTTTTTAGAAATGCAAACATTGAAGCAATGCCATCCTTAAAGCAGGAAAGCCCAAGCTTACACCTGAATGTTGCTGCACGGTTGTCTCAAAGCACTGCTTTTGTTGGAGGACAGCAGGCTGCCATGGCTCTGGGCTGCAGCAGCCAGCTGGGACAGGGTGAGGAGGGTCTGGTGGGAGAGCTTTCACGGGGAACCCACTGCAAGTCATGGAGTGATAGCATTCCCTCCCGTGCCAGGCTGCCTGCATGCTCCTAATTTGGGCGTTTGTATTGAATGTCAACCAAACTGGGACATTCTCACTGCAATTTTCCATTTTTCTACTTCCTTCTTCAGCAGCTATTTGTCATTAATGCTTCCTGAATGCCGCCTTTTAGAATCAGGAGAAAAACAAGAATTTTCTCCCAATTAGCATCTCACCCCTCCATGCATTATATAAAAGAAGGCCAGGGTCTGAACGTGCCTGCCATCCCAGCACAACCAGACCTGCCCTGTTCAGCCCTGAGTAAATATTTCAGTACAGCAGCAGCAGTTGGGAGCATCGCAGCTAATGCTCACTCAGAACACATTTCTGGCTGCAGGAGAGCTCAGGTCCCTCTCCATCTGCACCGTGCCCCAGCTCTGCCCAGCAGGCACGGATGTGCCCTTATGCCAAAAAATTCATGTACAGCAGCAGATTGTTTGCAATCGTTTTTAGTTTTCCTTGCTCTGAACACGAGTTCTGTTTTTCCAACGGTGTACGTGATAAACTTCTGGGATGTGACTCGGAAAGAAAAGTGTGTAGTGAGCTGAACTAATTCCTCCATTCAGGTCAAATTCATCACATCGGTTCCTAACCCGTTCCTCTTCGCATGGGGAGAAATGAAATTTCAGGAAGTCAGAATGTTTCATCCTAACTTTTTCCAGAGTGCTTTATTTCAGGATGACATTTCTTTTTAAAATGGCATTTTTCAAGTAGGTTTGAGAAATAAGAATGAGTTCAGGTGAAACAAAGGTTTGGTTCCTACAGAGCAAATGGTGTGTGTTGTTTTGTTTTTTTTTTCTTTCTTTCTTCCAATTCAACCAGTGAACTGAAAAATTAATTGGTCACTAATTAACATAGCTCTGGTGTTGACTAATTTATGTCCAAGGAACAGGGTGATGGGAAGGGGGGAATGGATGGCTGGCATACAGCAGCGGTGTGGGAGCAGGAAGGGCAGAGGAGTGGGGCCTGAGAGAAGGCAGAGGGGAGCTGTGGGCTTTTTGGAGAGCGCATGGAGGTGAAGGAGCTGATGCAGGTACTGCTGGCTATGCCCCATCCAGTCTTCTGCAGCGTGGAAATAGAATGGTGGAATCATTAAGGTTGGAAAAGTCCTCTAAGGTCAACAAGCCCAGCCATCCGCCTGCCACAGATATTGCCCACTGTGTTCCTGTGTGCCACATCTCCATGGTTCCTGAACACCTCCAGGGATGGGGACTCCACCACCTCCCTGTGCAGCTGTGCCACTGTGTCACCGCTCATTCTGATAAAAAGGTTGTTCCTAATATCCAATCCAACCCTTCCCTGGTGCAACTTGAGGCCATCACCTCTCACCCTATCACTGTTACCCAGGAGCAGAGGCTGACCTCCACCTCACCACAACCTCCTGTCAAGGAGTTGTAGAGAGCAGTGAGGTTTCCCCTGAGCCTCCTCTCCTCCAAACTGACCCATCCCAGTTTCCTCTGCTGCTCCCCATAAGATTTGTGCTCCAGACCCCTCAGCTTCATCCCCTTCTTTTCTGAGTTGGTGGCACCCAAAGGATAAGAGTGACAACAGGGATCTGGGCTCCTAAAGTGAGCACATCTGGGATTTTTCTGCAAGCACATGAGCAACTCCCCAGCATGGCAGGAATGTTTTGTTGCCGAAATGCTGTTGACTGGGGTTCAGGCACCCACGGCACTGCAGGAAGACAACCCCCACACTGCCCTGGCTCAGAGCTGCTTGGCCAATGGAGCAGCTTGCCACCTCCTTGCAGGGCAGTGTGTGTGTCCGCAGGCTCTGTAATCACAGTGCAGGGCAGGACCCACCGCCGAGCTGCTGAATCACACCATGCCCAGTGGTTATTTTAGCTCCTCACTGATGTGGCAGCATTCCTGGGGCGAAAACGGGAATTATCCTCTGTGGTTTCCCCATGTCCGTCCTGTGCATGGTGTAATTTGGATAAAAGACAGAACTTGCCCTCAGCATGAGTGGTTCGGTCAGCAGACAGACAGACTTAGCACCACTGGGGTGCAACACCAATGCAGAGCAGGGAATGGTGAGGGGCAATCAGTGCACTCCTCTCAAACGAGAGCAGCGGTGGAGAATTCAGAAGGACCACCACTAGGACTGCATTATTTATGACACCAATCCTCTTTGCCATGTGTGTTCCTCACCTCCTAGTTCCTACCAGCCCTGTTATGGTATTTTTGTTTGTTTTCCTCCCAGTTAAGTGATGACACTGTTAATTAATGTGCTGCTAATTAATGATGTGGATCGACAATGGGAAAAAAGGAAAAAGGGACAAAAATGTAAATTGTGGAACAGTAGTACTGACACTTTGTGGAACTCTGCAGTTGTTTTACATTGGTCTGTAAGGGGAAATGCAGACATGGAGAGGAGGCATTGTAATGCCCAGTCGCTATCAGAATGAAATACACATCAGGACTGCAGATTTGCATGTCAAATAGGATTCTGTAGACCGTGCTGTATTTGGTTAATTAAACCCATCCAAAGCCTTGAGGGGGGTGTGTGCATGGGGTAAGTGCTCAGCTGGGAGCTGCCATGGGGCTCAGCAATGCCCGCTCCCACCTCCCTCCAGTACCCAGAGCAGGGGCAGAGCAGGGGCAGCTCCCAGAGACCTGCCCATCACTGGGGCTGGGGGAAGCATGGCTGGGGGCAGATGAGTGGGTGGTCCCCGAGCTTTATTAAGCCCATTCAAATTTACTTTCCCATCAGTACAAACAAAAAACCAAGAGTGGAAAGGATTTGGTGCTAAGTGCAATCTCTGTCCAAGCAGACAGCAGCAGTACCTGCATGGAGGATCTGTTGCTTTTCTTTTACCTGGCCATTAAAATGTCTCGTAAAGGTGCTGTGATGAGAAACAGCAAAGGGAGAAAGCAGCATGGAGACAGCTGGGGCTGTGGGGTGACAGCATGATCTGACGCATGGATGCTGCTGGTGGTGCTTTGTGAACTTGTGCTGGACCAGGAGCAGCCGTGACAAGGTTTCCCTGGTGACATGGCATGAAGTGGGCTGGAATGCAGGACTTGGTCTGCTAGGATGCAGAAAATCTCTCTTTGCAGCACCAAACCGTAGGAAGGAACCCAGGAAGGAATTCAGACAGATGCAGAGGTGGCTTCCAGCTCCATGGCTGCATTGCAGGGACCCACACAGTGCCTGGAGCTCTCAGAGGGTTGCAGGCATTGCTGCATGGCTGCTCACTGCTGCAGTGAGCTCCTTTCTATTGCCTCATCCTTCCTTGCATGCAGTTCTGGAGGGGTAGGGCTGGAAAGCAAGAAACAAACTCAACATTGCAGAATTCACCTTGATGAGAAGAACAGGAAGAACTTGGTAGACGAGCTCATTAATTAACTGGTCCCCTAATTATCTTCCAGGGGAACCTGGGACTGCTATTTTGGAAATGCATGTGCAGAAATAGGTTGTTGCTTGGAACAAGTGCCTGTGGCATGCCTGCAGTGCAGCCAGATGTGTGCAGGGTCAGGAGGAACTGGGAAGGGAACAGCCCTTGCAGGAGCAACGCTGCACCTCCTTATTGCTGCAAACAGGCCATGGAAGCCCCCATATTTGGATGAAGATAAGGCAAACACTTGCTGGTCAAGGCTTTTTCCCTTCTGAAAACAATTTCCATTCTCCCTCTGCTGCTCTTTTGGGTTTTCTCACTGGCTTGATGCCTTTTTGGATAACACAGGGCTGATGCTGGAGGAACAGCCTTCCCTCCGCAAGGAGTCCTGCTCTAAGCGTGCACACTTACAGGCCTAATTGGAGTCTAGGTGAGCTGGCACACCAGAAGAGAGCCTAATAGAGACATTGCAGTGCTATTAGCACAGATGGTTGTCATATGTATGCAAATGAGGAGCAAATTGAATTTGGTGTCCCCTCTCACCAGCTGTCCTATCAGCACTGGCTCCTGCAGCAGCAAAAGGCGCTGCCACTGCTCTGCTAATCTGTCATTGCAGATTAATTACAACTAACACATTAATCATCATTTGTTTCCCAGTACAAAGGAAGTATCTTGTTCTTTCAAGTGCATTCTGGTGGCATGGGGTGTTCCAATCCGGGAAAAGAAAAGAGGAATGGGGAGAGGGCTGGGCAGCATCATTAGTGCTGGTGCCCGGGGCTGGTGCTCTCCTTCTGGCACCTGAGCTCCTGGGACACCCAAGGCATGGTGTCATTCCTTGCCCAAGCTGGCAGCATCCAAAGAGGTCATTAACATTAGCACAGGCTGTAGATGCTCCTAACGGGGACACGGTGCCCATCAGGATGCTGCTTGCCCTGCAGGTAGGACACGTGAGCAGGGATGGAGGCAGTCCATTGTCTCAGCACTAATTCTGACAGCGTGGTGAAAAGTGAAATCAACTCTTCAGATAACTCCTTTTTTTTTTTCCAGCAGAAAGTGTTGCACCTGAAATATTTTACAGACCTCTGGAGTTCAGTCTTGCTGTGACTTTTTGGATGGAAATCTATCCCCTGACTTTGCCCAGTTTTGTGCTGTTTATTGGAGTAACACACAATTCTCCATAGATCTGCCTTAACTTAGTGCTTGGACTCTTGCCTCCACTCCACATGTGGTCTCTAATACCGCGATCTGAAGCATTCCAATGATAAATGTTAACAATGTCTATTTAATCAGCCTGTCTGTAGAAGCTCAGATCTCTCGTATCCCAAGAGCTGAAGGAGCCAGCAGCTCAGGCCAGACAGGGGCTCCCTTACTAAGCAGTAGCTGAACCAAACAAAGAACTACATCCATCCTGGCAGTGCTTTCACATGTCCTTCTGATGCCTTTAACTATCCCTGTTGCTGGCTACACTGCCAGCAAGAGCTTACATTCCCTTTAGTGCATGTCATAGAATCATGAAGGTTGGAAAAGACCTCTAAGATCATCCAGTCCAAACATCCACCTACCACCAGTATTGCCCACTGAACCATGTCCCTAAGTACCACATCTACACATTTCTTGAACACCCTCAGGAATGGCAGCTCCACTACTGCCTTGGGCAGCCTGTGCAGTGCCTGACCGCCCTTTCAGAGAAGTTTTTCTTAATCCTAATGTCTTAGGAACCCACAGAGGACATTTAATGACTGCCTGGAATTCATATCACCTCTTCCCTTAGCCTGGTCTTGCAGCAGCACAGACATCTATGTCTGGCTTTGCATGTTCTCTGCTCTAAAAGCCAACCAGGCATCCCAATCCCTTTTTATCCTGGGGCCATGAGGCTGCTACTGCTAAGGCTGGGGGAAAGATTTGTCACCTTCACACCTCACGGCGTTATGTGCTCCATCCTGATAACGTTGCTCTGAAGTTGGGTAGGAGAATTAACATCAGCACTGGGACCATTCTGCAGTGGAGATGCTGCCAAGGTTACAACCTGACTGAAGCAATTCCCAGACTGGAAAAGCCAGGAAAGTGGAACTGTGGTTGGGGAGTGGGTCAGAAGCTTGTGAGCAATAACCGTTGCAGAAGTGTAATTATTCCTAACCAGCCATAACCAACAGCAGAAAATCAAAGTACACGGTTGCACTTTCCAGCAGGAGCAGAAACCTTTCATGTGGTTCCCTGTGAGAAGTTTTAGCGATGGAAATATCTGAATATTCGGGTAACGTAAATAAATGAAGCAGACTTTTCTTTTCCTTCTTTTTTTGGTAGTTCTAAATGGTAACATTTCATCTGATTTCTCTCACACATATGTGATACGGTGCCTCTATCCTTCAGACACCAGAAATTGCATTCTCTGTGGTTCTGATTGACAAACCTTGTTCCCAGGGTGCCTGAACTGGTCTGGATGGTAGGAGAAGGGATTTCATGGGGAAAATTGCTGGTAGCTGGAGAAAGTGAGCCTGCAGACTCAATAAATGCTTTAATAACTCTTATGGCAAAGCTGAGGAAAAATGAGGGTTTCTGTCAGATGGCACTTTCTAATATTTAAACATCTTCTTTGCCAAAAGTATTGCATCACGTTCTGAGCATTGAAACCACACTTCCACTTGCCCCAGACACCACCTGTCTCTCACACCAGCTCTGCAGACTGCGTGTCCCCATTGCTTGCTCACCCAGAGCAGTTTTGGGGCCCTGCCTTAGGCTCCAGCCGTGGGTGGGGTGAAGACCTGCTCCCCCGGGCTGCAGGTTTGAGTGCTGGAGAAAATCCCTGAGATGGTTTGATCTGGTTGTACTGCAGGAAGGGCTTTGATATGAGTGTCTTACATGACACCAAACCACCAAAACCCATACAGCAGCTGTGGATGCTCATGGGGTCATGGACATTCAGACCCCAAGTGGTCTGACACAGGAGAAAAAGATCAGCAGATGCCCAGTGCAGTTCACATCACATTTACTGTCTTCAAGGGTACTCTAAGCATGTGGTTACTTGCTATCATGGAGTTGAAATAAGTGCTGTTCTGGTGGCTGACACCAGCATTGACATTCCTTACAAGGTGACGTTTTGCTCCCACATCACTGTTAACTTTCCAAGAAGGCTTCCCCAGGTTCTTGGTTTCTGTGGCTGAGCCCTGGGATCAGAGTGAAGTTGACTGCAGCGTGACTACGCAGCCAGGACCTCTGCGGCCCCATCTCCCACAGCAGGGATGGAAACAAGTAAACCTCTGACCTATGGGGCAACTCCTGCAGGTCCCAGATCCATGTTCACAGCACCCTGACCCAGCTTCCTGCAGATGGTGTGATCTGTGCCTCCTCCAGTCCGTGCAGGAGAGCTGGAATCACAGCCATCACTTTGTGATGGAAGAAGTGACTGACACTCACCAGCTGGTGGGTGCACTTCAAGTATGCAGCAAGGCAGCAAACTGGTACACAGCTGAAGAGTTTGCTTCCCAAATTCATTAAAACATATCATTGCCTTTAAAACATTGTTCTTCTAGAGATAAGTGCTTTCTGCTTGGGTTTTACAAGAAGCACAGGTGGAAAAACAAGGGAGAAATTATTCGGTTTTGTAGTGGCAATTTGGGCAATCCACGGGGTTTCACCAGCTTTACCAGAGGCAGCTGTGCAGCACTGCAGCCAATTCACTGCCTTTCAGGCATCTTCTGTGCCAAAAGATCATGAATTATGGCTGAAAACCGCTATTGGTTTGATACTGGGGTCTGCTTTTCCCTTGTTTTTTGGAATCGAGCACGTTTTGAGCATCCCCTTCTTCACAGAGAAGAGGACGGCTTCAATTACTAGGCTCTGAACACCTGATCAAGCTGTAGATATCCCTGTTCATTGCAGGAGGCGTTGGACCAGATGTCCTTCAAAGGTCTCTTCCAACTCAAACCGTTCTATGGCTCTATGATGCTGCTGAACCTTTGTGCCACGACCCCAACCTCCAGCAAAGCCCCTACAGCCCCTTCAGCCATTGCTGTGTAGGGAGAGCATTGCTCAGTGCCATGCCAGCGCGCAGAGCTTGCTTCCTGCTTTTCTTCATCTATGCAAACCAATTCAAAGCACATCCTACCAAGGTGATGCAGTTGTTGCCACCCTGAGCATAGCACTTCCTAGCTCGCAGGATCACTGCAGCAGCCATCTTTGTGCCAGTGGTGCTCTCAGTGCCTTGCTTGCACTCCAGCTGCGGCCCCTTGTACCTCTTGGGATGGATTTGGATGCAAACATGCATCCAGACACACAAGTTGCCATCACTGGTGCCCGAGCCCTGCTGTCTGGGTAAACACTGGATCAAAGTTCCCCGCTCCCGCTGTGTGTAAGCGAGCAGGGCAGGCTGCACACTAATGGCACAGGCTTTTCAGCAGTCCCCCAGCAGTGCCTGGATGCTGCCCAAATCTCTGCTAATTGGCCCCAGGAGAGCCCAGTTCACCGCTCCCTCATCAGCTCTCTGAGCCCAAGGGGGAACAGAATCCTTCCATGGGTGTGGGGGCAGTGCCTGGCCTGCACATTAAATATTACAACTGGCATCCAAGAACAAGAGCCCACTGGTGTGTATGTCTCCAGCAGCACCCAGTCTGCCCAGCACAGACAAAGAGACAACACTGGGCTCTTGGGTAGCACTTTGCCCAGCGTTTTCCAGGCAGAGCTGGAAGCAGGGAGCAGCTGGGAGGGGATGGGAACCTCCTGGGGTATTTTTGACAGCAGATAATAAAGGATTACAGTATGTGAGAGGGAGAAGTGGGGCTTCCATGCTGTTAGCATAACAACGACCTTCCAGCCCTGGTGGTGAGCTGGGTGGGTGAGCTGACCTGGAACCCACATAAATCACTGCCAGCCCTAAATTGCCCCTAGGCAGCAGCTCTGCCCACAGCACTGGGGCAGGAGAACCCCTGGCTCCATCCTCACCCAGCATATCCCCTCTCCCCCATGGAACCTGTGTTCCTCCTGGAACACAGGAGGGTCTGGTTGACTTCTCATGCGGAGCCCTTCCTCCTGAGTCTGTCTCTGCACTGCTCGTTTTATGCCATTTTGTAGCTTTGGATGATTTTGTTATCAGAAATTGTCCCACTTACAGCAGCTACTGGAGTTGGGACCGCACGAAAGACAGATGTTTCATTTTGGAGGATGATAACCCTCTTTCTAAAAAATAGATCCGTTCTGAGTTTACCTTAAATTAATTTGCTTCCCACGAGAAAATTATGAATACATATCCCCCCTCCCCTTTTTTTTAGGTCAATAAAACATTTCATCTGCCTCAAACTGCTGTGCTTGATGGCTCTTTCTCCTATTTTTAATTATTAAAAGCAGTTCTCTTGTGCTTTGTTTCCAAATGAAATGTCAGAAAATTCTGAGTTGAGAATATCAAGAAAAAGCATTTTGATGTTTCATGTTTCTCCCGGTTTTGTTGCCAAACAACCCAATTAATTTAAGGTGAGTTTACCATTAGTAGTTTCAGTTGACTGCAGTGCAGTGTTTTTAAAAGAAGAATTTTTCCTTGAAAATATGAAACCATTTGTCAGAGGGCAGAGGGCTGTTGGTAACGCATGCATGCAGGTGCTGTGCAGGCGCACAGCAAACAGTCACTGCTCCGGGGAGCCCATAGCGATGGGTCAAAGTAAACATTGCTTTGCACATGGGGATGGGCTCTGCTGGATTTTGACTCTGAGATTTCTCGCTTTTGGTAAGGAACAAAATTAAAGGGCTGAATAACAGCAGCGGTGCTCAGTCAAAAGACTGAGAATTATGAGTCAGGTTAAAAAAAAAAAAGATCTTTAAAAAACACGTTATTTTTAGGGAAGCGATAACACAGGATTTCCATTTGCCTCTTGTCTTTTGAGCCTGTTCAGCTTGGCTTCTGTGCTCAACCTGGCTCCAAACCTATTATTTTGCTTAAATGAAAGATGGTTCTGATACGCGGCTGAGCAGCAATCCTGCCAGCTTGTGCAGGAGGATTGCAACACCGGGAAAGAGCAGGTTAGAAGTTAAAAACTCTTTTTCATCTAATAACCCAGAGTTGTTATTAAGCACTTGCAGGTAAGAAGGAAAGCAGTACACAACTCTGACTTCAAAAGATACTCTTGAATAGGAATGTTTTTCCCGTCAAACTTTGCATATAAAGTAATTCCTTCTTTGTGCACTGAAACCTCATTAAAATGTGGTCAGCTCCCAGTCAGGTTTGTTTGCTGCGGGTTCCTGACTCACAGGGACAGCTTCGGGAAGTGTTTGCCAGGTGGCTGCTGTGCTCTATCAGTGTGTGCTCCAGGCAAGGTCTGGGTCTGCATTGGGTGAGTGGGTGTAAGCGAGGAAGAGGAGGGAGAGGAAGAGATGTGATTTGTCTCACAGAAACAAAACCAGCTGAAAGGCAGCAGAAGAAGAACAGGAAAACTTGACTCTGCCCAGCTATCCTAGAATCGTTTTCTTTTAATTGAAAGATCCATTGTTTGCTGAGTGTAACCTCTCGCTTTCCCTTATAAGTGTGATCCCCCCTTAATTAAGAGGCGTGAAAATGGAATATTCCATCTTGCTGAGGGGTCAGGGAGGGTTGCAGCTGGGACGGCTCCCTCATACAGCACTGCGCAGCTTGACACGACCCATCATTCATCCTCCCTTTGCAGCATGGTACAGGATGGGCACAGTTGCGTTGGCTGGAAATAGCCCAAAGATCACAGCCACCACCAGGCAGGGCTCCTCTGTGCCACGCCAGCCTGGATCAGGTTGTACCCTGACTCTCAGCTGCAGAATGACCCAAATCCCTTTTGGCACCGGCTACTTGGACTCACTGATCCATCATGATGCCAAGCATCAGCCAGGGCCATGAGCTGCGTGTGGGGACATTTGTCATCTCTGGATGGGATAAAAGCAAGAGAGCAAGCCAGAACACTTTGGTAAGGGGGTTACTGCCAACGGGACACAGAGCCTACATGGAAGCCAGGACGTATTTGAGTCCCTCTTGCAATGAGAGTTATGCAGCTGTGTGCACTGAATGGTTAACTGCCCGTGTCACCGGGGGTTGCCACGCACACTGCCGTCCGGAGGATTGATGTGCCGGGCACACGCACACCTCCCTCCAGATAGTGCACACAAACACAGCACGGCTTTGTGTGCTGCGAGGGTTGGAGTCACCTCTGCGCCAAGGGGGAACATATGGTTTATGTATTTCAGAGAGGGGAACATGAGATTTTTAGTGTGATGTGTGCTGCACAGGGATGAAACCCTTCTGGAGCTCAGTGTCAGGGCTGCTGGTGCTGGAGAACTTGAGAGAAACGTGGCGATGTGTAAATCCCATTTATTTGCATTGCACTGCCCTGCTGTACCCATGTTATTTCCCTTCGTGGTGGTGGCAGAGGGATCTTAGAAGGATTGTGGTGGGGAAGGGATCAAAAGCCGTGTTTGGGGCTGACTGGATTCCTCCATTATATTCCTCCGTGTTGTTTTCAGTAACACTGAATTGGGCATCTTACCCAACACTTATCTGGGGTTTTTGAAAATACCTTTGGGTATGTACAGACACCTGGACCTGGAGAAGAGTTTTTCTCCTTCCTGTTTCCCTGTCCTTCCATTTCCACACATTACAGATGTGTTACAGAAGCCATGGGAATACACAGGGAGGAAGTCTGGCGGCTCCAGAGCAGTCTCTTTCTGCTGTCCCAGACTGTCTGCTTGCAGCAGATCTTCAGGATATTAGCAATACGTCTGCCTTTGCATTTTTCATTAGTTCTCTGATGGTTTTCCAAAGGGAAGAAGCACTCTGAAAATGGACTGTGCAAATACTCTGTTTCCCAGCTGGAGAGAGGATGCGATATTTTTTATGACTGCGATTAGTCTGCAGTAATTTATTTGTTTACTCGTTGGGTTGGTGTTTGTGTTGTGGTGTTTTTTGTTCGTTTTTTTTAATCCTCAAAATGAAAACCCAGAAAATTGCATTTTTTCTGCAACCTGAATTGCAACCTTTTGTTTTCATGCCTTAGTAACTGAAGATTCGGGTTGCTGTTGCTACAGCACTTTCCCAACATTAATCAGTAATTAATGCTCTCTATCCCAAATGTTAGGGGATTTGAGCTCCAGACTGCAGGAGAATTACTTGGTCACTATATGAGAGCAAGAGGGACCCCTCAGTCCTTCCTACTGTGACATTACTTCTGCTCACACAAAGCTAGGAATGGAGCACACGGCTGATGCTCCAGCCAGAGGTTAGGACATGCACTGAGGAACTGGAATTGCTCCATTCCAGCCCTTGCTTCAGTGAATGTGACATTGAAAAGCTGACAATGGAAAGCAGCTTTATTAATATTGCCAGCTCAGAGCATTCAAAAATCACATGTCAATCTCCCAAATGTTGAGATATTAGAAAATATGTGTATATATACATATATATATATATATATATATGCATGGCTTCTTTTTATTTCCCATTTGAGTTGTAGCATTTGAGGGACAGGTTTTCAAACTTTATCTTACGACCACGACTAGGAAGAGTCGTGTGCATAAGCCCTTCCCTGCACTCCATACTGACCCCCTTGGAGGAAATGTTTCATTTTATTTTGGCAGCAGCTTTGTGCCTTTCAGCAGAGAAGACAGCCCTTTGTGAAGGCACTTACAGGGCTAAAGAACCAATCTCCTGCCCAAAATCCTCTACGCGAGGTATTCATACGTCTCTTTTCCTCTGGTGTTGAATACAACTCACTGATGTAAAAAAAAATAACCTTGAAATGTCATTTACACATTTAGCGCTATTTCAGACCGAAATGATTGCTCATGTTAAGTTTGCAGCAGAGCCTGACCAGACTTGCTGCCAGTGCCCTGTTCTGAGCAGAGCTGTCAGGTTATTTTTTCCTCTTTCTCTCTCTGTACCAGAATTGAGCTAACAACTTGCTATTGAGCGAACGGGTTCCTATTGACCTAGAACTTAAATTTCAACCTTATCCAATTGCTCTGGAATTTTTGCTGGAGATTTTCAGTGTGAAGTCTTCTCTGATGATGATGAAGAGGTATCTGAGGCTACAGAGATTCACCAGGCCAGCCTAAAACAAAAGATAGAGCCATTGTACTCTATCCACAGTGCTCTGTACTACAAATGGTCAAAGAACAAAGGCTGGGATCGATTTTAATTCTCAGCTCTACCTGCTGCTGCTGGGTAATCTTACCCCACATTAACAGCCCCATCTTGTTGCTGCTCATGTATAATTCACCTTTACTAACATGCAGTGATAGCAACCCGGTGTCACACACTTAGCAAGTTAAGAGTGGGAGGGGAAGGAGCTCTCTGCTGACATAAGGTCTTGAAGCCTCCCAGGGATGCTCCAGTCCTGTGGTGGAGACTGCAGACCAGGGAGCAGGGTTTGTTCAGTGCTTCTTGGCTCATGGCAGCACCAGGGCAGACAGGACAATCAGGAGATGGTGCCATGTTGCTCACTGCCCAGTTCTGCCATTAAAACAAGAGGAACTGAGTTTTATAGGCGGTTGAGCTGGCGTGTATTCATTCATACATAAAATAATCATCTCTTCCAAAAGCAGCAGGGTATCTCCATTTATTCAGAAAGAATACATGGAATGCAAGAAGCCTTCGCTTTGCTTTTTGTGGTCCTCAAATAACGAGCTGAAGCAAATTAGAGGAAGAGTGAAGTAGCTAAAAGCAATCCTGCCTTTAAATTCAAAACATTCAAATAAGCCCTTGTAGAATTCCAGCAAATGCCTTAGCGACTGATTTCAAACCAACTTCAGTTCAAAACACAGTATGTTCTGACGTGATCCCAAGAGAAACCAGCACCATTTTGTTCTTATTTTTAGTTATTACGAATAATAAGGCCGTGTTCCAGAGATAAGACCTCTCTAAGATGCATGACTTCAATTTTGGAAAGTAATTTCCCCTCGTACACTGAATGTTTCATTCTTTGAAGGCCCGAAAGTGCTGAAGAAAATTAAACAGCCTTCAGAGAGCAGGCAAGCACTCACCTATGGCTTCCTACATCCCCAGCCATAACTTGACAACATTTAGCTGTTATTCCTCACTTGGCCATTTTCGAGATTGGTCATGCCCATGAATAGCTTTGTTCCAGCCCACATGTGTGATATGATACAAGCAATGATTCATAGAAGTTCCTTGGAAGTGACTCAGGAGAGATTTGGGATTTTTAAACAGTTCTTTTTTTTTCTTTTTTATTTTTATGTTCATGGCTGTTTATGAGCAGCAACAAACAATTTCAACTGGGGATGATTCAGATGAAAAGATTCAAAGCATGTTGGTAGGAAGCAAGAAAGAGATGCTGTGAAAACAGAAAAAGTGGTATTTTGCTAAAATAGTTCAGAGTGGAAACTGCAACTCCTTCAGGAGGAGAAGTGTTCCACTAGATTACAAGAACATTGCCAAAAGGCTTCATTTAGACCAGAAACGTACCAGAGTTACTTGCTTGCACACGATGAGTGGTGAGCAGCAGCTGGAGGTTCTCCAGGTTTTTTACCTCAATAGAGGGAAGCAATTGGTGATGGAGATGCTGCTTTTGTGAGCCCACCATGGCCTTTGATTGAAAAGAGTTTGTATTTGATCAGTCTGCTTGGTTCAGCTACTTGTAACAATGGGGATGCAGTGAAGTGCAGGTTCCTATGCGCACAGCATCCAGTAGGCTGATGGGCAGGATTTGGTTTCTCATTCAAGTCCTCGGGCAAGTCACTTCATCTGTGAAATGGGGATAATCATGTTTCTCTTCTTGTCAGAGAATTACAAAGTTAAGCACATTATGAATTACAAGACTGACTAAAGAGATCTATAAGAATAATAGCTGAAGGTCTTGACCTGGTTAGCTTTGTGTATTCTCGAGTGCTTTCTCTTAACAGTGGTTTAACTCAAGCTAGCTCATGTAATACACCTCTCTGAAGGGGAAAGCTGAATTCAGTCTCAAGAAGAAAACGATGATCTAATGTAGGAAAACCAACAGGAATTGTCTGTTTACATGTGAAGGATCTTTCATGTGACGACATGCGGTTGGCCTTCCCCTTTTCAACACCACTAATCCTTAGCTGGAAAGGCACTTGGGCCATTTTTCTTGTGATAGAGCTAGCTTTTCAGCTCCAGTCTTGAGAGCAAACCGTGGAATTCAGGGCTGAATTCTGAGCAACGCAATGAGTGAGATGGGAGAAAGAGGGTTAGGTTCTAAAGGAACCTCATTGGTGGCAATGGCTGGCGTAGGCTCACAAGTTTGTTGGAGTGCCCAGCGTGTAGCCCTCACGTTTGCTCTGTGAAGGCAGCTTTGCCACAGCCGTGCATGCCTGGCACATGATTTATTGCTACCAAAGCAAGCTTTTCCAGCAGTAAATCCTGCAGCAATGAGCTTACTAGCGTCCAAGGCCAAACTGTAAAGTTTTCCAAGTCTACCTCTGCATAAACAACACATTGCAAAGGGCTAATTTAAAACCCAGAGTGGTAGATGTTCCACAAGGCCAGGAAGAAAAGAGAGGTAGAGTTGGGGCACAGCTGATTTCACAGGCATAGGAACCAGGAAGTCTGGGCTGTATTTACCCAGCTGGAAACATGCTTCACATTTATTTATTCCCCAGTTTTGCCTCAGGTGCATACTCTTCCATTAGGGCTAAATAGCCGGAAAAGGCCAAATACATCTGAGGTCACTTTTGGCTAATTAACATGGCAACAAGTGCTGATTAATTAGCTTGGGCCTGAAATTAGCTGAGATAATTTTTGCAACGGCATAGGCCATGGATTTATGAGAGATTCTTCTCCAAGACAAACAATATTCTGAAAACATTGTTTGTACAGAAACCTTCGTTCACCCTGTAAATTACTACCTGGATTTCTCGGAATTTCAGGAGTAGCCATTTAATTTCATTTAAATACATGTTTTTATTTCCTTTACCTGATGGAAAAACTTACTTAACTTACAAGGCATCCAATGACAATCACGTGTTATCATGAAGCCCTCTGTTTGATGCATAGCTGTATGTTAAAGCAAGCTAGAAAACCATTGGGAACTGAGGTCCAGATTCTCAGATCTGCTAAGCACCACATCAGGCAAAAGGTGTTGAGGCACCAAAGAAAATCCTGAGGTCCTCTAGTCATCAACATGCTTAATCACACAGACTTGCCAACTTTAACAACTTAGTAAAGTAGCAGTTTTGACGATGATTTGCTGCCCTGCTAATGTGGGCTGCGGTGTACCTGACTTCTGGATATCCAACAGTGCAGGCTGCTGGACCCCGAGGAGTAATGGGGAAATGCCCATTCTGGTGTCCAGATGGCAAAGAGCTGCTTCTGCTCATCTCCTCGCAGGGCAGAGCCTCGGGCATCTCACTAGCAGATTGCCTTAGGGGAAGGGCCCACCAGCATGCCTGCATCAAGTATTCCCTTTCCAAGAGATTTATTTTGTGTTTGGCTTTCACTGTCCATCTGACTGCAACCGCTTTTGAAATATCAGCTTGCAAATGGAAGCAGTCTCCTGTGTCCCACTCTCAGAGAGATCAGCTCTGCTGCCACTGCTGTCGCAGCCGGTTGAGAAACAACATTTCCTTTTTGTGGGACCTATTTAGCATTAACTTTGCTTCCAGTCCAAATCAGGCTAAATCCAGAATTGTTCGCATTTCCCAGGAGCTGCAGGCTCTCCACAGAGATGCACAAGGCAGAAAATGTCTGCTAATAAAAGGCCAATTCACTGAGCAGCTAGGAGAGGCTGTTAGCACTCCAGCACTGAAGGGACCCATAACAGCTCCTCCTTGGGATAACAGAGGTACCAGAGAGAATAAGATCACTCAGACCATAATTCGACTTAAACTCCTCAAACTGCCTCAAACTTGAGAAGTTTTGCAGGAGCTATTTAGGCTGGGTAACTTAGCAGGTCGTGTCATTTTGCTCCTTGGTATTTCACTGCAACTCTCCTTGTGCCCAAGGGAAACAGGGAACACCTCTCACTATAGTGAATAACGAATTAAACCTTGATAGTGATTATAAATAACCATCCTGTGCACTTTTTTCCTTATTCAGCTTTTCCCTTTTCCCCTTTCAATGAGATTTTTTTATTACTTTTTTTTTTTTAATGATGATCAGATTTTAACAAGTGTTGTCCATTAAAGACCATAAAAGTTCTTCTGATGGTCGTTTTTGCCACTAAAGCCTCTTCGGTTGCAGGTCTTTTCCCACCTCCCCTTTTGCTTTCACTCCAAACTGAGAGGAGCTGGCAGGGCAGGATGCTGCCCAGAACCAAGAAGCATTAGAACCAGTCTAGCAGGAGGCTTCTCTTCCTTGATTGGACTCTTCTTAAATGAAAATTTATGTGGATTTGCAGGGCCCTCATTAAGTGAGTCACACCATTAGCACAAGGTGTGTGTTGCAAGGGGTCTGTTTATCCCAGTGCTGATGGAAGCCAGAATCCTGCAGCCTCCACACAGAAGTGATCTTACAGCAGATAATGCTGTTGCAGGTGGAAACCTCAGAGATGGCTCTGCAGCCCAAACTTCTTTTGACTTTCTTTTTTTTTTCCTTTCTTTTTTTTTTCCTTTCTTTTTTTTTTTTTTTTCCAAAGACTAAGTCACTAATGAGGCATCACTTCGTTCCATTTAATTTCATTTCTGGAGGTTGACTGCAAATTCCTCACCATGTGTGGTCATTAGTGTTCCCACCAGGGCAGCCTGCACAGATGAGCAACGAGTCCATGCCCTCCAGACAAGTTATAGCTGAATGCACTATCCTACCTTACAGCCTGCTCAGATTCTTTCAGCACTATTGCCTTGTGCTTCTCCATAACTGCCACATGCCCTGCCCCAGAAGTGTGTAAAGCAGATCATAGAATCATAGAATGGCTTGGGTTGGAAGGGGCCTCAAGGATCATCAAGCTCCAACCCCCCTGCCACAGGCAGGGTCACCAACCTCCACATTTCATACCAGCCCAGGCTGCCCAGCTCCCCATCCAGCCTGGCCTTGAACGCTTGAAGGACAGGGCATCCACAGCCTGTCTGGGCAGCTGTTCCAGCACCTCACCACTCTCTTAGTGACTTCCACCTGATATCCAACCTAAATCTTCCTTCAACTTAAAACTATTTCCCCTTGTCCTGCCATTATCTACCCTTGTAAAGAGTTTATTCAGACTCAGAGATTCTCAGAGCTAAGAGCACTGTGCTCAGTATTTTGCTGTGAGCTAATTCAGACCAGAGTCTTCTGTTGGATTTCCCTTGCCGCATGCTTGTTATAACATCCAGATTAATCTTTGCAGCTCTGTGACCCCCTAAGTACTTCAGAGCATCTTGTCCCATATCTTTCCTTCCAGCCCATCTTCTTGCCTAGTTTTCTTTGCTGAAATATCTGAAATACCTTTCCCTTTTTGTTTGATTTTCCTCTCTGGGTTTCTATTACATGTAGCTAAATCCTTCCCGAGTTCCATCAGCCATTTTACTTCTGCTCAGTGTCCCATCAAGCCTGAGCTGGCCTGTTTCTCTGCTCATCACTTCTCACTAGATGCATCAGTATGTGGTCCAAGCATTTTGTAGCTCCTAATGCATTTTCTTCTCAATTACATACTTGAGTGAGACCTTGAACTCAGCAGCAGAGGAACGGTGGTTCCTCTGCCCACTGATCCTACTGAATGCCAAGATGCTCCGAAAAAATACCATCCTTAAAGAACTCTTTGAGTTATTGGAATCAAACCAGGCCTGTGCTGCTCAGCAGAGGCTAATCCTATCATTTGGTCATTTCAGTTCCCTCAGATGTGTGAAGAGAAAAGACACCCCTGGAGAGCAATTCACCCCAAGTGTTTTAAGTCCGAATGGATTGGAAAATGCTTGTTTCTTTCCTGCTTCTGCTATTTTCAGACCTGAAAATTCAGTGCAGCCTTCAAACACCAAAACCTCTATTTTATATGGTCGTGTACAGCAAGAATTGCACTTTTAATGGCAATGTTAAAGTGATAATACCTTGCTCACACATCATTAAGACTAAACAAGGTAGTACTGTTAATTTAGGTTGATGGCACAGATCACAAACTCAGGCTTTTGAGAGAGACTGGAAAGCTGTATGGCATGGTAGGCCCTTTGTTCCATGGTTATGCCACAGTAATTCAAAATAAAACCATCAACATGCCTGCATTCGCCTGGCATTTGCATCAGGCCACGAGTACAGACTCTGAGCCCTCACTGGCTCTTTAAACCCAAAACGCTGCTCCCCACTCCAGCTCAGCATTTGTCGAAGGAAAACCCCCCAGTGGTCTCTGTGCTCCCCACCTTGCACGTGAGACACGGCGGTAATAACCGACTGCTGCACGTTCTGCTCGGTTTGTGGTTAATACATGCTGCAACTGGGGAATTCAGCAGGCCTATAAATAACTGCATTTACACATACCTGAGCTCCCCGAGCATTGGACCACCTGCGAGGAAAGCAGAGCTGGAACCGAACACCGCCAGCCCCTCTGCTGTGAGCAGAGCAGGGCAGTCGGATCTCCTTTTCCACCCCTCCAAAAAAGGGCTGTAGGTGGTTACAGCGTTTTCTGTTTGGAAGTTAGAGGCTGTGGTCACTCTACTAGTTTGGAATTGGGAGAACAGAAGGGTTGGAGGTGAGGCAGCGTGGCCTCCTGTTTGTGTGTTTTCCTCTCTGACCCTGTTTTGCAGGACTGGCTGGAGCTGTGTACTGGAGCAGTGGTGCCTTGGTCTGATCTGACAGAGGCGATGGGCCTGAATTTGGTATGAGACATCCACACACACACACAGCTTGAGCTCACCAGCTTCGCCCTTGAAAGAAGCCAATGAAGACACATGGACAAAAGGTTCAGATATTTCTCGAGGGGTCTCACTGGTGGTTTTGGTAATGTTGTTTCATGGGAGTGAGTACATAATATTGCATACTTACAGGTTTAAATCAGTCACAGCCTCTCTGCCTTCTCCATATGTAGAATGCATCAATAGCAGCTTTATGCAGGCAGGAACATAACCTGGGGACTCGAGCACCAACACGGTGTCAGGGGAAGTTGGTGCAAATTGCTCCATCGGCTGGACATTAAAGCAAAGAGTGATATCACTCTTAAAATAAGAAACCTAACGTAATGTGCTTTAATAGCTGAATAATTGCCGCGAGCAAAGAAGGAGGCTTTTGTGAAAGGAGATCACCAAGAGCCAGGAGTGAGTGCTCATGACATCACGGCCGTGCACAAGAGAAACTTTATTCTCACAGCTCCGCAAAGAGGCCTTGTCAAGCTGCCAGGCCCAGATAACTCGGTGGGAGACTTGAGAGAAGAGTTAATAAGATGATTGATTTACAGCTGGAAAAAATTAAAGAGTCTGAAAATTGACAGGCTGACACTGTTTGACAGGTTCTTCACCGACGATTTGAAAGGAGCTTCCATGGGTGTTCTGCAGCCGGGCTGGGAGCCTGCAGCACTGCGCAGGTATTGGGGGGGGGGGGGGCTCACTGTCAGCTCCCCTTCGTGGCAAACAATTGTAGGGCTGTTGTCATCCCACTTGAGCTCCAGCAAAAATAGATCTGAAAAGTCTGCTCCTTCTTATGAGAAGAAAAATGGGTTGAAAATGTTTTATTTTCATTTGCCAGCTGTGGATCAGATCCAAAAGCTGTATGAAACTTCTGCATTTCTTATTGTGGGATTTGAGTGTGGTGTGTTTTCTTTACTTGTTAGGAGAAATTGTCAACTTTGTCTCAACCCTGTATATATTTTTACAGTGGTCTGTGAGCATGAGGGAAACCAAGGGTCTTTTCATGACTTTTGGAGCTGATCCACCCTATTTTTTTAAGAATTTACTTGGTGAGGTGCCGCTCACATTGAAACTCATGATTTACTGTTGAGAGAAAGAAAATGTCACGGGATTGACATTGCATTGTTTAGAAAAAAAAAAACAAAAACCAAAAACCAAAATCGAACCTATCCTCAGCATGAAATTTCTCAGTCTCAACACTGGAGTCAGCTCCAGGAGCAGCTTGAGCCTTCAGCAAAAGGGAAATGCATTCATCAGAACTAATTATTGAGAGACAACACACGTGCATTTTCAGTCTTCTCCCACTTCTCAGAATTCTTAAGAACAGGGTTTTATTTTTACCCTCGTTGCGTTTGATCCATCAGTTATACAGCTATTAGGGGACAAGTCTGGCTTTCAGAAACCTTTCATGGGCTTCCAAAAGCATAAAACCCTTGCTTCAAAATGAAATTGATTCAGATTGCACATGAAAAAAAAAAAAAAAAACCTCACAAAAATACATGCAGGTTGAGAATAACGAAGTAAGATGTAACGAGCAGCAAGAAGAAGGATATGTCATGTTAGATGAAGAGGAAAGAAAGAGCAGGAAGGCCAAGCATACACTTTGAGGTAACAAACACAATGACGTTATGTCCACAACTCAGCTGTTCCTGAAGCCTCTTAGGAAAGTGAGTGCCTGAAAAGCAGTGACATAGTTGACAAACTTAAGGCTCTCTTGGAAAAATGAATGTAAACTCAATGTTAGGTTTCACATGAGGTAAGTATCAAACTGTTTGGACTTTGGAGATAAACAGAGAGGACCAAGGTAAACAAGATAAACTGAAGCTGGGAGGTTGGTTGGAAGCTTTCTGGTCTTGCAGCTTCTGACAGGTTCTGGAGTCAGGTGAATTTTACCAAGAACTTCTCCCCTAATTTAAGACGTATTTAAATCTTACTTTCATTGGATGAACTCATCAATATATCAAACAGTCTTCTGAGTTTTGGAGTCTGGTGGATTAGATCTTCTTAAAAAGTGGTATATTGTGCTAAAACCCTCCAAAACAACCCAACAACTACTCTACACCAAATTAAAAATATAAATAATAAAAAAAAACCCACCTTGATTTTACCTAAATGAATGCTGACATGTCATATTAATTTCATTTCCTCTTCTGGAATAAGAGCCACGTGATACAAGTGATGGCTTTGGAGTAAGGAGGATTTTGACAGTGCTTGGATTGATGCTCCCATAACTCAGGACAGTGTTGTCTGGGGGAAATCACTGCTTGAAATTTGTCATTGGGATATACACTTTGTTGAAAGCACCTTATCAGAGCAAAATGATCCTAACAAACTGAGTACCTGGTTAGTAATCTAGCAAGGCAACATTCAGTAAAAGCTGTAGAATGGTACATTTAAGACGAATACTAATGCACATCAAGATTGATTGTCCAAAGAACAGTATGCAGAAAAGTGGATCACAAGATAAACGTGGATGAAGATGATGTCATTTCACAGTCAAATCTCATTTGGGGGTGTATGGAAATAATTTGTTTGCTTTTTCAGCACGTTTGAGATCTTGCCCAAAACACCATTTCCCTCTTTGAATGCAATATGGTGAAAAACAACAGAAAATTTAGAGGCATGAGGTCTGCAGGGAGAGCAGTGTGGGGCCTGGAGAACAGGAGGTGGTACTGTGACAGCAAGGAGATGAAAATAGTGTAGGAGCTGGTGTTTGTGTGCTGCAGGAGGCAAAACTTGGCAATCCCAGCCAGTGCTGCCAGGTCCTGCCAGCAGAAAGAGATGTGGCCCTGGTGTCCTCCCATGCACCAAAATCTGTAGGGAAAGGGCAACCCCACAGCCATCCTGGCCCATTTTCCCAAGAAAAAATATAGGGCTTATGATACAGGTCCATGTGAAACATTGTGGTGCTGTTTCTGCTTGCACAGCATCCACATTCTTCATCCAAAACATTTTTAAGATACCCATTTCTTTTTAGCAGTAGCATTTTTCTTTCTCACAGTATTGTTTCTTAGGAAGAACTGCCTAACCACAGTGAAACTTTCCTATTCCTCGTGTCCTGCTTGCTGTGCAATGCTTCGGTTTTCAGGAGAGGTGAGGTAACATCACTGGTGTAGCAGGAAATCAGTCCCCTCAAATGCCAGACTTTCTATTTTTTTTCAATTAAAAGCTCAGCTAAAGCACAAATCTGCAGCTCAAGGGTAGGAGGCATAAAGAGTTTATTGCTAAGAAGACCAAAACTGGGGGATAAAATGTCTAGCTTTTGAAAAGTCCTTTCATACTGGCAGAGTTCTCTCTGACTGCAGATGACAGAATAAATTAAAAAATATTCCTGCCAGCTTTACAGATACTGCAAGAAAATCTAAGGTTGCCTAATGGACTGGAATACAGCCTCTGTGTTTTCGGTTTCCTCCATGTTACCCAAATCATTCATTAAAGGATAATGAGCCAAGCAGTTTTCCCCTTTATAACCAGCCCTTTGTGGGGAGAAATTCAATTTGTATATATATATATGTATACAAATATATATATTGTGTGGTGAACATGCCTGCAGATAACAGGAATATCCTTCACTCCCCTCTCCTGGGGTGTGGTTGCCATCCATCAGTCAGCTGCCATGCCAGGAGATGCTGCTAGGGACCAATGGAGGGCCCAGGCACAGAGTGATCCATCACAGCCCTCGTTCCCAGTAAAGTTACAGTCACTCTTGTAGGAGATGGGTTCGTATGCATCCATGTAGAGACATTCATTGATTAGGCAGGAAGACAAATGGGCTAGCACTAATTATAGAAGTTCTTCAACTTCTTTTGACCCCTTCCCTGGTGCCATCACCTCTTGGACACACTGCATTTCCCAGTCTGTGATGGGGAAGCCAAGGAGCTGCAAGAGAGGATTTTATTAAAATAAAATAAGTAAATAAAAAGCATTTTCTCCATTTTTAAAAACTGGGTGGAAAACCCAGAACAATTCAATCAGAAAAACATCCCTACATCTTTACATTCAAATACAGATGCATGGATTCACCACATCCACTCTCAGGCACTTCCAAGGGTGCCCAAGGCAATAGCCACGACCCTTTGCTTCCTGTCTTCAGTGAGAACACATAGATGCCTTCAGCCTGTCCCAGTGAGGACATGTAGATGCCACCAGCAGGTGATCCAGTGACTTCAGTGATGTCCTGTCCCATGCAAGAAGCAGCTGTCCGGACTCATTCCCTGCTTTCTCCATCAGTAATCTGAGTCCCTTTGCACATATTGTTGATGAGGACTGGGCTTTCACAGGTGATGGGATTTAAGAAGCAGCTTATGCCATAAAATTGTCACTGAAGATGAATCAACATCTGACAGTGTTAAGGAAAAGTCCCATCTCCCTTCCCTTCCCTTCCCTTCCCTTCCCTT
>JAPSGF010000021.1:3297592-3329733 GCA_035772895.1 Perdix hodgsoniae | reverse complement strand
TTTTTTTTTTTTTTTTTTTTTTTTTTTTTTGGGGGGGGGGGGGGGATGGTGAAGGAGGGAAATAAAGAAAACATACAAACAAACATTTGCCCAATTAGAAAATGACCATCACATACAAATGTGGAGCGAACATTTCTAAGGTAAAGAACTGAGCACAAGCTTAAATCCTGAAGAACTTCTTTTCTCTCTCAAAGAGGATTGGTTTTAAGAATGGAGCAGACTGAGATTCATTTATACTCCTTTATCTTCCACCCCAGAAGCAAAACTGTGCTCCTGCAAGGCCAGGTGTGCCAGAAGAGCCCTGCTCTGTGCCGCATCCTGCAGAGGGGGAGTGGGAGAAAGAATCTGAAATGAGGGAAAACAAATTACAGGGCCGTGTTCCATCAGAGCAAAGCCACCTACAAAAATGTAGGAACATAAAGAAATGATTTTAAATGTTTTCTCCTAGGAAGAATCAGTTTGGCCAACAGACGGGGCAATAACCCTGAGCTACTATTTGCATGGGCAGAACAGGGAAGAGGCGAGGTGGTTGTATGCTGTGTGATGCTTAGGGGACAGCATATGAGTGGTGACACAGGTGGGAGGATTCAGCACTTCCAGCAGTGCCACTCCCATGGAAGTGCCCTGATTTGTGTCCCTGTGCTCTGCAGCCTGAACTGCAGAAAGGGAAACCCAGCAGGCATGTGTCAGACCCTGCGTAACCACACAACAATTTCTCCCACGTCCCACTTCTGGGTCGGAGCAGCCATCCTCCCTGCTGACACATCCAGGGCAGCCGTGCCTCGAGATGTCACCTCTTTGTCCTGTCAGGGAGCTGCTGGCAGAGAGCAGTGCTCAGCGCCCTCAGTGACCAATGGACACTGCTGTGGTGCTGCCTGGTGAGGTTGGGATTCACCGTAACCATCCTCATTAACGGCATACAGTTAGAGATTATTAATTCTGAACTCCATTTGTAGCCATAATTGAACTGTTTTCCTACCCAAGAGGCAAATCTGAGTTGGATGTAAGGAGCTGAGGACTCATCCTTCCCTCTGAGGAACCAGGCACTGTCCCCAGCACAATCTCTATCCCCACCCCCTCCTCATCCCCTAATTTGGGAAATCATTTGCATTCTTTCTCTGAAAGCATTAATTGAGAAGAGAACAAATGGAGTCCCCAGTAATTTGAGCAAGCCTCATTACTGCCCGAGGGCTTATTTGGAACCAGCAGCCGTCAAAACAACAATTGCAACGCCCTGGCCCAGCACCAAAACTATACTGGGAGGGCTGGTGGGAGAGACGGGGGTTTTGTTCTCCGACAGCCAGTTGTGCACCTCTAATGACAAGTGCCACAGCCAGCCCCGGCGTACGGCTGCACAGCCGTGTCCTCTCCCTTATTACCAGGCTGCAGGAGGAGAGCCCGGCAGGGCAGGAGTCCCAGACAATGTCATGCTTCTGGGGCCAGGGACCACCCACAGCAGGAGATGCCACTTGTAATTAGGATGTGGTCGTTTGCTGCCTCGCCTGACTTCGCTCCGGTTGGAGGAGAGCTTGACCCCACGGGCAGAGAGGAGAGGGCTGATGTTCTTCTTGCTTTAACGGCCTCAGGTTGTGCCAGGGGAGGGTTGGATTGGGTGCTGGGAAGAACGGGTGGTCAGCTTTGGAAGGGGCTGCCCAGGGAGGTGGTGGAGCCCTCACCCCTGAGGTACTGAGTTCTGTGGATGTGGCACTGAGGGGCATGGCTTAGCGGTGGGACTCAGGTTGGTGGATGGACTTAGCAATCTGGAAGGCTTTTTCCAGCTTGGATATTCCTACAGCTCCATGCTGCCCTTTGTGGAAGGCGGGATGATGCTTGCGGCCCCAGGAGAGCAGAGGAAGGACAGGAGGGTGAGACACCTGATGACACACTTGGTTTTCTCCATTATTTTTATGAAGATCATCCTGTTGACTTTCCTCCTATCTCACTGCCTTAAATCCCTGTATTGCTCTATGCTGGCTGGTGGTTCTCAAAGGAGTGAGAAGCACATAAGGAAAGAGAAAGGCTTTTCCAGCAGCATCCAAGGCTGATGGGATCCAGAGTCTTTGCTTGCAGCCCACCTCTGCTTTCTGCCACCCCTAAGAGAAAACGGGTGGGGAAAAAAAGCAGCCAAAAATCAGCAAAAGATCTGAGGCTGCTGCTGGCTTCCCCTGATGCTAGAGCAGCTCTGTGGGGCAATCACTGAATCCATAAAGAGCTCAGGGAAATCTCTGTTAGAGCTAAGAGCATTTCAACAGCTTGCTTTGTGTTTGCTGTTTTCTGGAAGACCGGCATGCAAAAGCAAAGGAGCTTTGTGTGCTTTGGGACAGTGACTTGCACAGCTCCTCACTGGCCCAGTTCCCATGCAAGTGCCCAGCTGATATCAAGTGGTCCTCAAGCAGCCTAATTGCATCTGTTTTCTCTAAACATTTACAACCAACAAAACGTGCATGTGTACGTTCAGCTGAGGGCCACGAAGAAAAGCAGCAGCTGCTCCCCACGTTCCCACTGGAGCTTGTATATATTGCAGTGCTTTTTAAAGCATCTATTTACATTTTCATTTTGGATCCCTCTTCACTTCCTGAGCAGATTTGGCCGAATCCAGCACTGGTGAGAAGAGGGTGCGTTGCCCCAGTGTCAGCATAGCCACGTTCATTTCAGTGGGGTGGGAGGATGGGTCCACGGTGGGTCTCCTCTATTGCTCGTCCTTGTGGAACCAGATATTGCTGCTCTGCAGCCTTACTGGAGCACCCAGACCATGCTCTGGGCTGGAGGATCCCATGCAAACAAGCATGGCATCGCTACAGGAGGTGGAGCATGGTGTAGGAAGACAGGATCCAACAGCTGGGTACTTGTGTTGGCTTCAGCAAGGAGGACAGAGCCATAGTGGAAGGGCTATAGGATGCTGCATGGCTTTCTGCTCAGCAGGAGACACGGTTTGGCTCTTGTTGGCTGCTTTGGGGAAGTAAGGAAGGAGCTTCCCAGCTTAGGATGTGACAGAGAAGTGCCATCCAGAGGCTGTGTTGAGTCTTTAGCCCCAGAGAACAGTATTTCTATCAGTTAGCATATGGTATTTTCAGTCTCTCGTTTCTTAAAGCCATCTCAGAGCAGAACAAGCCACATTTCATTACCCACAACATACAGTGAGACACTTAATGAGTGATCTATCATTTCCAGGAACAAGGGATGTACCTGAGGCCAAAAACACAGGTGCATTCTCAGAGAACTGTGTTAAGGTCAAGAGTGCACTGGCATTCCCTGTTCTTTAGGTAAAAAAAATTCTTCTTCCCATAACTTCTTCTGCAAAGACAAAGAGAGAGCCCTGTGGACCCCGGTGTCACCCTTTGGAGTTCCAGGACCTGCTCCCCCCTCCCCAAATCCCTCCCATTCATTTGCATTATCCGGCACACCACAGCAGGTATCTCACACGCTTGGTCAGCTCAATGGCTCCTCAACAGTAGAGATTTAATTAAATTAGCAGCTTCAAAAGCAAACTTGGAGATGAAGAGAAAATAGGTCTGGTGTGTTAAGCATAAAAAAATCCATCACTTAACAGTGACATTAACAAATGATGTTCATTACTTATTTTCCAAATGACCAAGCCTAATCTCTGATGGAGATGTAGGAGAGTCCAGTAATTCCCTTTTAATCATTTCCCTTTGCATGATGGAAGAGGAGAGCTGCTCACCAGTAACACGGCCCTGTGCTGCTGAGGATGTGCAGTTCTTCACAGAATAATGTTTTGTCTCAGTGCAGCATCGATACAAGCCTACATGTGTCTGACATGAGCTCCTAAAAGCACGAGTTTGTTTGTATTTGTGTTGCTGGTTCCTGTGATAGCAGCCACCATCTGCTTTCACCTGTGTGGGCTGCGCTGCACGTCCCATATCGGTCCCCATTCATCTCCAGAATTCATTTGCAAAAGGGAAAAAGGAATCTGGATGCTGATGACAGTGCCGCGCTTCATTGCTGTTTGGCACAGGGGAGTTTGCATCTATAGCTGCTTTATTTTCTCCTTGTTCGTCTTTTGAAGCTGCCGTCCCTCAGCTCTATTCCATACGCAGAAATGTTTGTGGCTGATTCAGTGCCTGCAGAGGTGTTTGCTTTTGTAAGCAGATGTGCTCTCAGGAGAACGTGCGTGTGCTTTGTGTAGGCTGGGACAGCACACGCCGTACTGCAGCACCGTGCTGTTATCACTGCCAGCTCCATGTCGCCCTGTCCTTATCTCAACCCTGAGCCCCTTCCCTTTCTCTCTCAGTTCTGTACAGGATGGGGAGTGGGAGGTGTGGATGCCCAGCAGGGTGAAACCAGCTCATCTGGGCAGCACGCCTGGCTCTTGTGCAGGAAAACTGTTACTGCAAAACCTTCCTGCTTTCCTGTGCAGGACTCAGCACAAGGTGTGTATTCCCTTAAACGTGATGGGATGAAGCCATGCAGCTCAGTGTGCCAAGCTGACATTTGGCTTTGCAAATATAGTATGGAGGTGCAGCGGGCTTCCTAGTATGCGGTTCTGGTCCAGCTGTGCTTCATCTTCTGGAGTTTGCTTTGTGGTGTAAGAGAAGCCCTTTTGTGATCTGCTGCCAGCTGTACAGCCATGCTTTCTCCAGGCACACTCGTGCACTTATCCCCATCATACAGCAAGGAAACTGAGGCACTGTCATGGCAGAGCCAGGCTGCCCCACACATCAATCTCCTGGCAGCAACCCCAATGCCAACAACCAGATACTCCTTCCTGCAAGGACACAAAATGAAGGGATCCTGGCTCAGCTGCCTGGGTCTTGCTGCCATGCAAGGAAGGGCTGTTCCAGGTCAGAAGTCCCTCATGGATTTCATATTGGGAATCCCAGCCCAACTCCAAGGTCAGGGCTGCGCTGCACCAGGGCTGGCTGCAAGCAGAGCTATTTCTGCTCACATTTGGTTTAAGTTTCAGAGGCATCGCGTAAACATTCCCAGTAAAGATACTTCTTCCAAGGAGTTAGGCCAAGTGGGGCTTCCTCCTTTGTGTTTATGGGAAAGCATTTTGTTTAGACTGAAAAGCAAACGAACAGCTCCACTTATTCCTCCCCGGCACATTGCAACCAGCTCACAGGCATCTGGGGTGGGAGATTCAGCATAAGCACAAGCAAAATCCACATTAAAAGTCCCATAACAAGACACTTGCATAGCAGCTGTGGGACAGAGGGCTGGGCAAGGGCAGGAGGCACCATCCACCATACATCCTGCACAAGTAGGGTTGTCCTGGGATCACAACAGCAGATAAATGCTTCTCTTCAGCATTATTCTGGCCCGTGAACCAACCTATTCACCGCCTGTGAAGGTTGGAAAAGGCAGTGTCTCTTGCTCTATGGTTTTTGGAACTATAAAAAAAAGAGGTATTTTGGATTTTGCCTTTCAGGGCTACCACTAGGTCCAACATTCACCTCTGTATGAACACCAGCAGTAGGCTTTACACCCAAGAAGAACCACTCGGAATAGACTGTAAGTGAGAACGAACCTGGTGTCTATACCTCTGAGCAGGGGGAATTTCCCCAGGGGTTGAAAGAGTTCTGTCCGAGCCTTTCATGGAGTTATTATTTCTTTGATTTAAAGGGGAGGAAAAAAGCGATGAAAATCTCTGCCGAGAACAGCTGGCTAATTTTTACTCTTTCTTTATAGCAAATCCCAGCCAAAATCTGGATGCTGGCAAGCACAGACCCAACATCTGCAGGAGGAGAGGCCTCCAGCCTCTCCAGCTCACTGGAATTTTCCAGCTGCTGTGAAACATTTCCCAAGTTCACTACAGCGCCTGTTGAGGTAGGGATGGGGTGTCCAGGTGGGTGCTTTTTGCTCTGCCCTGGTGCCAGGCTGAGGACAGTGAAGATGGTTGAAGAAGTTCCCAGCCTTGTTCAGGGCTGGACTCCATAGTCATGCTCCGAGGGGTTGGCTTTTCCTTCTGGGACCAACTGGAGGAACTCTTAATCTCATGTTGGCCTTGTCCCTTTTCTCCATGATTAGGACCTTAAATCATGGCCATCACAACTCAGTATGCATCCAGTTGGTCTCATAAACACTGACACCGTGGTGTCCTCACTCAGCAATTCCAGAGCTTTGCACAGCCGCTCAGTGAAGATGGTTCTCCCCATTTGCTGAAGCTGGCTTCCTAAGCTCACCCATACACAATCACCATCAGCCATCCAGGGCTGACGTATGCCCATCCTCATGAACCTACAGGGAAGGCTGGTCCTTCAACTCTGACAGCTTCCTGATTTGAGTCCAACTGCTTCCAAAAGTCCTTTCCAAGGGTGGCTGATGGCTTCAGCATGAAACAAGACAATGGGGCTCACTTGGGTGTCTGCAAAGCATCAAGCATATATTCTCTGGTATTTGCAGGACTGGCATTGAAAGAAAAGGTGACAAGTGGCAGCATCTGGAACAATCTCAACTCTATTTCTAATCAGACTAAAAATCCCCAAATAGAGATGTGAGCAGGCCCTGAATTAGCTGCCTGGTACAGTGATCCAGCAGTTCCCACCTCCAAGTCCCTAAACACCCTTCAAACTCTTCAGAATTCACCCACAAAAAGATGAGAGCCCGTTGCTGCCTGGTGACACTCCGGGCATCCACGGGAAGGAGGCAATGCAAGGGTTAAGTCCCTTGGCAGCAATTCAGTTGCACAATGCAATAAAATATTTTATGACATTTTTACAATATTGTGCAACGGGATTTTGAGCCCTCAAAAGAAAACATGATGTAAAAGTAAGATGCATCAGCATGGAGCAAACAGCACAGGTATGAGATGCTTTCCTTTCCTCCCATCTCCTCCCTTCTCCCTCTGCCCTCTGTGCAACCAGGAGCCCTCATTCCTGCCCCACTCAGCCCAGCATCCTCAGTGCTTCCCAGCACATCTGCACCGATTTTATGTGCGTGCCACATACTTCCATGGTGAGCACATAGTACATGTTGCTACAAACAGCCCCAATAAATGTGGGAGCCAAGTGTGCCTAAATATTACAACATATTAAACACCTTTTAGCCTGATCCATAGCCTCATAATTGGTATAAAAATAACAAGATTTGTCTTTACATGGGATTCCAGTGTTCTTGTTGCTGTTCATTTGCTGCTTGACACTGTGGTTCAAGGCACCAATGGTAGGGCAAACTTGTGGTGAGCAGCTAAAATCATTTAGGACACTAAGTCAGTGGATGCTAAACACCTCAAATGATACTAAGACAAAGAAAAATCTGTTCATCTCAAAAGAGTATGGGGATGTTTCATTTAGTGGTGAAAACATGGATATAGACGTGGCACTCAGGGACATGGTTTAGCGAGCATGATGAAGATGGATTAACAGTTGGACTAGATGATCTGGGAGGTCTTTTCCAACCTTAGTGATCCAGGGTTTGTAGGGAGAAAGAGAGGATGCTCAGGTTGGATATTAGGATAAATTTATTCTCCAAAGGAGTGGTTACACGTTGGAAGGGCAGCAGGGAATTCGGGGGGCCACTGTCCATGAAGGTGTTCAAGAAAGGGGTAGTTGTGGTACTTATGGACATGGTTCGGTGGGCGTAGTTGTGATGGGTTGACGATTGGACTAGATGATCTCGGAGATCATTTCCAACCTTAATGATTCTATGGAGAAAGAGAGAATGTCTAAAGCACCAAAGTAAGTTTCATCAGAAATAGTTTGTCTCAGAGGTTCTCCACAATTATATGGAGGTGACCCTCACTGGAGAGGACCAAGGCTTACCTATCAGCACAGCTGCAGCAAAGAGACTTCAGCAGATGTGGATTGTCATCAGATGCGTTGAGTACGATTGTATCAGTCACTGCACCGTTAGTCCTTCTAGGAGCCGATGTAAGGAGAAAGCTCATGTTGTCCTGGAGCTGCCACTGAAGCTGGGAGTGTCAGGAGGTGCCACTGTCCTGGAGATGGAGAATGGAAAGGCATCCAAATGGTTGTGACCAGCAGGGTCATTTTGATAAGCTCCTGGTACTGCTCTAGAAAGGAATCTCCCCTTTGAATGCATTGGATAAGGGGAAAATTTATCCACAATTCAAAGGTGAATTTGACCAGGACTGTTCCAAACACTCGGAGATCAGAGGCCACTATGCAATGGGCAGTGGAAGAGAAACTTTCACCTCTCCCTCACATGCACTCCCTTCCCTGCTTCAGTCTTTCAGATAACAACATGGGATGGGAATGTACTTTTTTTAACAGAGGCAACGATGAGGTTCTTCTGTGATCACTTTTTTTTCCAGGAACTGATGCTCTAAGAAAAATCCCAGATATCACAAGGCTTGGCATAAAATCGTATAAATTGGCAACACTGTATTCAAAAGAAGGCAAGTTAAGGAAAGCCTAATCCAATCTCATGCTCTGGAGGAGCAGCAGAACGGCTGCAGCCTGCTGAAGTGGTGGGGATAGGAGTTCTTGTACCATGCAGGATGAGCCTGGAGTCCTGGTAGGGTACAGAGCAGCTCAGATGGAATCCCAGCATCTGAACTTCTGAAAACAGAGAGATCCAGCATCACGGCTTATTTGTCTGATCAAACAGAGCAAATCCCTCACTCCGATCCTGCTGATGGCTCTAAATTGCTTTAAACATTGTTAAATGAACCACACAATACATTCCCAATGTAAGTATTTTTTCTTTTTAATGGTGCCTTGGCCTGACTTTAGTGGGTGTTTCTTCTCCTTTGGAGGGCCCTGCTGAGCAAGTGGTGTCTGTGAGGACTCACCTGAGCAGGTTTTGCTCTTTTGTTTCCACCCATCAACCATTAAGTAGGGTTTTATTACACAGCTCCAGCCATGCCCAGAGCTTCCTTGTGTTCTGAAGGGTGCAATTACAGGCTAATTAGGCAAGAGGCAGGAGGTCAATCTGCAAGAGGCCAGCTGCCAAATTGAGGCTGGACACAAGCTGTCTGGCCCTTCCTGAAAAGGAGTCCTTGGGGGTTCTCACGCTGCATCCCATAGGATGGGGCTGCCCATGGGGAGCGCACTGGGAAGGGCTCTCAAGCAACCCATAAATCTGCATTGCACACCTGAAAGGAAACAAGAAAAAATATTGGTTCGGGAGGAAGGAAAGGGATTCTGCAAGTGAGGCAGGAGAGAAAATTTGTCTCCTCTGAAGCAGCTGTGACTCCAGCAGTGGGCACATCAAAGTTCTCCACACTGGGTGCCCCTTCAGCTCAGGAAATCCCATGCAGTGGGAAAACTCTTCCCATTTCGCTGCAGGTGTAACCAGGTCCCCCTCCAACATCTTGCAGGGTGCCCACCATCACTCCTCGGTCCATCTTTTCCACTCTTGACGTCATTCACACGAGGCTTTTGGTAGCCAAGTGTGGGATCCCAAAGCACCAGCAGATCACCTTGAATGCTTCTTCCAGAGATCTGCTTAAAGCACCTGCTGGTGGCTGTCCTGAGAGAGATGGAGGGTGCCCAGCCAGCTGCTATCGATGGCATCACCACTTGGATTACATCACTTCTTGTGACATTGGCCAACTGAAACCTTGCTCCCCAAGGGAGGCCCAGCTTAATTGAGTGTGGTTATTAATATTGCATTATCAGCAGCCAGATGGTCCAGGGACAGGCAGTTTTTATACATTTTACTGATGTCCTTCAGTGGAAAATTATTTCCACTTATCTTTCGTCCTCTTAAACTTGAAGTAGAAGGAAGCGTGGATGGTGGCACCCTCCGCTGCAAGCAGTCACCACAAGGAAGTACCTGGCTGGAGAGCCTGATGTGGGAAGGTGCCTGCATGGGGGTTATTTAAAACAGCTCCATGGGATGGCTGAGGGTGGGAGGCAGTGGTGGGCCCTTCCTACCTTGCCCAAGGTGGCTTTTTCTCCGTTGTTCTTTCCCCACACAAACTTTTCTTGCCTTTTTAACCAAAAGAGCTCTCTGTGATGGATGCTCAGAACCCTCGACCCCAAGGGTATCACCAAAGGCTTTCCACATGCTGACAGACGGATCCACACAGCTCCCTGGGCCAGTCAGAGCCTAAAATATGGAGATAAATAGAACCAGGGGGCAAGCAGAAGAGCATCCTTAACAGCATGGTCTTAGGTGTCCAAAAGTGGCCGTGGAGAGTTGTCTTTAGCCCAAAGATTTTCTGCTCCCCACCAAGGGTTATTCAGTCCAACAGTCTGGATCCAGATGCCTCTTCAGAGGTCATTTGGTCTCGGTTCCAACAGCATCACCTTGTTTCTAACATCTCCTGCAATTCAGATCACAAAATGATGGTGCAGCTAACCGGAAAGAAGCCCCTGGGCTTCATCCTGCTAGGGAAACTGCCCCAGGCTGCTCTACACATGCCATGGAGTTTGCCAGGGCTTATCCTGCTGAAAAGCAGCCCTCCAACTTCAGCTATCAGTCTGCACTGGTAGTGATGGACGTGCCACCGAGCAGCAGGCAGGAGGTCTGTGGGGGGTCTCTGAGCAGACACTGGGTAACTAACAAAGTCAACAAGCTGTAAGGTGAGCTCTGGGTTCATGTGAGCACTGGGGAGGTGTTCATGGTACCTCAAGGAAGTTGTGGGGAGCACAGCTCCCCAGAGTGAAACAGAAGTGAAATCCCAATTCAGATACGAGTTTGGGTGCAAATTTCTCATTGCACTGTGTGCTGTAGAGAAAGCTTAGAGCAATAGATACCTATTTAGAGGTCTCAGTGAAGAGCTTAGAATCAGGTGAGCTGAGTCCTCCCTGAGTGACTGCACTCAGACAACCACTGGGGTGCTGGATGATTCAGAACACTTTGTGATTTGCTATGCAAACCTTTGCTTCATGCCCAGCCAGGTGACCTGGCTGAGCTCAAGGGACCTCCAACATCTCCACAGTGTCCCCTTGTCCCAGCAATGGGTCCACTTTCCATTGGGGTCCAATCACCCCATCAGAATTAGTCTTTAACTGGGAAGGGAGCTTTTCTTTAGCTTATTTATATTTTGCTTATAGGGCTCCCTGGGCTGGCCGCTCACCGGGAACATCATCAGCAAAATAGCAAACAGATGTTATCCAAGATCGTTCATAAATATTTCATAGCAGCCTGTGAGCCACCCGGTGAAAGACAGAGACCTCAGCACCAGGTCTGAGCTTATTACCAAGCACCAACAAATGCTTCTAATTGTGTCAGCAGCGATGCCAATATTATTGACAGCAGCAGAGAGAACAGCCCGCTGCAGTTATTTGCTTTGCTGTGGGTACCCGGGTAATAAAACGGAAATTGAAGGTGATGGATAAGACTTTGTGGAGAGTCTCTTCTCCTTATTAGATTAACACAGAAACATAAGCAAACAGGGAGAGGCGAGGAGGAGAGGGAAAGCCCACAGAGATGAGCAAGGGAGCTCAAGTGGAAGGGGAGAGGATGCAGGACTTGGAAAGACTCTTGGTTCTGCCATGTATTTGCTCCACGCCAGTTACTTCCCAGCAGCAGCAGTGCTGTCCCCGTGTCACCAGGGATGATGTGACACTTGATTCGTTGCTGTTTGAAGAGCATTTTGAGGTCTTTGCTTGAAAGGAGCTTTTATTAAAGTTCCTGCTTGCTAAGAACTGCCTGGGACTAATAAACACGGTTTAAGAAAAGTAATTTGGGGACATGACAGCAGCTTGGTGCTCTGTGCTCTGGGTGTGGAATTGTGTGTGTGTGCAAGCGCACGCAGCTCACTAATTCTCCAGAGATCCTCCATTTATTTGGAGGCAAAAGACTCCCATGTGAACATAAGACTTGCTATGGCAATATTTTATATGCATGTTTTAATCCTCTCTCTAAGCAGCCCGTTTATTAAAACTCGGCAAGTTTCAATTTTTGAAGCTGGTTTCTTGAGCTGTCATTATCCTCCTGCTGGAGCAGATTAGCGGATTGCTAGGAGGATGCAATTTGAGCTCAATTAATTCTGCTTCAAGTCCCAATTCAGAGCTGCTAAATAGCTCTCAAAGCCTCCCGTCAGGATCCCAGCACTCCTCTCCCTGGTGAATTCAGCCTTGGGAGCACGCTTCTATTGGGATTCCTGCTGCCACTGCCCCACAGCAGCCCCATGGCACCAGTGGGCATGTTCCACGTCTGCATCATTGCTCTCCCATCCAAAAGGGCTTTTATGAGACTTTCTGCCGGGTCTCTCTAAAGCATCCTGCACCCAGGGAGCAAACACAGAGCTGATGTTGCAAAAAGCCATCCCCAGCGTTCCAGCTCTCTTCTCTTCTGAATCCCTTCTGTTAGATCAGCTCAACCGTTGGCGCAATCATTTTCATGTCTGCTTGAGTGCAGTAATGAGAGGGAATGGCAGAGTAAAGCAGATAATATGTAAAGCAGCGAAATAAAAATAGTCAGTCCGCAAGCCAGGGCGGTTTTATTTCCTTTGGGTAAGGCTTGCCTTGGCTGTCATAAGCAGGATTAAACCAGGGCCTTGAATTAACCTGCCGGGCCCAGAGCTGCACATCCTCCCTCGTGCAGTTGGGTCTATGTGGGTGGAAACTGGGCTCTGGGAGTGTGTTAAATCACCATTCAAGCACAGGCATCGGCTGCTCCTTCTGCCAGCAGCTGTCCTTCCTCACATTCCTCTGCACAACCTGTACCACCGGGCCAGGCTCCAGGACTGCCCAGACCATCATGAATCTTGACCTAGTTTACAAACAGGTATCGAGTCCATTTCCTCCGTTCTGGCTTTCATCTCTCTTCCTTCCTTGCTCTCCCTCTTGTGCTCACAAGTACACACTGCACGTCCTCCTTCCAGCTGCCAGCCAGCACCGCTCGCCTCCAGCCTGCCCCGTTTGCTCCCATCATTGCACAGTCAGACTGCACAGCCTCCCACCACCCTGCTGGATCTGCTCTCTGGAAGCCCAAGAGAAGGGAGAGGGAGCTGAGGTACCACCACCACCACGAACACAGAGCAGATGTCTCCTGTGGCTGCTTCTACTGCTTTTCTGTTAAGACAAGGAGGATTTCCAGAAGGCAGATGACCTGGAAGAGAACAGACTGGGGCAGGGGGCACAGAGCCGTTCCCTCGGCAGTACAGTGCTGCCTGCAGCAGCTTTTCACAGCAAGGTGAAGACCTGAGACAACTGCACTTTGCACACAGCCTCCCCTCACCGAATGCAATGAAACAAAAGAGAGCCAGCATCACCAGGTGGGACCGCAGAGAAATGCCCATATTCCTGTCTTCCTGATGTCTGGACATCACAGGACTTGCTTCTGTGCCTGCATCCCTCAGAGCATCATCCCACCGTGAAGCTCTGGCCTTGTGGCATCACTGAGAGCAGGAAGGTGCAAAGCAGGCACTCCTCCATTGCATGGTGCCATCATTCACACCCAAACAGCATGCACAGAAACCTTTGGAGCTGGCACCACCTCACACACGAGCCTTTCTGAAACTGTGTCCCAAAGGCAAGGCATAAAACGTGACTCACTGCAATATGTTGGCTTCAAAGGCATTCCCCAGCTGCCTGATGGACACCTGGCCCTGCAGGAAGTGGGCTGAAAAAATATTCAGTCCCCAAAGGTCAGCATGTGGCACACCGGTGGCCTGGCTGGGAGTGAAGGGCACAGCTGCAGGCATGCCAAGATGTGTTGCTGGCACAGGTGCTGCACATCAGGGATTCTCCATCCCAAATGCCTCCGCTGTCCCTTGTACATCATTTCATCCCTCTTTGCATGTTGCAGTCTTGACTGTCCCACGTCTTACAGTCAAGCACACAGGTGGGCTGCTCGGCTTTCCTGTTGCTGTCCATCTTTCATGGGCAAATTACAGTACAGAAGTGCTCCCATGGGTGGATGCTTGCACATGGTGCCCCAGAGATTTGCTGTCTCCCAAAGATCCAGCTCCGCCCTACAGAGGTGATATCCACAAGGGGAAAGCTGCACACAGCCTCTGTGTCCTGCAGCACAAGCCCTGCTCAGTGGGTCTGCACACAAGCCACCAGCAGCTGTGCTGGATAAATCTGTTACCCATCTCCATGTCCTCTGCCACTGCTGTTGTGCCCACAGAGATGCCCCCAGATGATGTGAATCCATACAGACATGAGGTGCTGGGCTGCCTGCAACCCTCGCATTGCCCCATTCCCAGGCAGTCAGCCTGCTCTGTGGAGCCAGGGGAGGGTTCAGACCTGGTGCTGGGAGCACTGGCTGGGATGGGCACAAAGGCTGTGAGACAGGGCCCAGTCACTAGCACATAGCCATCAGCTTGCAGCCTGAGGCACAGCCTAGAGCTGCACCCCATCGCTCCCACCTGGGATAATCTTCATCACAGTGCACAGTTCCCACCTTGAAGTCTTTATGGCACAGCGCTGAAAGAACCAAGTCAGCCCCAAAGCTGTACTCTGCATCACAGTACCCAGCAGAGCCAGGGCAGGAGCCACACAGCATCCCCTGGACCTAAGCAGGGCAGGTGGAGCTGTGAAAACTTCTCCATACACATTAATTTTCCAAGGAAACAATAATGGGGGGGAGAGAGGAGGGTGGTTGGAAAGCTAATGAGAGCATCAACTAAATTGGGAGCACACAGCTCTTGCAGGGAGAGCAGAGAGGCTTCAACTGTTACACTCCCCTGCTGTAATTTCCAAAGCCGGTTTTGCCGGCTTACACCAACATTAAGTCCTTCATCTGCTGTTCTGTCTGTCACCCAGCGGCTCCTAATGCCCAGCACAGCTGGAAAGAGACCAAAGAGCTTCCAAAAGCAGCTGCCCCGAGCCTCACCGCCAACCCCAGTGCAAGGAGCAGGGGCAGGGGCTGTTGGCAGATGAGCAAATATTCTTTAGGCAAACTGGAAAACAGTGAAAGAGTGGAGATTTTGTTGTTGTTGCTGTCGTTGTTGTTTTTAATGGGTCCTTGCTGCGAAATGGGGGGATATTTATCAAGACATTTCCCAACAGAGCTGAATCTCTGCACCTAAGCCCTATAACCAGAGCGCAAAGGGCTGTCGCAGGGTGAGGAGCAGGCTACTGCTGGAACAGCCAACAGATCTCTAGACCCCAAAGCAGGTGATATGTTAAAGCCAAGGGCTGTGCCTTTGTGCAGAGCAGGACATCTGGCACAGGGCTGCAGTGATGGCTCCAGCCCATGGCCTGCACTGCGCTCATGGAGACCCCAATGGCGATTCTCATGCAAATGGCTGGACGGTGCGAACAGATGTGAAACATTTGGTTCTGTTCTTGTTGGCTTGTAAAGAAATTGTGTGACTGGAAGGGGAGAAAAAAGGGGCGAAAGTTTATAACAATGGTTCTCCCTTGGTGGCCCGAAGCGATGGAGTTTATGTCAGGCTGTGCCAAATTCATATCTCTGAGTGAATGGGACCGGCCCCGTCAGGCTTTGAGGTAGAAGCAATGCACAAATATTATAAATACAGGAAAGTGTGGAAGCTGTGTCATGTCCAGCGTGGAGCCATCCATCATCTCCTCCCCATCCTGAGTTTATAAAGTGGTTTCTGACGGTGCTCAGACAGTTTACTCGGCTGCGCGGACGGGCTGGAAAAGCTGACGGCATGCTGCAAGTATGTCGCGCTCACTCACAGGGAGCCCCGCCAGGAGATGCCCTGGCAGGTTTTGTTGATATTAGCAGACGGAAAGGAAAAATCCACCGGTGCAGAGATGCAGGCGAGGTGGAAGCACGGTGCGGTGCGGCTGTCCCATCACCTCCTGCTGCCCTTGGCTCAGGGTGTGGGATGGGGACACAAAGCCTGATGGCGGCACAGCACGTGGCAATGCTCAGCCTCCTCGGCTGGTTCTCCTCCTGGCTCTGTGAGTACAGAAGTACTGCAGGGACACCCAGCAGCGTGCATGGGCAGAAATGTGCATGAGGATATTTAGCCATGCAGAGAAACCTATTCCATGAGAATGATGCATTGCATGCCCACACGTTTTCACGCTGCAAAAACATGCAGACATCCCAGGCCCACGTGCATGCCCATACCTCCACCTGCCCTCCTGTGCATGCACACAATGTGAATGCTCATACACAGCAGCATCCACCCCTCCGCATACATACATCACATCCTGAGGTTTACTTTTCCTTCCTTCATCTGTGTGGAAATCTGGGACAAATACGGACACAATGAGGGGAACCTCAAGGCTGAGCTCTTTCCACCTTGAGCCCTCTCAGGATATTTCTGTAGATGCTCCTAGTGGAACACAAAGGATTCACAGGCGGATGTGGAGGGCAGGAGGGAGCGAAGATAGAGGAAAGAAAGAGACTGGGTGGCTGGAAAACTGCAGATCTGATCAGTGCATGGCAGATGTGGAGCCAGCCAAGAAGAGCCATTGTGGGCTACCAATGTGTCCAACCCAACCCGCCCTCATCACCTGTTCACCATGCAGATGTGACCACAACCTCCCTGCGCTTGCCCAGTTGAGGCTCACAGGACACACACTGGGCACATGCGTGGAGGGCAGGCTCTCTCACCCCTGGATTCTCCCATGGGCTCAGCACAGTGGCTGCTTATGGCCCATCCCTATCTCAAAGCCTTGGCAAGTTCTCCAGGCATGACTTCATGGCTGTCCCCAAGCTGGCAGCAGCTCAGCATCGCCTAGCAGGAGCACGCTGTCTGTGGACAGGATGCTAAGAATACAGGATTCAGCCCAAACTCCCGGGGTGATGTATGTGGGCCAAATTTCCCATACAAGGCAGGAATGTGCGTCTCGCCTTCGCCCTTCCAGCAGGAACTAACACTGCTTTGCTTCCTTTTAAAGTGCTCTCTCCAGCCCAGCCAACACAGTACGTGGAGCTGCCACCAGCCCCGTACTGCCAGGACACAGAGCTGCAGCCCAGCTCGTGGCCTCCTGGTTCTTTTCCCCATCTCAATTGCCCTACCCCAGCCCTCAGTGACCTCCAAGCATCACTCAGTTAAAAAAAAATGACCCTTAAATTCAGTGCCCCTGGTTTAGGGTTTGGAAAGAAGCACGGCTTTGCACACTGTGATGAATGAATCCAGGATATGAGCACAGACAGCTCCTGTGTCCACTTAGGTTCAGCCTCACCACTGCAGCCCCAGTGGCCACTGAGCCCAAACTGGACAGGAACCCTAACCCTAAACCTGGCCAAGTACAGTTGAAAACTTCAAAAACCAACTCTTCTTCCCCTGACCTTTTTCAGTTTCTGCAAAAGCACATTTTTAACAAGAAAAAGAAAAAGTCTCTGTCAACAGTCTGAGAGCAGCCTTCCCTACTTGTTTAATATGGAAACATAAATGCAGATTTAGGGTTTAATTTTCCCTGTATTGTTTTCATTGTCTGCTTTGGCTTCTTCTTTTTTTTTTTTTTTTTTTTTTTTTTTTTTTTTGTAGTGAAGAATAATATTAAAAAACACAAAAGGCCCCGACAGTTTTTATTGTTGTTCCAAACCATGGCTGGTCACAACCGTACCAAACCTGGCACAACGAGGCACACAGCACACAAATAAAACAAGACACAAACAAAGGTAATAAAAGAGACAAGTGTCTGTTTCGAAAGCACAGGGAGAGCAGCAGGAGTGTAACTACTTCATGTTCCAGCTAATATAGCTGTCTGGAGTGATGCTCCAAAAGCTATACCAAGGAGCATTTTATGGGTTTCCCTTGGAGAGCTCTTGTAAATATTTGCCTGCAGTGGCTGCGGAGCACTGGTGATGTTGGGTGATTGCTTTGCTTTGCCAGCCAAGCAGAGAGAGCAACCAACTGGTTGGGGTGCCTGAATAATGCAGCCCTCACTATGGGTAATATGCATGGAAATGTCAACACCCAAAGCACAGCGTGGAGCACCCAGACTCCTCCATGTAGCACCCAGCTCCTCTTACGTGGCACCTGTACCCCTCATGTATGGGGCACACAAACTGCCCCATACAGCAACCAGCCCCACCAAGTAGCACCCACACCATTCTACGGCACCATGAGGCCAACCACCACCACGAAGCACCCCCGTGTATATGCTTCATGCAATGCCCAATATCAGCATGTACCACCCGAAGCCCACCATATTGCACCCAGACTGCTCCATGTAGCAACCAGAGCCTCTGTGCAGCGCTCATACTGCTCCATGTAGCACCCACTGCATTCCATGTAGCACCCAACCCAACCAGATATCACAGGCCCTTCCATGTAGCAACCAGCAACGCCAGTGTAGCACCCAAACTACCCCATATGTCACCCAACCTCACCATGTAGCATCCACCATATAGCACCCAGCCCCATCATGTAGCACCCACACCCCTTCATGTAGCAGACCCTCCATGTAGCACCCAACATCAAAATATATCAACCAAACCCCATCATACAGCACCCAACCCCTCCACGAAGCACCCAACTATCCCCACGTAGCACCCAAACTGCCCCATATAGCACCCAATGCCACATGTAGCAACTGCCATTTAGCACCCACCCCCATCATGTAGCACCCAGACCCACCATGTAGCACACTGCAGCCTTTGGGAACTGATGCAGCTGCTTTCACAGAAGGCTGAGCCATTAACAATCTGCAGAGGCACTCCAGATATACATCAGCCTATATATTTCAAATGGGGTCATTTGAACACCAGTCCTTTTGCCCCCTAGATGCAGAAGCATAATCCCAAAATCCCAGAGGTCTTCCTCCCATCCATCCATAGGGTCAAGGTTTCTCCCTGAGCACAGTGGGAAGGGCAGGGTGAGGGACAGGGACCCTCTGGGACGACTCAGCCCTGAGCCCACACAGGGCTTTGAGTCCCATTCAGCCTCCTCCTCTTACCACATCTTATTAATTCATGCTGCTGACCCGAGGCTCCCAGATGTCCACACACCGTGTGCCAGCTTCTAATCAAGTTGGCCCAGCCTCCGTTGGGAGGAAGGATCCGATACGGGTGGATGGAGCCGGATCCCAGCAGTGGCTGTTGGATGAATGCCTTCTGCCTCAGCCAAAGCAGGATCAAGGTTTCATCTGCTTTTTGCTCGCAGGTCTGCTTGCTTGCTGGGGGCAGGCATTCAATAATCTGCAATGGGTCAAGTCAGTTTGTGGGGTTAAGTGAGGGCAGACTGAAAATATCCCCCCAAAAAGCCCTTTACTGAAGGATGTGGGAGGCTCTGCTCACATGAATCCTGCCCCCAAAGGCCTGGTGGGACCAGGGCTCACCCAGGATAGCATAGCAGGAGTGAGGACCCAATGGAGCTCTCAGGGACAAGATGAGTCCCACAACCTGCAGGCAAGATGTCCTTGAACTTTCATTGTGATTTCAAAAGGGAAAACCCCAGTAGATGGCTGAGTTCAATGGAGGGCTGGGGTACGACAGGACCTTCCTGCACCCTCTCCTTCAGGTTCTCAGACCCGCAGGCTGCTGCCAGCCTGTCCCCATTAGCTATTGTTCCCATTCATTTTAGATGAAGAGGCTTTTGTTTTCAGAGCCCATGAGGGTCACATTGACCCTTGGTGATAGGTCTGCTTCCCCCTGCCCTGTCCCAAACCCTGCTCCCCATCACAATGAGATGTTTTCTTTGGGAGCAGCTCCATGTCAAGCCATGCTCCCTTTGCCTCCAGCCCTATAAGCACTCATTAAGCATTGGGTTCCCCGCTCCTTTTTTGACCACGCTCCCAGTTTAACCCCTGATCCCATGTAGGCTATGGGTCAGTGGGAAAGGGGAAAAATCACAGCTATGGGGCACTGGCATGGGCTGAGCGTCTGGGAGGATCTGGGCTTGAAGCCCTTCCTTGTGAGTTGTATGGAAGCACCTGGAGATGTTCAGGTTGAATAAAAGGGAAAACACCCTTTGCTCCAAACCTCTAAAAACGCCACGTTCTCCCTGGGATCATTATTCTGGCACTGGGACTCAACAGAGCTGCACATCCTCAGAAGTGGGTGTAATGCATCACCCCCAGGTTTCCTACCTTCATCAAGCACTGTTTGGCAAAAAGTCATGGTACCAAGAGAAACACATCAAAAATTAAGGACAAAAGCTAATCAAACCTCCAAGAGGTGTCATGTTTTCAGCTTTGCCAGCAGAGCCTGCAGCAACATAGGTGCAGATGAGTGAAACTTCTGGAGATCTCTCAATTTCTCTGCCCAGTGAGTAAACCCCTTTTTTGGGAGGCTGCTGCTGCAGCCCCACACTCAGCCCCGGCAGCAGCAGCAATGAGTCAGGCTCTGAAAAATCACAGCACTGCCTTAAATATCGCAGCGCCGGTTTAAACACAGATATATTGAGCTTACTGCTTTCTAGACACCAAAACTCTTAAATAGAGTCTGGTCATATTTTCCCCAGGCAACTGGTGACTGTTTCATGGAAAACTGAGATTCTCACCCATATTTCCAGGAAAAATAAAGCAGCAAGCAGTGAGTGCTGTGGCACAGCCTCGTGCAGGCACTCATCCCATCCCCTTCTCCCTTCTTGTTTTCCCCACTTGAAATGACCATTTATTCAAACTGAAAACGTAGCATTGTTCTGAGCACCCAGGAAAGAAGGCCCATAATAAGCAGCAGGGAGAAGTCAGAGCACTTCCCATTGATCGCATTCCTTCTGCAGGGCCCACTCCAAAGCCCATTGATGTCAGCAAAGTCTTTTCATTGACTTCAATGAGCCCCGGATCACAGCGTAGGCTTATAAAGGCATTTAGGCTCCTAATGATGTAAGTAGTTGCCTAGAGGTGTTGGGGGGCCTAACCTGCTTACAGCCCTTTGTAACTCACACCAGGCATCTGCCTGCATGTCAGAGCAGGGAAATACCTGGAACACTGCAGCGTGGCCAAACACACACAGCTGGAACTGCAATTGCAAACATCAGGTGGAGGGATCTGGTTGCACTGCTGCTGGGTGGGTCTGGGTTTGGAAATCCCAACATTCGAGGTGAGAGTCTGCATAGAGAGGAAACCTCATCAAGTTGAGAGAAGATCTAGTAGGATAATTCATTGCAAGTAACATTTGTTATTAATTTTGGCCTGTTTACTATTTGGAAACACATTTCTAGTAGTCAGCCAGCTCTGCAGATGGCTGATTATTATTCATTGCAATTTTTTCCCCTTTTCGTGGAATAATTTGTAGACATACCAGCTTAACTTCCAAAGAGTTGAAGTTTAATTCCTTAGTTAGGTCCACACCAAACAGGGAGGGGGGGGGGGGGGGGGGGGGGAAGAGGGGGGGAAGATCTAAGACAAGTGTTTCATGTGTGAGTTTGTTTAAAAATTCTGCAATCTATGACAAACATTTCAAATTAAAAGGACATTCCCACAGGCAATGAAATAATGAAGCCCTCAGAACCAGGCAGCCGAGGCGAGGAGCTGATGGCTGCTCCGGCATTTCGTGTGCTCTCAAAGGAGGAGAGCGAATTCAGAGGGCAGCATCGTGTTGTGTTTGTGGGAATGTCAGCATGTGCAGATTCCACAGCCAGCCTGAGGGTCATTTGCAGAAGAAAGTCTGATTTCAGATCTTCCAGCACTGATTTTAGATCTTTCAATGATGATTCCTGGGCTATCGGCACTGATTTCAGGTCTTACAATGCTGAATTCCGATGTTTCCTTGCTGATTTTATGTCTTTCAGCACTGATCTCTGGTTTTCCACACTGATTTCAGATCTATCCGTGCTGATTTCAGACCTTTCAGAGTTGAATTCGGGTCTTTCTGTTCTGATTTCAGGTCCTTCAGCACCGATTTCGGGTCTTTCAATACCGCATAAATCACAGCTCTCAGCGTAACAACGTCCCCGCAGCTGGACTGATGCTACAGGGAGGATGGTTCTGCGCGAAGACTCTTCCAGGTAAGGATACAGCCATAAGGCACGCCAGGACTTTGTCCCGGACGCCGGGCTGATGACGGACACCGCCGGGGAAGGGGGGGGAGCAGAGACCCCCCGACAGACGCCCTCCGGGCTCCCCGCGGGAGCGTTGGGCTGACGACGGGGCCGGGAGCGACGGAGCTCTCCCGGGACCGCTCTCCACCGCCGCTCCCCGCGGACGCCCCGCAGCCCCCTCCCGCCGGGATGGGCGGTGCAGCCCCCGCCCCTCCATTGGCCGCCGTTCCTCCCCGCCCCGCCCCGCTCCCCGCCGGTGGTTCGGGCGAACTTTGCCGCGGCGGCCGCCGCACGTGGGAGCCCCGCGCCGAACCTCCCCCCAACAACGCCGGCGGCTCCCGGCAGCGATTCTCCCCACCCGGCCCCGGAGGCGGCGGCTCCGCCGAGGCGATGCCTCCTTGAAGCTCCGCCGCGGCGAGGCCCGGGGGGCGGCGGGGATGCGGCGGATCGCGGTCCCCTTCCTCCTCCTCTTCCTCCTCCGCCGCCGCTGAGCGCTGCGGGGCGGCGGCGGAGCATGGCCAGGGCGCCCGGCCGCCGCCTCGGGGTAGCATGGCCGTGAGCGCGGCGGCCGCCCCCGCCGCCGAGCCGCTGCCCCGCAGCATCTTCAAGAAGTTCCTGGTGATGCTCTGCTCCCTGCTCATGTCCCTCTACGTCTTTTACTGCCTGGCCGACCGCTGCCAGACCTTACCCGGACCCATCATCGCCGCCGGCGCCGCCTCGGAGGAGGAGGAGGGCGGCGGCGGGGGGTACCTGGGGGGCTCGGCCGAGCTGCCCCCCTGGCAGGCGGCGGCGGCGCGGAGGAAGCGGCTCCTGCAGCGGCTCAAGCAGCGGCGGCGGCGGCAGGAGGCGGCGCCGGGCCCGGAGGTGCCGGCCGGGGACGGAGGGAGCCGGGCCGGAGGTTCGGGAGGAGGAGGCGGCGGGGGCAGCGCGGCGGGCACGGCCGGCACCCTGACACTGCTACTGGGAGAGGGCAGCAAGCGGCTGCCGCAGGCCATCATCATCGGCGTGAAGAAGGGCGGCACGCGGGCGCTGCTGGAGTTCCTGCGGGTTCACCCCGACGTGCGCGCCGTCGGCGCCGAGCCCCATTTCTTCGACCGCAACTACGAACGGGGCCTCGCCTGGTACAGGTACGGGGCGGGGGGCGGGCGGCGGCACGGCGGGGCCGGGCAGCGCTGTACCCGAGCCGGCAGTGCCCCCCGCTGGCCGCCGAACCTCAGCCCGAGCGCTCCTCTCGCTCCCCGCATCCCCCAGCCCGCGGCTCTCCGCCGCTTTCCCCGTCCCTGCTGCTCCCGAACTCACTCCGCCAGCCCTCTCCGTGACCCTCAGCTCTCCCCGCTCCCAGCGCATCTCCCGACTCTCGCGGGGCAGAGCTGCCGGATGCTCCGGGAGCTGCTAGAGCGGTGAACTCCGCTGTGCGGGATGCGGGGTGGGAGCCGAGTCCCGAACCCCGCTGCTCCTCTGACTCCCAGCCCTTGAAAGCGGCTTTCCTGCCTCCTGCGTGCAGAAGGCGCACATTTCCCATGCAAATGTTGCAGCAGCCCTGCGATGAGTAAACCCAAACTGTCAGTTCCAGGGCAACCCACGCGCTCACCTGCCTCAAAAACAAACAGTACGGTGGATGGGGTTCTTATTTCAATGCGTTAGTGTTTCATTCAACCAAAGAGAGGGAGTACCCTTGAGAAGAAAGAGAACGTTACAGCCAAGGGGCATTGTTGCTGTTCAGATGCTTTCCTCATGTGTTTCAAAGTTTGCAGAGGAGCATCTGCCGGAGGTTCCTATGGAAAAGATTGGTTGAGGTGGGGGGAGAAGCAGCTCTTCTGCATAGCGTGTTTGTGGCTTTTGTGAATAAGCAAGCAAAAAAGAGAGGATTTGGGGCAGCCCAGCCTCGGAGCTTATTTTGCTTGCAAGTGAAGCACGGCTGTCGGTAGAGAAAAAGCGTGATTTTGGCTCAGCTCGTGGTGACAGCCTTGACATGTGGAGTAGGATAGTACCGACAGTCCAGTGTTTATGTAAAGTCTTAACACGTGGAAGTGATGAGCTTCCCTGCGTGTCCGACGGTGTTTGGGAGCGCGCCGGGCTGCTGCCGGCAGCAGGGTGTGGGTTCTCCAAGCAGAAAGATTTCCTTTCGTGTGGGCTGAAGCTGTCTACAGAATTGTATTTTTAGCGCACGCTTATCCAATTTCCACATGCCGACCCCGTATCAGAAAGGAAGCATTAAAAAGGAATCTGCAAACCTCAAGGAGTTTAATCAAGGCTTGACTTTGAAAAATAAACACATGGCTTTGGGATCGCATCTACTGAAATTTATGGGGGATATGCAGGAAAGCTTATTTATCAAAGATGCTCTCGAAGCGCTGGGGAGGAGACAGCAGCGGGTTTGCCCCGCTGGCTTTGAAATGAAGCCTGGGCGAGGAGTGCAGACCCAGACAGAGGAGGAGCCAGCAGCAGTGAGTGCACAGCACAGCCCTCAGCACAGGGGGTTTCATTTCCCAGAGGTTTGGTCCTGATCTGGCAGCTCCTACTCGTTGGAGGTGCTGCCCTGCAGGCTGTTTGTGTAATGGCTATGTGTGAGCACTGGCTACGCGAGCGCTCCCATTAATTGCTGCAGTTTATTTGTTCTGGTATTTGATGTACTGAATTTCACCTTTTTTTTATTATTATTATTAGCCCTATGGAGGCTGAGGTACAGTGAATGCTTTGTATGGGATTATTCCTCTGAGACCTAAGCTTTGCTTGTGTGAGTAATCTCTCCGAACGCACACGGTCCCGTTGTGATGGCAGTGCGGTGTCAGCCCGCCAGTAACCCATTATCCACCCGTTGTAAATGCTCACTTTACAATGTGTCTCTCCATGGGTTTGCTGTAATCTTTGATGAGGGTTCAGTGCTGGGGAAAGGGCCAGATGTTTACTAGGGGTCCTCATTTCTTATCTTTGGCATCAGAGTCTTAGGTTTCACGTGCATTTCTGTTTCCCAGCCGTCAGACTAAACAGCATCATTACAAGGCATAAACAGTGGGGTTGGCTTTCAGCGCCCGCAGGAAGCCAGCCCGGCCAGCACCCTGTTGCAGGGAGCACCATGTTCATGGCTGTTTGCATGGACATAGGTTTGTACCAGGGGAACTACTCCTTGGTCATTGGGTCCACATGGCACCGCAGAGGGCACCCTGGGAAGCACAGAGGTGAGATGCCACAGAATCATAGAATGGCCTGGGTTGAACAGGACCACAATGATCATCCAGTTCCAACCCCCTGCTGTGTGCAGGGTTACCAACCAGCAGCCCAGGCTGCCCAGAGCCACATCCAGCCTGGCCTTGAATGCCTGCAGGGATGGGGCATCCACAGCCTCCTTGGGCAACCTGTTCCGGATGGGACCTCAGGTGTGAGAGGGTTGTGGTTCCTCCTAGGAACAAAAGATCACCTCCAGTGCCCGCTGCTTGTCACACACGATGTGGGGTGCACGGATGGCTGTGGGTTGGGATGGCCCTGGGGTGCTGCACAGTGCACACAAGTGATGGGAAGCGCTGCCTGTTAAATCGAACAGAATAATGGCTCACCTCACAGCCAGCATTGTGTCTGGGCAGGAAGGCGGTTGTCTTAAAGAGAGGCTGATTTTTAAAAATCAATCTGACTGGTTTAATTTGGGAAGTGTGACACTTCTGAGCTCGTGTGTGGATTGAATATGGAGGGAAGATGTGTGCCCATGGAAGCTCTCTCTGTTTTGGGTTTACGAGTCCCCTGTTTGTACGGGGACAAAGGGAAGGGAGGGGGCAGCCCACAAAGCCCTCATTGACTTCCCAGCACAGAAATCGCTGCTTCAGCCCTGAACAAGGCTATTGAGCTCGCAGAGTTCAATAGCAGGTGAGCATGTGTTTTAATAGCGTTCAACTGCAACCCCCACCCGAAGCACGGCTGCACACAGCCCGGGGACAACTCAGGAATAGGGGCTAATCCAGTCAAGGGAAAAAAAAAGAAAAAAAAGAAAAAAAAAACCCGAATAAAAAAAATATCTGTGTTTGTGGGTGATATTGCAAGTCTGGCTGGTTCCCTCTGATCCTTTGTTAGCCTCGCGCTGATTGAGCCGCCTGTTGGAATGTCATTAGGCTGTCAGTCACCCCAGGAACATTTATTTCATATGTTTTAATCTCCCTGCTCTGCAGCACTGATGCCAATTCCACTAGAGCGAAGCCAAGCTAATGTCATTAGATTACACCCGATCCAGGGGAAGATGAAAGATGCTTCAAAGTTACCCCGTCAGGTTGGGAGTGTAAGTATCACTCCTCCCCACGGCTCCCAGATCTGGGGAGTTCTCCATCTCGTAATTAATGGCCTCTTGAGATTTCTTGACAAGGCTTTCTTTATTTTTCCTTCTCTTTTTTTTTTTTTTTTTTTTAAAGTCCGGGCAACCAGTGATGTTTGTGAGTGGAAGGGAACAGAGGATGTCTTGGGATGGTTTGGTCTGGGGGGGGGGGGGGGGGACGTGCTCAGAGCTGCTGCTCACAGCTGCATCCCACCTTCCTGTACAATTTCCCAGCCTCAAATCACAGCAAAACGAGAGCCCTGGGGATGGAGGAGGTGGCCCGCTCCTGCAGTGGGGGCTGGCCCAGAGGTCTGGGCTTTGTGGTCCCTGTGATTCAGCAGCACCATCTGGGAGTGCTTTGTGACCCCAGCAGTGAGCGGGGGGACAGGAGGGCACGGATGGTGGCAGGAGAGGTGCTGGGGAGTGACTACGATTACTGACCATTGCAGCAGGCAGCAGGAGGTGCAAACCTCTCTGTAGGAGGGAGATGCTGTAGCAATAGCTGCCTTGGAGCAGCATGATCTTATCACCTGCCATCTGCAACAACACCAAGGCTGTGTGTTCATAACACGCCCTGCCAGAACGTGGCTTGTGCTGTTGGACATCAAGTTCGTGCTAGTTTTGGTTTTCCACTCCCTGCTATGCGTGTGTGAGAAGTTCTGGTTTAGCAACGGCTGCTCCTTGTCCTGAGAACACCGTGTCTCCCAAACACATCTGAATTGCAAATAGCATCAAGTGCAGCCCGCAGCAGTTTTTGTGGAGCGTGCAGCCTTGGACAAACCCATGCTGAAGAGGATCAAGGTCCTTGTTTATTTCTTAGCTGTGTAATCAGATAACGTTTCACACCGCGATCATTGTGCCAGGTGCTGTATAAAAAAGGAACAAAGGATGGTCTTGGCCCCAAAGCACAGATAATTCACTGTCAACAGCAGGTGGAGACTGGCTGGGATAGGCTTAAAGACAGCGCTGGTCTCCTGGGCAAGGAGTTGTCATAGGATGGTGACTGACTGGTTCTTGTGCTCAGCACTGCCTTTGCAGGGAATCTGGGCTTGGACACTGTAGGGCATGTTGGTGAAGGCTCGAAGCAGTTGGAAGGTTGTGCCCTATGGCTTTGGAGGCACAAAGGGTATCTGTAAAAGCAGGAGGGATGTCACTGCTTCGAGTCTGAGACGTCTGGATGTGGCACTAAGGTTTAGTGATAGGACTCAGCAGGTCAGGTAATGGTTGCACTTTGTGATCTCAAAAGTCTTTTCCAACAAAACCGCTTCTGTGTCCCAAAGGCACTGAGAACACCAGGGAGGCAGATACAGACGGGCCTTTCCCTGTCGCAGATGCCTGGGACAGCCTCAGCTCACTGTCACCTCGCAGCAAGGCAGAGTGCCATCTAGTGTGCATGCCTGACGGCACCGTCAGATGGTGGCACCGTCTGGACGCAGCACCCCAATAAATCCAAGTGCAAAGAGCTGGAGATGGGGCTCTCATTCCTCAAACAAAGAGGTTATGAGTATAACCCCAGCGTTATTATTATTGGTGGCGCTTTTAAACATTTTGCATCCATATCTATCACTTCTCGTTTCGGGCAGCAGAGAAGTACGTAATCCAGTGCCGATGGGAGGGTGAGAGCTCCCCTGTTGGCACATAGGGAGAAGTCAACCCCACTCCCATCAGAAAGCATCCAAACATATCATTGGTGTCTTATTGGACTCATTTTCTCAGTTCTGCATGAGAACGTTCAGAGATCCAGCAGTCTGTGAGGCCCATCCTCCCCTTCAGCTCTGCTTCTCGCCCCGGTTGGTGCCCGGGTGCAGGAGCCTGCAGGAGGTCAGTGCCAGCCGTGTGCCCCCCATCGCTCTGCCCATGCCCTGGGGATTGCAGCAGGGTCTGTCCCGACCCTTCCTGCTCATGCTGAGCAAGGTTGAAAATATGGCCCCAGCCTTCCAAGATTTTGTCAGTTAAATTCATAGAGCCGCATCTTGTGAAAAGCAGCGCAAGGCTCCAGCTGGCTGGGGCCAGAGCCCATTTATGGCAAAAATTGCGGTGCTTCTTTAGGGAAGCAGCAAATTCACCCTGCTTACAAATCCCAAGTCCTCCTCTGGGGTCGGATCTTGCAGATCCCAGCGGCCCTCCCTCCTGCAATTTCTCCGCTGCCTGCGGGGGCTCCTGCCAGTAATTCTGCCAGGTCTTTGGGGCTGCCCCATCCCTACCACTGTGCCTGCAGCTGAGCTTGAGTTTCACCCCGACCTTTTGAAGTCTCTAATAAGAGCAGTTGGGTCTGGGGAGGGGGAAGGGAGCTGGGTCCTTTCCAAAGAGCTCAGAGAAACGAACAAGCAAGCAGCAAATCGGAGAGTCACCTCCCCCCCGTGTGCCCTCCCTGTCTGCATTAAAACTCCTGAGCCGCTAATTACGCTTTTCCCCTGGAGAGCGTCGAGGTAACCCAAACTGCCTCCGCAGTGAAACAGAAGAGGTTGGCAACGGGGAGCAGGGGCTGCTGTTGTGGCCATAAATCTTTGCAAATTCATTACGTGCAGGTATTAAGGAAGGGAAGCGGATTAGGTTGCAGTTAAGGTCGTGTTCCTGGGGTGGGATGCTATGGGTATTTCCCCCGGTGCAGAGCCCTTTTGGGGTAGTGGGGCTGTTCAGGCATCGTCTGGAGGGCTGGTGCCACCCTACTGTCCTGGCTGCTGTCCCTGCATTGCCAGGAACATGCGGGTTTTCATGGCTTGGGGTTAAACATATTCACCCCCAAGCTGTGGTACCATTAGCAGGACGTGAATCACAAATAATTCTGCAGGAAGACGTTTCTCAGAAATCCCTGGTTCCCTTTGGGGACAGCCAGCCCATCCTCCTTGCTTCCTACATGTGCTGCATAACTTGCTTTTTCAGTTGCAACACCATCAGTTGTGGAGATAGAAAGATCCCCACTTCAAACTCCCACTGAGCCACAGCCTGGGTCTGGAGCAGCATCCCCTGCCCTGGGCAGTGAGTGGGAGCCGGGAGCAGCCCGTGAGACCTTCAGCTTCCATTGCAGATGTGCCATCTGAAGCTGCTCAATTTTCATTATAATTTTTTTCCTCTAAGAAGACATTTTTTCTGCTGCAAATGTTAGAAAGTCAGGGTGATTTGTTGTGACGTTTCCAGCTGGAAAAGGGCACCCTCCCAGAGCCCGTGCTTGCTGGGCTTGCCTTTTATGGGAAAATATCAAAACTTATTGTTTCTGATTTCCGTGTTTATCTGATGATCGATATGTATGCACTTTCACAAGCGCATTTTTGGGCTCTAAAATGTTGCATTTTGTCAGTGACATTCAATTTCACTTCCATGTTCCTTACTGTAACACCGTATACCAGCACCTTTCACCGCTATTAGAACGTGTTTGTGCTGTCGGACCTGAGCAGTCCTGGAAGCCTTTTTGGGGGGAGAAATCCCACATCCCAGTTTCTGGGTTTCCCACAGTTGTGTCCTGAGCCCTGTGGCACAGGGTGAGTGAGAGAAGGATCCTGTGTTGTACCTTGACAGGCTTTTGGAAGCTCCCTTAGCCTGGCTGAGTGATGATGAGCCAAGGCCACATCCAGGTTGTGCCTCAGTTTCCCCAGCTGTGAAATGGGGCTCTGCTGCTGCGCTCAGCCACAAAGGACATTCTTAGAGCTGCTTTGCCTCCTGTGCTTTCCAGAGTGGTGAATCCACTAGAAGGGGCTCAGAGAGGAAGGATTTAATGGGATGTGCACACCTGGAAGCCTTCAGAGGGGCCAGAAGTGGGGGAAGGGCTTCCTGGCCGGACCCAGATGCAGAACATGGCAATTAATTGAGTTTGTCTGCCTCCAACATCCTGGGGTCAGCATGGGGGTGGGACACAGGCAGGAGCCCTGCACAAACCCCTGTGAGCAAAGCATTTGGGTGCAGATATCACAGGATTCATCAGCTCATCGCTTCCCGATTACAAATGGGGTGTCTGGCCGGGTGACAGTGACCTGCCAGCTTGCAGCTGGTGCCTGGATTTGTCCCTGTATCTGGCTCCCATCTGTGCACCCTGATGATCCCAGGGGCTCTGGCAGAGTCGGTGCCACTGAGCAGCCATCACCCTTCCCTCGGCTGCGCCGAGCCTGGCCAGCAGCACTGCAAACCCACAACTGGCCAATACCTTACGATCCTGCAGGCTCTCCTGACCACCACGGGGATGCTCAGCGACAAACTGCACTCAGGAGTCCCATGCATGCCCCAAGGGGTCACAGGACTGTGGACTGCTTGCCTGCTTTGCCCTGCAGCTCACAGCAGTGTGCTTAAGGCCACCACTTCTTACACTACAGAGCCATGCCTTTTCCTCTAGCTTGAAGTATAATCTAAATTCTGTTAATTCTCTTGTAGAAATCTGTCTGGGAGTCTTCTCCTTCTGACAGCTTGCTGTAAGGGGTGGAGGTGTGGAAGGGGTGAGGGCCACCCTGTCTGAAGCTCCTGAGCAGTGGGGTCCTGCAGAGGGATACCCCATGGCATCATCTTGCAGATAGGCTTCCTCTGCTTTGAGTATGCCTCTCCCATAGGCTGTAACTGTAGGATGCAGGGGGAAGTGAGCGAGGCTACCAAGTCACACCTCAGCTCCGGTGCCTTTCTCCTCTCTATCCAGATTCACCTTGGTACCCGTGCTTGTGATGCTCTGAAGGCACCAATCCTCCTGCTGCACAGAGCTGCTGGAGCTCACTGGGAGTTCTGCCATGCATGAAAGCTCTTCCCTCCATCCCTGGGAGTTCCTTCTGAACTCCCATGGTCACACCTGCAGAGTGCCCTGGTGGGTCCTGCTCTGCTCCAGGTCACCTTCATGGTCACCTTGCCTTGCTGGGAGGCAGCTCAGCCAGGAGCTTTACCTTACTACCCCAGGAATATATATATATATTTATCAGACCAGTGAGTTTTGCAAACTTTCTATGTCTGTCTGTCTGTCTGCATCCCACAGTGCAGCTGAACCCATCGTCCTCACACTGCAGCATCAGTTCTTCTCCACAAGTGAGTCCACCCCAGTCCTGCAGCTCTGGCCTCCCAGGGCAGGTTTCCAGGAATGCCGTCCTTAGCATCTCCTGCTCAGCAAATCGTGGCCATCATATGTTTAAGGGAAAAATTGGATTTGCCTTGTAATCTAATCGATGTTAAATAACAGTAATTCTAACTCCACGGCTCTATGTTTAAAGTGCAGTTGGTCTCTGGGGATCATCGGAGTTATTTAATCTAATGAAATCACCATTACTGTCTAATGAGGGTGCACCACGGGGATGCCTTTCACTGTGCCTTTCTTTCCCTGGAAGAAAGCAATGGTTTAATAACTGGCAGCCAGAGCAGAGCATTTAGCAGGGATAAGCGGGTATGGTGCAGTGGGGTGAAGGTGGGGACCCAGAGCTCTTTTGCTACCTCTGGTGTTTTCTTAATGTGAGGTGCTGTTTCTTGAGCCGTGTCAGTGCTGAGCATGTTTTCTGGCCCAAACAGGAGTCATGGTTTCTAACACCTCTCAGTACTTCATCCCACCTCACATGCAACTCCAGCAGGTTGCTCCCCACATTTGCTTTCCCTGTCACAGTCCAGAGTGTATTTGCCACTTTTTAATTTTAAAATGTTGTCCCCCAGACTTGCTGTGCTTTTTTTGTTCTCATTAAGCAATGTTTCCTTGTTTCCTTATCTCCTTGCAGAGGGAGACAGGGCCTGCTCCTATGCAGTTTCTGAGCCTCCCAGTCAGCTCAGTCACTGCAGCCCAAGCCAAGCACATGCTGCTCTCCTACGCACGGAGCTCATTGTGTGCAAATAAATGAGTTACGGTAGCAGCAGGCAGGGGCTGTGCTGCTGTCAGCTGTCAGCGTGGCTGCATCCCGCCTTGCCAGGGCACTGCTCCTTCCCCATAGCGTGTGCTCTAATTTCCCATTATGATTTCTTTAATAGAACTGATACTTACTGTACGTCGCTCATTTGCTTGCTAAAATGGGAACCATTAGAGCAATAAGTGGCAATTACCGTCGGAGCGGCATTGCAGGTGAACTTAGCGCAGTGCTTCCCTGAAGGCTGAACCCTGCCTTTGTGGAGTGGACACCCACAGTCTGCAGTGCTGGGGCTCCAGGGCAGCTTGTTTGGGATGGAGTGGGATGGGATGGAGTGGGATGAGATGCATTGAGATGGGATGGGATGGAGTGG
>JAPSGF010000021.1:3265455-3290325 GCA_035772895.1 Perdix hodgsoniae | reverse complement strand
ACCCTACCCTACCCTACCCTACCCTACCCTACCCTACCCTACCCTACCCTACCCTACCCTACCCTACCCTACCCTACCCTACCCTACCCTACCCTACCCTACCCTATCCTATCCTATCCTATCCTATCCTATCCTATCCTATCCTATCCTATCCTAAATTCTATGAACATGTGGCTTTAGGAAAGGACTGTATTCATGGAACTCATTGTCAGCCAGGCACTGCCACTGTGCCCAGGGCCTCAGTGGGAAAAATCCCCCTTTGGCAAAATCTGCCAGAATCAGTAGGTTGTAGAGTAGTAGAGGCAGCTGTAGAAGGTCACTGCCAGAGGAAATGGGATGGATCGGGACATGATGAGGAATGGCAGTGTGTGTGCTGCCTGATGCAGGGCATTCCCCAGAAGTGTTTGCTCCCTGCCTTCCCTGTGCCCTGCAAAGAGCACTGAGGTTGAGGAGCAGCAGGCTTGTGGTCATGGCCAAGAGGAGACACTGCAGGGCTTCCCTGCTGCAGAGGGGGCTGGAGAAGCCAAGGGAAGATGTGGTGAAGTCAGCCCCAGCAGATGAAGCTCCCGGTGGCTTTTCCAGCCTCTCAGAATGGAAAAGGGCTTTTCCTGGGGCTGGGCTTGGAGCTGGGCCATTGTCCATAGAGCTGTGCCCAGGTCCCTGCTGTGGGGCAGCAAGACACATTCTGGAGTGATTTTCTGAAGCACTGAAGTGGTTGAACCCTTGTAGAGATGCCTGCGGAGCTTGGCATGCAGCAAGGGAACAAATTAAAGAAATTGCTTTTTATAAAATAAATGAAAATCACATAGATATATAAATATATAAATTATGTATACATATATAAATTATGTATTTAATATATTAAAAAAAAAAACCACAAAAAAACCACCCCACTGGAGTGCTTTGGACACAGACAGCAGTGCTGCTATGGCAGCACTTTTAGGTCAGAGCATCCCTAGACATCCTCTGGCTGTAAAGTGGCATTCCCCTTACCCAGCCCATCCCAAAGGGACAGGATGAGGGCTGAGGCAGACACACAGGGCTCCCTGTGTCCCCTCAGACTGCATTTTAGGGATGCTGTGTCAAGCTTAACTTGTGTTTTGCTGCAGTTTCCTATGGCAGGAGCTGCAATTCTCTGTTGAGTAAAGTAAGAAAGCACCTTGCAGCCACTGCCACATTGCTGCCTTCCTAAACTAAGCTCTTTTTAAGTATTTGGTCCCCCAGGCATTAGTGATGAGCAGCGTGAGAAGGACTTGGTTGGGTGCCCCAGTGGGCAGTGGCTCTGCTCCCATAAATCGGAGAGAGACATGAGTGAGCAACACTGATTTCAGCCAAATTTAACCATCCCTTGGGAATGCTGCGCCCATCCCGCAGCCCAGAGGAGGTCGGATTCCTCCTCTGCAAGGGATGGCAGAGGAAGGAGAGAGGGGTAGGCAGCCACACTGATAAGATGCTGCCTGACAGATGCAGCGTGGAAACAGATGCTCCCAGCTGCAGCTGTAATGAGATCCATAAATACTGAGGGTTGCTCAAATAAACGCCGGCATCCGCCACACGATGAGTTCAGGAGCTGCTGTTGTCAATAGGCACAGGGTGGGCAGATTTGGGGCAGAAGGAGCACAAGGCAATGCTGCTGCAGCTCTGTGTGCAGGCTGCGGAGGGAAGGTGCCCATGCTTTGCCCAGCTCCAGATTTCAGGGTTGTTTCCCAGGAGCCTAACAGTGCAGAGGTTGTGGGTATGTCAGCACACTGAATGCTTCCTGCCCCTTCAGCTCAGCACAATTTGGCACTGGTTTTAATATCCTCTCAGGAACACTGGGGAGAACAAAAATCTCTGTGCCCTGCCTGGGAGGTGTCATTTTGAGACTGATGTCAGCAGGAATTGGGTTTTACCCAGCAGTTCTACACCCAGTGTCCTGTTTTCCCCATAGTTGCTTCTGAGCATTTTCCACTCATGAACCTTCCTCACTCCCATGGGTTTCCTTGGGATTTTTTGGTAGTCCTACCAGATTCCTGGAAGGCATCTCAGCATATATTGATCCATGTGATGTCTGAAGGAACAGGAGGCTCAGGGAGCTCGGCTGTGTCTCTGCTGCTTTCAGAGCCCTTTGAGAGCTGCCAGTCCCCAGCCCAATGTGAGGACAGCTCCTTCTCATTAGGCATTGGTTTTAATTTATTTATCTGTGCACACTCCAGGTTACATTATCACTCTTTCCAGAGCATCTTTCTTTTTAATCTCCTGTACGTGCTGTAACGGCCCTCCTGGGAGCAAGGGCCTAAGAGGAGGGAAAGGGAATTGTATGTGATCGCAGTGCTTGTTTTCTTTTAGCGTTTTCTGAAGCAGAAATGCTTAAGATGCTTTGGAAGAGGAAGGGAAACGGGGTGGGAAACAGGAGGAGCCCGCATGGCTGGGGGCTGCAGAGGGCAGGGAGCGATGCACTGTGCTGTGGAGCATCGGGGTGCATTGTATGCACTGTGCCTCAGTTTTCCAATCCCTTCAGCCAGTGGCTTCATGCCAAAGAAGGCTCTGTGCTTCTATCAAGGCTGCTGCATGCATGCCCTTCTGTCAAGGCTGCTGCAGGCATGCCCATCACTGTGGCACCTGGCCTGATCCTGGTTCTCATTTCTGCTTCATTCCCATCACCTGCCCAGTGCAGCCATCGCGTCCTCTTAGCTCCCAGGTCTCATACTGCAACCAGCACCTCTGTCCCTGTGCTGCTGCATAGAGCTGGGGAAAGCCCCCATGTGTCCCAGCTTCACGCTCCCAGCAGTGCCTCCACGCTGCAGCCTAGGACTTGTCTGTTGCAGCTGTGACACCACTGCAGGCTGCAAACCCTGCACGAACACACCCTCCTGGGTGCTCTGCTTGTAGGGATGGAGCCTGATACATTGCTGCGGTTTCTGGACATGAAACACTGCTTTATTCCCCAGAACCTTGCTCTCACAGGGACACACCACCGAGTCCTGTCTCTAAGGACTCTGATCCCATGGCCAGGGTCAGGCCAACGCCCTGCTCAGATTTGTAAAGGGATCATTGTGCAGTCAGTCAATAAAGAGACATTAAAAGCCATAACAAACACGACATCAAAGATCATTCCTGCACCAGGAGTGCCTGAGCCTGGGGGCCAGTTATAGGGACATCCCAGGGTGACCCCAGCATGAAGGTGCCCACGAGAACGACTCACCCATTGGGGTGCATCAGCCACTAAACCCAGCACAGCACCCACTGCACGGCTGAGACCGTGCTGCAGCCCCACTAAGGGCCAACTGCGAGTCCGCACGCAAATCCCAAATGCACCCTTTGAGGAGAGTCTTCCTCTCCTGTTAAGTAATTAAATAAAGCCCCGAGCTCTACTAAAATTAAAATAACAGAATCCATTTATTCTGGCAGGGTCTGCTGGTGGCTGCTCTTGCCAAAAACATTTTTGTGGTTCTTGTCTTTTCAAGTGGCTCTTTCGCAATAAAACCCAGATGCCATTAGTCCAGGGAGGCCTCCAAGCAACTGTTTACGTCCATGAAAGATGCCCTTTGTAATTAATTAATCTCCTGAAAGCTGTGGCAGCACATTCCCGGTGGGTCCCAGCATGTCCCTGCCCGCCGGGCTGGCAGCCGAGGTGCAGGCTCATTCCTGAGCGTTGAAGAAAGCCTTTGTGCTGCAGCTCAGCCACTGAAGGGGTTAATCTGCTCCTCGGGAAGACGCAGCAGAGATTTCAACACTTAAACTACCAAAACCCAAACAGAGGTTGGCATGCCTGCTGATACTGCATGGGCTGCTGCTCTTGCTCAATGGCCAAGCACAGTTGTAAGAAGGTGGCTCTTAAGCACAGAAGCACAGGAATGGGTGCAGCCGGCACAGCTGAACAGTGGTGGGCAGTGTTGGGTGCATGAGAACAGGCAACGTGCAGAGGTATTTTTGTCATCTATATTCAGTTGGGTGTGATTAGCACTGGGGACTACTCAAGGCTGAAGTCAATCAGGGGTTCTTGCATCCCACTGCCATCAATTGATTTAACCCACCAGAAATCTGGCCAGGTTATTTCTTACCCATATATATCCTTTTGGCTTTGCAGCACCAGATGATAGCATATCCCAACACAGAACTACGGCTCTGCTTGGCAGAGGTCTCCCTTGTTCTGGTTTTGAACCCACCTCCATCCTTAGTGTCCAAAACGATGTTTTATGTCATCGTGGAATCATTAAGGTTGGAAAGACCACTAAGATTGCCTAGTCCAACCATCAGTTCATCACCACTAAACCACACCACTCAATGTGACATCTACCCTCTTCTTGAACACCTCCAGGGACAGCAGGTCCAACCGCCTCCTGTCAGGGTGTTGTAGAGAGTGATAAGATCTCCCTTGAGCCTCCTCTTCTCCAGACTCAACCATCCCAGTTCCCTTAGCTGTTCCCCATAAGACTTGTGCTCCAGACCTCTGATAGCTCTGTTCACCTTTGTCGTCCTGTAGTGAGCGACAGCTCTCTCATACTGCTCAACTTGTTTCTGAATGTCCCTAACTCAGGGATTTTCCCCCAAACAGAAAATCTCAACAGACACCAACAAAGCGGTGGCTTCTGTAGGGACCATGCCTCTGCTCAGCCTCTGTGCAGCTTGGTTTCAGACAACAAGGATTGCACTAGGAATGGTCAATCCTCACTGCCTCATTTGTAACATAACGACTCAGCCTGGGGTTTGGTTGTTACTGGTGTTGTTAGCTGTTGTTGGCTTTTCATTGTTGCCGTCTTGATAGATGGGTTTAATTTGGTCGGTGTATTGCCCAGCTTTGCACACCAGATGTTGCTGCAGCAGGGAGCAGTCCATCACCATGCGGCATCACATGGGGTCAGTGCCTGGGGTCAGGGCATGCAGGACGCGGGTCCCGTGGCTGCAGTTGCCATGAGAACTGTGGTGGCACGGTGGTGAAGCCCCATCCATCTCCTGTTGCCCTTGGGCTGCTGGTGTAGGAAAAATCTGACGCCTTGGATGGGGTCATGCAACCAATTGGTGAACCTCTGGCATTCTGCAGCCCCATCTGGGGGTAATAACTGGGTGGTGTGAATCTGATGGATCGTATGTGGTGTCTCTGTGCAAGGAGGGCTAATGGAGCTCCTGGGAGGAGCAGATGAACATTTGCTAAAATGTCCTGCACCCTTCTAGCTTGCCTTTTTTAACTCAGATGTCATCCACTGGCCAAATCCTGCATTCTTTTAGTATATCCCACCCAATGCCCAGCTCTCCTGGGCTGGCAGGAGTGACCCAGAACTTAGTCCTCATCTGGGTCAAGGGAGCTTCCCAGCAGCTTGTATGCAGAATTTCTTTGGGTGGAAGAAGGAAATGGCTGAGGTCAAGGGGCTGACATTGCACATTTTTATGTGACATCAGTTTGCTGCCACCTTGAAAATACCAAAAGATGGAGTCTTACATCCTGGCCCTTGAAAAATCCATCATACCCTAAAGAAAGAGAGTCTTGTTACTCAAGAAATTCACTGTTATTATGGGGAATTTAAGCCAATGTGCTGGAAACACCAGTGTGGGCAGGATGGAATTTAAAAGGGGTTGGATGTCAGGATTGTAGAGGTTTGCTCTGCTCTTCCAGTGTCATGGCATAGAATCATAGAACAACAGCATGGTGAGTTTGGAAGGGACCTTAAACATCCACAGCCCTAATTCTGCCATGGGCTGGCTGCCCCTCATCAGCTCAGGCTGCCCAGGGCCCCATCCATGGCCTCAGGCACCTCCAGGAATGGGGCTACCACACTTCTCTGGACAACATCTCACCACCTCTGGGTAAAGGATTTCCTCTTCATGTCTGACCTAATTTTTCCCTCTTCTTGTTTAGAACCGTTCCCCCTTGTCTTGTCAATATCTGCTTGCTCATGGTAGGATGAGAGGGGGGATCCATCTCAAAAAGTCCTTGTGAAGCAGAATCGGATTACACCAAGTTTCTGGTGTGTGCTTTTTGACTTGGAGCAGTATGGGTTGACTATCCATGCTAGAAGTAAAGTGAGCTGTGTTGGAGTCATGAGATGTGAGGACATCACGGCTGTGGTACTTGGGGCACCTCTAAAATACTTGGCACTAACGTGTCCCTCTCCCTTCAGGGACCTCATGCCCAGGACCCTGGAGGGGCAGATCACCATGGAGAAGACCCCCAGCTACTTCGTCACCAAGGAGGCCCCATCCCGCATCTCCTCCATGGCCAAGGGCACGAAGTTGATCGTGGTGGTGCGGGACCCCGTGACCAGAGCCATCTCGGACTACACACAGACGCTCTCCAAGAAGCCCGATATCCCCACCTTTGAGAGCCTGACCTTCAAAAACAGGACTACGGGCCTGATCGACACCTCGTGGAGCGCCATCCAGATCGGCATCTACGCCAAGCACCTGGAGAACTGGCTGCTCTACTTCCCCATCGGGCAGATCCTCTTCGTCAGCGGGGAGAGGCTGATCAGCGACCCCGCGGGGGAGCTGGGCAGGGTCCAGGACTTTCTGGGCCTCAAGAGGATCATCACCGACAAACACTTCTACTTCAACAAAACCAAGGGCTTCCCCTGCCTGAAGAAGGCGGAGGGCAGCAGCAAACCCCACTGCCTGGGGAAAACGAAAGGCAGGACCCACCCCGACATCGACCAGGAGGTGGTGCAGAGGCTGCGGGACTTCTACCGGCCCTTCAACATGAAGTTCTACCAGATGACGGGGCAGGACTTTGGCTGGGACTGAGGCTGACAAAAATAATTTAAGAAAAGGAAAATATAATATAATATATATTTTTTTTACGTATCAGTAGGGGGTGGGGGGAAATACAGAAAAAAAAATAATAGTTGTGCTGAAACATGATTCATTCTTAATTTTTTTTCCTTTTGACCCTACTTGGTTGTCTTTCTTCTCTCAGAGATGTGTCACCAAAAGAGGCTGTGAAATACAGCCTGGTGCCACGGACGTCCCCTACAGCTTCGGTGCTTCTTCCAGCAGGCCCCAGGTTTTGCACTGGGATCCATAAAAAAAACTGGGGTCCATAAAACAACCACTGGGGTGCAAAGCTGCAAGGTGTCTTCAGGTCACCTTCAGAAGTGATAGGTGAAAGGCAGATCAGCCAGAGTGTGGCTTGGAAATGCCATTTCAGACCTTTTTTGTCCCTTTTTTACAATGAAACAAAGGAGGTGCAACATCTGATTTTCAAAACCTTACTCTAGGAGATATTTTTTACTGCATAAAATCATTGAGAGTTTTTCATTTGTCCGTTTTTTGTTTGACATTTGCCTCTTTGCTAAACCAAGCTCTTTTCATTGACCAAATTTAATTTTCACCTTACAGAAGCCAAAACCAACGTTCCTTTGGTTTGTTTTTGACCCCCAAAAAATCAGCAAAAAGAAAACAAATTATTCTTCTGACTTTAAGATGGAAATGGTCAAGCAGTCAGAAGTTCCCATTCAAGGGAACTCTCTGCTCCCAGGGGCGTGAAGCCCTGTTGCTGGGCACTTCTCCCACTGGGGCCCATCTGAAGGGATTTGGGTGGTGGGATGGGAAAGGTTCATGATGCATGTGGACCTGTTGGGGGATGCTCATTAAACATCTGGAAGGTGGTGGGAACCCACCAACCCACTGCTCAAACACAGGAACCAAGTTTATGGTGTCTGGTGGATGATCTTTAAGCCATAATGAAGAATGTTTTGGGTGGCTAAAGGGTGGAGAAAGGGGGAAAATGAAGAAAAATTGCATTCAAAATGAGAAGTTGTTGGAAGGTTTCTAATCCTTTCCTGAAGAAGAACCGAGGGGGAAGTAGGAATGAGAGCACTGGTTGTGCAGACCTTTGAAATTGTCAGGCAAAACGAATCTCCTGTTTGCAATAACCCGAAGCTTTAAATTCTTTGCTTTGATCATTATCAACTTTTTTGGACAGCAGAAATGGCTCAGAGACAGAAATCTATTAGTGCAGCAGGATCCTGCATTACCGTGCGTTCCTTTATCTGCTGGTTCTTTATCTCCAGCATTTTCTAGGTGATAGCAGCACCTAATTATGGCATGGTGCTGTGTACCAACATGATGCTCCCTTTCCTAAGCCCAACTTTAAGAAAGATGTGATGGGGGCCAATAAACTTACCTGGGCATTATGGGCATTACCTGGAAAACCTGGCTGGGAAGGAGCATGGAGCCTCTGCTCGCTGCCTGCCTGCATGTCGTCATGCCCCATCCCAGCAGGCATTCAAGGTCAGGTTAGATTGGTCCTGAGCAGCCTGATCTAGTAGCTGGCAACCAGCCTGCAGCAGGGGGTTGGAACAAGACGATCCCCTCCAATCTAAACTAGTCTATGATTCTATGTTGGCCATGATCCTAATGAAATCAGAGCAGAGTTTTCAAGGAGTCCAAAGAATTTCACTGGGAAAAGATGCAGGGCATGTACCAGAAATTGCCATTCAACAGCAGTCATTTCCAGCTTGACTGTCCTGCTTACTGTGTCAGGAGAACAGCTCGGGACCTGAACAACTTCATGGCACCGAGTCCCACTGCAGATGCTCAGCCACATCCCTTCCTGGCTGCCTATAGCCCCCATCCCTGCATCCGTGAGGACACAAACCCACCTGGTTCTGCATGCAAGGCCAAGTTCTCAAGGCAATTAAGACCATTTCATTTGCACTGTGGGATCCCAGGACTGCTGTACCCTCAAAGCTAATCTCAGGTCCCCATGCCCTGGCTGGCAGGGCTGTGGCATGGGGCTGGTGGCAGCAGCTGTGTCCTGGCTCCATGGTTCGGTGCCACCCTATCTGGCCCCACTGCTGATTTTCCCCTTCCCACTGTCCCTACCCCAGGCACCAAGGAGGTTTTCCAAGCTGCAAGAAAGAGCTACGCAGGTAGCTCCTTTGAGACTTAAGGATGGGATAAGATGCACATGCTTTTGACACGTATAAATATCATTTGAGCATGATTTTTAAAAAAATCAATATCATTATATTGCTTCTGTCTCTCATATGGTCACATTTAGACTAGCATAAAGCTGCTTTATAGTGCTACAGTTTGTTCTCCCCATATTGAACCAGCTCTAGCAGTATGAAGCACCTTCATACAAACGAGTTTCTACAACTGCCAGCAAATCACTGCCGTTAAATCCATACAGCTCTGGTGCATCCCCAAGCCCAACTCTCATATGTGCCTTCAAAACACTCCCAGCATCCCAAATTCATCTCCCATCAATGCTCGAATGCTCTACTTCCATTAATTTCTGAGGGTCTGACTCCCTCGATGCACACCTACTCAAACCATTTAGAGATCGGGGGCTGTAATTGATTTTTTTTTTAATCTGGGCCATAAGTAGTTTTGAAAATCCCTCCACATATCAACAATGGCTTTTAAAAAGAGGTCACGCAATCAGATCGCTTTGAATTCTAATGGCTTTTAAGCCTCTAAACTCTTTAGGCTTATTTTAAAATCCAGCCATGAAGTTTAGATTATTTTAACCTAAGAAGAATTGAAAGTCAAGTGTTGAAACCTGCAGCCCTCCTGGGCCCATGGCACTGAGCATCTGCGTTAGGAGGACTGAGCAAAAGCAGCTGTAAGTAAAAATGAAAGTGACCCAAGAATTAAAATAAATAAATAAATAAAGCAGAGAAATCAATACATTAATGATGAGAAACTAATTCAGGTAATTAAGATCTTTCTGATCTCGATAATCCAATGTGCCCTTAGGCACTGTGAAGCTTGGGCTCCTACACTGCACAGTGTTTAGAATCTCAGAACATCTGTTTGAAAACTTTACAGAGCACCCTGAAAATTTCAGACCAGCTGGGATTTCCTTTGTGAGCCCCATCTGGCACTGTGAGACACGGCCTCTGCTGCTGGGACCTGGGGGAAGGCAAGGAGGGGCTGTGGCTGTGCTGCAATGTGCAGCACTGACTGCATGCAAAAAGCTGCTAGACAAGAATGTACCCAGTCAGAAAGAACACAAAGGCCAACATGCCATGCAGAACAGTGAAGGTGACTCCTGTACATGGAATTCGGGGTGGGCTTTGGGCTGCAGCACCACAGTGTCCAATTTCTGGAGCATTTCGTGATGCCCAGCCTGCACTGAGTCATTTTGACTAACCCTGATGCACAGCCTCCTTGGTTGTCTGGCACACACACTAGCATATGCAATGTTACATCTCCACATTTGGGGAAAAAATGCCCATTTTCTTAACCATTAAAAAAATTCCTGTTCGTATATAATGGTTTCTGGATTTTCTCTCCTCCCTCCCCTCTGCTCTGTGATGCTGTCATCTCTCTCCCTTTGGTGCTATTCCAGTACAAAGCAGACTGATTTTAATTTAATTTAAGAATGAAAAAGCACACATTTAATAAAGTTTACGGGTACTGAGAGGCTGTGCTCTCTTTTTGCTGGCTGCAGCAGCCTGGAAGGAGCAGGGAGCTCTGAAAAAGGCAAAAGCAGAATTACCCACTCGAGTCAGAGTTTGTCTACAAAACCACTTGAGCTGGCTTGGTTGGAGATCCTCACTTTGGCTCTTGGTCTTCTTGGCATCACTTCCACAGCCTTCTATCTTCCACTTAGTGATGCTTGATGTCTTACTACAGTCTTCAGGCTGCAAAACACCTTGAAAGCCCTGTCTTTGCATTTCACCCCCCTGTTCCCCATTCAGCAAACCCCGCCATGTCCCTTTGCCACCATTCATGGAATTCTTTCTTTCCCAAAACCCAGCACTGTGTGAAACTCGAGGTGGGAGCAACACACCAAGAAACATAGACAGCCCCCATAGATCAGGTTCTCTGTGTGGTCAAGTAAAGCGATATTCTATTTACTTTTTCAGACATATAAACAGAGAAAGTCCCAGGGAAAATATGCTCCCAAACTTCATAATATTTTATTAAACCACCGAAGTTTAATATAATCTTTTGGCTTCCACGGAAAAAATGTTCCATTTCTTTGCTGAGCACCTTTGATTTTATTTTCTTTTAATTACTCCTATCCGGACTTAACAATGTGGGTTTTGCGCTCCACCCAGCGAGGACTATCCAGATTAAAAGTGAGGAATTTTGCTGAAATACAGAAATATCTGTGCGTGGTGAGGAGTCAGCGACGCCTGGGTGGAAAACTCTGGGAAAGCCAACGTGTAGAATGAATTCCCCTCAGCCAGGCAATAACAAGACTGCATTCCTCAATCCACAGCATTTATTACCAGGATGTTGGCCAGCAATGTTCCTGGGGAAAAAAAAATCAGACCTCCTTCATCTTAATGCTTGTCCACAGCCTGCACAGGGGCAGCAGCTCTGCACTCCGTGGGGAAAGCTCTCAATAAATCAGAGCTGATGCAGCATCGGTGCTCAGGGTCACACGGTGGGAATGCCTTGGGACGCGGCATCCATCCAGGTGCGATGCTACTGCGAAGCCAACATCGCACAGAGCACCACAATCTTCAACAGCACTGATGAGCCTGTAGACACAGCAGAAGTGTGGAAGCCAAGCTGGGCTCTCCGAAAAGACTCAGCATTGTTAAATAATAATTAGGGTAATAATCATCTCATGGTTCCCAAGATAACTGTGTAATTTCTGGAGGCCAAAGCTGTTGCTATGAGCATTATCCGAAGCTGTTCATGCAGGAACCTTAGAAGCAGCTCTCAGCCACCTTGACAAACTTCCTCACTGTTCATAACCTGCCACCAGGACAGCCCTGGCACTGAAGGTCCCTTTATCAGTGACGTCCCATCACCTGCCTCCATGCTCTGCTCCATCAGTGCTGGGCAGCAATGATGCTTTGAGCAGGATTAGACTCATTTGGTCACTCATTTCCCCCAGTTCTGCTCTTTTGTTCTTTCATCAACAGCAGTGATTTAGGGCATGTGAGCAATATCTGAAGGAAACAAGTGAAAGGTATTGGCTGGGGAGCACTTAACTCCCATGTACAGGGCTTATGAAACAGAATCAATGCATTTTCTATATGGCTTGCTGCAGAAACCCCCTGCTGTTGGGCACAGAAGAGATGGCAACAGAGCAAAGCAATTCTCCTGAGAAGGACAATTTGAACAGCACAAGTAGGGCTGAATGCATTGCATCGACCCAGCTGAACAGCCACTGAGCTAATGCCCAGCTCTCAGGGGTCCTGGGACCCTGGCTGTGAGTGCACAGCCTCTGTGCTTTCACCGTACTGGATTTCACCTCCTTTTGTTAAGTGCACAGAGATCATGAAAGCAGCCATAGGCTTAGGATGCTCTTGGAGCCTGCAGTGAATGCTGCAGGGCACTGATGGCTGATGGCACCAGGACAGGCAGTGTCTGCCTTTCAAGGCTGTCCCAGACCCGTGACCCCCAGTTTCCAATACACCAGCTGCCACCACAATGGAGGCTGGCTCCCTGCTATAGGGACAGGCTCCCAACCTTGGGAACTCAAAACCAGAACTGGCTTGAGGCCCACCTCCACTTTACTCACTGAGAAGATTCAAGGTTAACTAAAAACATTATCTCTAAGGCCACATGTGCTCTGCTGGCAGGGCTGCTTGTTCACAGAAACACAGAATCACAGAGTCATTAAGATTGGAAAAGATCTTGCAGATCCCCAAGTCCAACCCCAGTCCACTCCCACTGTGCCCACTGACCACATCCCGCATTGCCACATCTCCATGGTTCTTGGATACCTCCAGGGACAGTGTCTCCTCCACCTCCCTGGGCAGCTGTGCCAGATCATCACCACCCCTGCACAGAATAAATGTTTCCTACCATCCAGCCTGAACCTCCCCTGGCACAACTGAAGGCCTTTGGAAAAGGTTCCTAGAGAGCTCATCCTGCCCCATTCTGAACTGCACAGCTAAAGGGAAATCTGCCACAAGCTCCTGCTTTCAGAGGAGCTGAGCTGTCCTTTAGATACCAGCTGCCAGCACAAACATACATGGGAAAACAGGTTTTGAGTTCCTGAAAAAATGTCTAAAGAATTTCAAACAACTCTTAAGGCATGCGGGGATGAATAGCGAGAATCTCAATACTGTTTATAGTTTAAAAAAACACAACAGTCGTTGGAGTTCAGTCAAGCCACACATTTTGGATAGATAGCTTTTAAACATTTGGTTTCAATTCTCTCAAACCTTCATTAAAGAAGCCCCATTCATGCGATACTCGGCTCACAATTCCAAACGAGGAGTATTACGGGCTGGAAAGCGAGATGCTTCTATTTCCAAACAGAATCTTGGCCAATCTTGGAACATCCTTTCAGAAAATAAAACAAAACCAAAACACTCGGTTGAGCAATTTGTCCAGGCTGCTCTCCTCCTGCTTCAAGTTTCATTATGTTGAATTAGCCGTTTGTTTTTCATAACAACAACAATAACAAAGGAATACTCTGTTGAAAACATCCTGAGCAGTAACGTCCGCAGGCTGAGTGCCTCTTCTGTAGAGTGGGAAAGTCATCACTTTCCCCTTTGCAGTGGAGTTCATTGGGAAAAGTCCAGAGCATCTCTCACCGAGGAGATGTCAGCATTTGCATTTCATCTATCAGTGTTCAAATAATGTCTTCCTGAAGGCTTTCCTTGTCCCTTTTTTGTCTTTTTCCTAGGGGATGGAGACCCCACCTGCACCATTGGCACTGGCCTCCTTCTCTGCTTATAATTAATTCCTGAAATAATTTCTTTTTACTTCAGACATTCTCTCATCTGGACAGCTCTCAGGACCACAGATTGCTGGGGTCAACAGGGAATTCTCTGTATGTGCTGCTCTCCATTGGTGGGTATTGGTAGGGTCCCAAGGCAGTACACCATTCCCAGGGCGGATAACAAATGTCTCAGGAAATGAAAAAGGAACAAACTGGTCACCAGCATCCCTAATGGAGTGCACTTGGGATGATTGGTGGCCCCTCCTAAACCCATCAGATTTGGAGCAGAATGCAACCAGAGCTGAAGCCAACGCTTGTGTGAGCCCACACCATCAAATCCACAGCATCAAACCCTCACCCTCTGAACACACAAAGAAGGCATTCTGCTCTTTTCTTCCTGAATACCTCAAAAGACAACAAAATTGGGCACTATGTGCCACAACCAGCCCCCAGCAAGCATGTTGCTCCAGAACAGAGCTCTGCTCCAGGTTTCCTGGATAGATTTGGGCAGAATTTTTGCAGATGCAGGGGTGTTTGTGTGGGTGAGGAGCACTTTGGCAAGCCCTGCATCTACCTCTGAGAGCTGCTGCTCCAAAATAAAAGGGAAAAACACGGGGAGAAAAGACTCCCAGATGTTGCACTTGACTTCACATCAGGCTCGCTGCTACCTGTGTGGCCCTGGCAGAACAACGGGGCTCTTGGATGCGAGCTCCCGCGCTGCTGCTGGATCCATCCCGAGATAGGAGCTGGCTGGTGGTCAGGGAGCAAAAGCCAAGCTGCAGCCTTCCCCTCCCAGCCCGTGGGCTGCACTCCAGTATCTGCTGAGAGAAGGAAGGAAGGGTTTTTACTAGTGAAATGGAATAAAGGGATGAAAGGGGAGGTTTGAGGAGCTGCAGGTGGGGAGCCACCGAGTGACTGCGCTGCAGCAGCTGCTCCTGTTGGGTTGGCTGCTGGAGATGGGCCACCAGCCCTCTGCACCCTTCTTTCTGCTCCATCTCCTTTCTCTCCAGCACCACCACATCCATCCCTGGCCAGAAGCACAACGCAACCACTCATATGCAGAAGATGTAGCTCCATCTTCAGGCTTTGATTTAGGCACTTTGCACCATGGGCAATTGGAAACAGAGACATTCAATCATTCTCCTCTTCTTTTTACACTGCTTCCCACAAGCACTGAAATGCAGCCAAGTTTGGGAGGTATTGGTAGTTTGGTGGACAGCTGATCTTTGTAAAGTGATACGCAAGCAAGCTCAGGAGGATATAATGTTCCAAGGCAACCAAAGCATATTTCTGTTTTTACATGAAATTTTCTGCTACCTTTTGGCAGAAGGTCTACACATAAGGTCTTGTTGAAGATTTGTGCACTTGGCATCTCTGCGCTTAGATTAGGTGGAGAATTCTTAGTCCACATTGTCTGTACAGTCTGTACAACTCAACCTGAAACAACGAAGTGCAGGTAACTTCTGAAGCCCTGCTGTGCCATCAGCAGCCTTATGGGAGGTTCAGGCTGGAAGGTTCAGCCTCCAAGGAGCCAGAGGAGACTGCTCACACATCTCCGTAGGTGTCTTCAGTATTTGAAGTACCCCACAGCGTCACTCCAGATGTGTATTCAGCTGGTGACACACACACAGTCCCTTTTATCCTTCCATACACACAACTGATTTTTTTTTTGCAAGCATGCAAAGGCATGATCCCTCTTCCTTTGGCTTTGCATGGAAGTCCCCAGCTGGGGCTGGCTGCACAAACACCCAAAAATGCCGGTTGGATCCCATCTGCAATGACCTTGGCAGCTCCACACCTTGATATGTAGGCCGAAACACCAGAGGAACATGCAGAGAAGACCCATGAGAATGGCCAAAAGTCCTGGAAATGCTCCTATAGGTGCAGGAGCCAAGCAAAATTACTGGATTAACAGCAACCTTCCCTTGGTCTGTAAGGGAAGACATACAGGATCTAAGCATGGGGCAAAGCATTTAGTCACTCACTGAGGTGCTTAACTTTGAGCATCCGGGTCTGGGTTTCACCGTCCTCTGATGCACACTGGCCAGTTGTATTATGGAGTATGAAGTAATTCTTAATTTTCCACCTTGCAGCTCTGAGACATAACGGACCTAAATAAATCTACTTTACAAAAAGCACCATGGGTGTACTGAGAAAATAATTCCTACACACGTTCACCCAGATAGCAAGGCAAGGCAACCAAATAAAAAGGTACACAGAGCTTTTCAAAAGAGCAATCTCAGAAAAAAATCAGCGCCTGCCTCTAAAACTCTGACCGTGGCATCATTTTACAAAGAAGGGATTCCTGCATGGGATAATTAAAGACAGGTGTTTCAGTAAGGCACAGCTCGGTGGATAATCAGATAATGGGGAAAGCAAGGAGCTCCCCAGGCAGCCACCACTGGGCTACAGGGCCAAATACTGCCTACCCGCCAGCATCCATCTCCTCCCCATCTTCCCTTCAGCTTTTTGAGGCTGAGGGCCTGAACAGCCAGATTTCAGCCATAACACTTCATCACCAACACGGTGGAATCCTACAGGTGCTGGAGGTTGGTGCTTCAATGTGGGATGTGGCACAAACACGATGTTCGTGGGTCTGATGGAGCAGCATTGCACAAACACGATGTTCGTGGGTCTGATGGAGCAGCATTGCGAGCAGCAAGCGGCTCTGAAACAGGAGCTCCATGTTTCCTTGGAAAGAGAGGAATATCAATATTTTTGATATTTCAAAAATATCAACAGCCACAACCCAAGAAGCAAAATGTCTGTTTGTGGGTAATAATCCCAGACAGATGCCTCCCGCACGCAAACAACCAGTGCCTCCGAGACGGGAGGCTCTAAATAAATAATCAACAAGTCCTAGAGCTGAATGCACAGTTGCTATTTGCATCATAAATAAATGAGGAGTCTTTTATTTACTCAGTCTGGTGGCAGAGCACACAGCACAAGCTCCTCAGAGCTCTATTGGTGCTGCTCCGGCACAGCTGCTCAGCTGGGAATGTGGTGGACACAGCACAGCTCTGTTCGCTGGGAAGGCTGGATGAGTACGGTGGGAAGGTCTCTTCATCCACATAGATGGGAGCAGGTGTATAGGAAACCCAATTCCTTTTTGTTGCTGATGCTGTACAACGTTACGACATTTATAAATGTTGACCCTTATGGGTGCCTTCCAACTCAGGAGATTCTATGACTCTGTGACATTGTTTTCCATCAGTGTGAGGAGGAATTAATGCTCTGGGGAGTACTTTCCGAAGGAGCAACCCAAAGGAAAATCAGGCTTTTTGATCAAGAGAAATAGTCCTACAGTGGTAGAGAAGGGCTGAAACATGGCCCAAAACTCCATGAAATGCTTCAAGATATAGAAATGTTCTACAAAAATTCTGGGAAAACTTAGTTTTTCTCAGTTTTTCAAGACGTCACACTGCAGAAGACACCCCAGTACCTCCCTTCTGCCATAGACTCCACCTGGGAATGCAATGAAGCTGCAGCTGTTCTTTCTACTAGGCATATGGCAAATCCTCTACCTACCATCCCCTCTGGGATCAACTCTGCTCCTGGAACAGCAGCTACAGTGCAACTGCACAAACCTTGCACAGGAGCCAGAACTTGGGTGCTGAGAACCAGCATTTGGGGTGTCCTCAACAGAAGTGAGATTGAGCCAAAAAAAGGGAAAAGTCCCCATCTATTTCCTTTACTGTCCACAAGACATGGTGAACAGCCATGTGCCATTTCCAAGGAGAAAAGACACAGAATCTATCCCCGGAGATCCTGCAAGCCATCTGTATTGGTTTTATGTAGGTATGTATCAAGTCTAATTGATCCATTTGCTTCAAGCAAACTAGCCAGTGGTGAATTAATATTTTTTCTGCTCTTGGTGTCCTGACAATCATGCTTTTTCCTTTTTGGGTTTGGGGATGACAGATAGCAGCACTCACAGAGTGCACGTGGAGCCAAACCACATCCATGCACCGCGGTGGCATCTACAGCCTTACATTCTCTTTTGGCTCATTGATAAAACACAACATGGGCTCAAAGAGGCAAATGTGGGCAAGAGAAGCAGTGGTGCTGAGCTTGGAACTGAATTCAAGTCTTGGAAGTATCCCAAACGCAAAGTCATCCCTTCCCAAAAGCCACTATCCCACAACCCTTTGATGACAGAAGGGCACAGACGATGCCACACTGACAGTGGGACTTTGCAACACAGTATGGAGGAAGCTCAAACAAGGCCTTTCAGAAAGGTTTCTTTCCAAATGAGGTTGTTCTGTAACCTCATCAGGACCCCAGCTGTCTATTCACACAACTGTTTCACCATCCATCCAATGGTCCAAACACGTTTCTATACTTGAACAGTTCATCCCAGGGTTTGTAATTCTTCTCTATCTGTGACCACAGCACAGTGCATCGACCCCACTGCCGTGGCCCCCACAATGGGGTGCTCCTATCCCCCAGGTCTCACTGAGAAAGACAGATTGGGAAGTTTGGTGCCAGGAATTTGAGCTGCTCCAGCACTCAACAGGCTGGCACCAAGCTACTAATACTGTTCAAAATTAGAGCTGGTAAAAAAATGTGTCATAGCATTTATTTTGCAAAGGAGAAGCCGTTTTTAGCATTTCTTCTTTTTTTTTTTAAGAGAAAGTATTTCCTCTCCCCACATTACCAGCACTCCATCCTCCCCCTCCCCACTGGAATTATGTCTCATCTTGCAGAGGAAATTTTGATTTTTCATCAGGGAGGAAAAAAAAAAAAAAGTTAAGCAACCCAAGTGCAAATTTTGGCATAAGTCTCATCCATTGCAGTTCCAACACCACCACGACACCTCCAGCACGGAGCACCCAACCTGGGAACAGCTGCCCTGAGGATGTGCGGCAGCACTGCCAAAGCAAACTGGTTGGGTTTTCCAGTAAAACACACCGCTTCCCAGCTCAGAGAAAGGCTGGTTTACCTCCTGAGACACGTACATTGGTGTGCAGCCTCTTGCTGCTGCAGAAGGGGAGGTTTCCTATAGGACCTGATGGGTTCTTTATCACAAGGTTTGAGTGGATGGAGAAACCCACTCAAACTTTAGATTGTAGTGTCAGGCACTGGAACAGAGCATGGCACAAGCAAAGGCTGCAAAGGCAGAGGAATGCTGGCTTGATATCCTCCAGGGTGCAGGAGTTGGCAGCTTCATCCATCACTATTTTTAGCCCCTCTGGGATTTCTGCAGTGTCCCAGCTTTATAACAAACCCAAGAAGAGGCAAAGCTTCACCCAGTGGCATCCCATCATGGATGACACACAGGTAACGCGCTCTAACCTGAATAATCTCCAGTCCTAAAACAACCGTAACGAAGCTGTGATAATGGGAAACTTCACAACAGCAAGAGATGAGCACCCTGCCTACACCACACTGCTGCTGCGTTCAGCGAGCTTGTTATATGTGATGTCAACAGCTACACACAAGCTGTGAATAGTTTCCTATCTCCTCCAGCCTATTTGAGTCTAGAGAGATTCGACTGACTTCTTCAGAGCTGTTTTGGATTTACACTGGCTCTGCATTCTTACCAGGATGCACCACAGGGGTCTAAGAAGCGCACTGGGTCCCCATCTCTCCTTGGCACACAGCAGCACTGGAGCTTGAGCAGAAATACACTGACTGCCTGCCACTGGGCATCAGGACTTCTGCTCACAGTGTGTGGGTCTGAGAACGGACAGCCTTGATACAGGACATCCCCATCACCCCCAAGCCCTCACCAAGCCATCACATCACTCTGTGTAAAAGAGGTGGCTCTTCTACGCAGGGCAGCCCTAAAAATAAAGAAAGAATCGAAAGAGATCCTCTCTCCAAAAAATAAACTGTGATTAATTATTCCGAAAAGGGCTGTTTATAGCTTGGACTTCATGAAACGGAATGCATGATTTAATGTACAATCTGACAATGTGCTGTTTTTCATTTCAGCACAATCAGGGCCTAAATCTGTGTCTCCCTCCCTCATCTGAGCTGGAAATGGTTTTATATTCCATCTTGCTTTAAATTATACACATCAAGTTTATAATGGGACACGGACTATTTTGTTGCCAAAACCTGCTCTGTAAGATCATCTATTAAACTGTATTTATTTTTTATGACAAACAAGAAAAATGACAAAACAGCTACCGAGCTTCTGCTAATGAGGACCAAATGCCCCCTCAGGCACCCTTCCCATCATGCTGAGCTGAGCTGAGATCCTCTCATCCAGGGACACGTGGGGCTGTGTTATCACTGTGGGCCTGCACTTGAAATCTGGGGTGCGGAGTTTTATCCCACTGAGATGCAAACAAGAAAACACAGCCCTGGCACAGGAGGGGAAACACTCTTGGGAATAGCAAGATTGGCCAAAAAGCTGACCTTGAGGAGGGTTCCATCTCAGCAAGGCATCTGGATTGGATTCCTCCCACCCATGCTCCTCTGTGGGGCTCTCATCCATGAGATTGTGACCTAAGTGGGGCAGTGCCAGGTGCAGCCATTCCCAATGATTTATTTTTGGAGATGACAGCAACAAAAAGCCCTTCTGGTGATCGGTATAAACAGGCCCTCATCAGCGTGGGGTGCATTTTGTACACCTCAAGCTTTTCAATGTTGAAGGAAAAAAATCACCAAGATTTGAATGCTATTTCAGCTTTAAAGACTGCTCCATTTATATTACAGTGTTAATGCAGAAAATCCCTCTACTGCCATTTTTGTTTATTTTTGCCATGCTAGTTACTAGTGAGCACAGCAGCAAGTTTTTATACCGAGCACAGCAACCCATCTCATCCCAATAAATTCCTTATGTAGCCTATGAATAGCCAGACACATGAATAATTGAACTGTGGTTTAATCAACGTTAAACGAATGCTTTAATCAAGACCAAATACGTCATTTCTCCTTAAAAGAATTACAGACCAAGGCTCTGGCTCTGGTTTCACAGCATAGGAAGAGCACACATCTCCTTGGTGAAGCTTTAAACAAATTAATCATGCCTTTCTCCATGGCACCAGCCAGGCGAGGACTGGAGCGGGTTAGCCAACCCTTCTGCTTCACCCAGAAAGTTTGGAATCACAGAATCATAGAACTGTCGGAGTTGGAAGGGACCCTAAAGGCCATCTGATACCAGCCCTCTGCAATGAGCAGGGACACCCACAGCTCCATCAGTGCTCACAGCCCATCCCCTGACCTTGGCTGTCTGCAAGGGTAGGGCACTGACACCTCTTTGGGCAACTCAAAATTTACCATGTGCTTACTGCTGTAGCCACACAGTGAATGGGATGCAATGGAAAGGAGATTGTGGAAACAAAGGCCCTGTCAGCTCAGGTGTGTGTCTGCGTGTCCTGTATCACCTCTGTGGCCTGTACTTAGTGGGCTGCTCAGCACCACACAGCAGTTTGCTCATTCCTACAGGGATGGGGGAGAGAATTGTAAAAAAGGTAAAACCCAAAGGTTGAGACAAAGATAGTTTAATAGATCAGAAAAGGAAGGGAAGATGATAATGATAAAAGAACATACAGAACAAGTGATGCACAATACAGTGTTCACCAGACTCACATGGTGTCCATTTGGGATATCCTTTTGGTCTGCTGTCTTGGTGCTGTCCCGTCTCAGCTCTGTGTCCCCTCACTGGCAGAGCAAAAGGAGAATCAGCTTCTTCAAGATGTCCTTGGCTCCATGCAGCACTGTTCTGCACCAACAAAACCACTGGTGTGTTACCCACATTCACAATCACATAATAACATTCTGTGATTATGAATCACAGAATATCCCAAGTTGGAAGGGACCAAAGGATAATCCTAAATCCAAAACCAGCTCTAAAACCATCCCAGCTACTAGGTGACAATCCACTCTATTCCAGGTGAAACAAGGACACCTTTCACTAATAGGGGACAGCAACGCTCCAATGGGACATCTGTGACACCTGACCTGGGACAGCACCAGCAAAGCTGCAGGTTTCCAGTCTCAAACTTGCCACAGAAAACACGGATGGAAGCAATGCCTTCTGCCATCACACTTCCAACATCCTTTGTGCAAAAGGTGGGGTACACACCGCTCATATCCAACACTGTCAGAGAAAGCAGCTCTGGACATCCAGCCCCTCCCTGCAAGCATCAGCTTCTTCGGGAGTTGCATTTATCATCTGACAAGATTTTGAAGGAGAAAATCATCACTTACATGCTCAAATTTAATAGCAGCCAGTCCAATCTTTCCTCTCTGGGAGAAGGGGAGGTCATACAAGCTCTCAGCCCGCACTTCTGGCTCCAAGCTGCAAGTTTCCTCCTCTCCAGAACTCTCAGCGACGCTGTTTTGGTTCCAGGCAGACGGGGCACCCTCTGGTCCAGCTGCTTCGCCGTCTCCAGCTTTCTTAAAAAGGTCAGGAAACGCTTTGCCTGGCAGACAGATGAGTTGTGAAGCCTCAAGATTTGTAGCAGAATGAGGTTATTACACTGCAAACTCCATCCTGGGGAGAAGCAACACAAAAAACTTGTCAGCTTTTCAATGAAAAGGATTTTTCTCTTTTCCATTTTCTTAGATCAAAGAAATAAAAGAAGTTGGATCTTAAAGCAAATAACTCTCTTCTTCTGATAACTATTTCTCCTTCTTCTGGTGTTTGTTTTCCAACCTGTTACCCTCAAGACCCTTCCACACTTCACTTTTTTTTTTTTTTCTTTTTTCCCATTGCCACTATTAGAAGAAGGAAAGAGAAAAAACAAGAAGTGTAGAGGAGAGGAAATCCTTCCCTCCCTTAAACACTCATTCAGCAGCTCTTCAGTTCCCACCGCCCTTGTGCTGCACCACAAAACCCAGAGCATCAGATAACCACAGTGTGTGCAGGCAGCAGCTCTGAGAGCACCACGTGAGCAGTGATGGGGCAGCTCTGGGCTGGGAAGGGGCAGGTCAGCACCCACACCCCACAGCCACATCACCCCTGGGTGCCACAGGATGCTACAGGATGGCACAGGCAGGAGTGAAAGCATGGCAATATAATTTCAGGTGCCCCATCCATTCTCGGAGTGCTGCGATATTGAGTCTCTGACATCCACGGGAATTGAAATGCTCAGGAGCTGCTCCCGCTCAGCCCCACATCCCCTAATGCTATTCCTAACCCTCTGCATTCCCCCAGCCCATTAGCACAGATATCACTAATGCCAGCCCCAAGTTCCCAGCCAGGCAGTGCCCAGTGAAACACAGACTCTGGGTATCACAGAGCTAGGGCTGAGCTCCCACATAAGCACAGCCTTTATCAGCTCCAGCATCTGCTGTGCCAAACACCCTTCACAAAACCCATTCTGTACCAGATCTGCACAAGTTGCAGGTAACAAGGCTGCAGCAGCATCAGGTGTAGGTGGCAGATTCACAACTGCTGCCACCAGGCAAAGCTCAACAGATGGGTAAGGAATAGGTGGCTTTGCCCGTACACCTGCACAGCATGAGCGCTGCGTCTCACCAAGCACAAGGCTGTGAAGGGTTGAAGGGCCCAAGAAATGGTTCTGGTTCAGGAAATGCTGTTTGCACCTTAGCATGCCTCAGAGCTGAGCTGCCTGCAGCCAGGCCAATTCGCACCAACAGAGGATGGGGGCCTTCCATCCCCTTTGGGAACATCACCCCAGGCTGCTGCTGCTCTGTGACCCCTGCTCTGCGATCCCTGCTCGTGTTGCTCCCTGAAAGGCAACCCAAAGCCCAGCACCACAAAACAAACCATTGTACCTTTAAGGCGCTGCTCCAAAAAGAAAAGGCCTTTCATAGCAGCGAACAGCATCTCTTTTACTCCACGCACCATCTGTTTGCCAAGATGAAGAGCTCTGGGCTGGCGGAGGCTTAGTCATTCGGACAAGAATAGGTCCCACTGTACTTACACTTCCCAGCTCCCAAAATAAAACCACGGCGAGTCATTGGCTTTGCTTAACCCATGGAGAACATGGAGCTGCTCTCGGGAGCATCTCAGCTGTTGCTTTCCCCTATGGCAGAATCAAAAGAGGAGTCCCCATCCCTGCGGGTGCTCAAGGTCAGGCTGGATGGGCCCTAATGTAGAGCCTAATGTAGTGGTTGGCAATCCTACCTACAGCAGGCATTGGAACTGGATGGTCTTTGAGGTCCCTTTCAACCCAAGCCATTCTGTGATTTTAACACAGCAGTGGGAACCCCGTGGTCAGCAGTCCCTACAAAGGCAGCCTTATCAGGTCAGGGTATTCTAGGGATAGGAGACTGCTCCATTAGAGCATCCTTACAACCATGCCTGGCAGCTAAGCCACATGAAGCCCCACCTCATGACATTCTGCTGGGAGGATCCCAATGGCCCCACTGCTCCAACATGAGCAGGGGCTGGGATGGGCACAGGGGAGCTCCGATCTTCTGATCTTGCTGGGGATTTCCCAACTCCTTTCACTTGCGGCCAAACCTAAGCAGTATTTAAATACCATCACCTTGCTCCCCCTCCCTTTCTTACTGTCACTTGCAAATCTAGATTAACAAGAAGGTTTGACAAAGTGCTACTGCATATGTTAATAAAGCCATTAGTGTCGGCCCGCCTGACATATAACCTGCAGAGCCTCCAATGTTTACTAAAATGATTGTCAAAGCAGAGGAACATTACTTTTTAATGACATTTCATATCACTTCAGTTGAAGTAATATCCTGGGACGTGATAATCAGAAAGCCATTTAGCCACAGAACTATGTGCCGAATAGAGGCTGGTGCATGAAAAATGCTCATTTTGTCAGAATTAAAACATTTGTGTTTTTGCTTCATAAGTTGCAGGCGTACTTGTGGTGAAACACATTGTGAAATATTCATTGGAAACAGCTCAGTTCAGGTAAATGGGGCTTCCAGATGAAATGCAGGAAAAGGTCATTATTGCGTCTTCTGCAAGCCATACAGCGATGGGCAATTGATACCTATGATACGCTTAACAAACCAATGAGGTTTTGAAACTTCTCCTTAAATAAAACTTCTGAAGTGGTACGAGTGGTCATGATGGCCCCAGCTGAATCTGCTGCTGTGTGCTCACAGCAGGGGAATGGCTGCCAGACAGAATTTGTCCTGGGTCCCTTAAGCAGATTATGATACAGAAATAAATAACTGAATAAGAATTTCTCCTCTTCTGAAATAAAGTATCAAGGGGCCATCAATCTGATCAGAACAGCTTTCTGATAGAAACTAGCAATTGATTCAGTTCAAATCTCCCCTTGGATGGGGGAAAGAGCTGATTAAAGCTGTGCATGTACTATTAATAGGAGCAGGATGCCCTTCTGTCATTAATTATGCTTCTGTGATTACTATCTGTTAATCCATCCACCCATCCTCCCTTCTTTAATCCCATC
>JAPSGF010000021.1:3184572-3265445 GCA_035772895.1 Perdix hodgsoniae | reverse complement strand
CCCACAAGCTCGTCCCTACCTGGAGGCCAGGTTCTCCCAATCTCTCAGCCGCTGTTCCCAAGATGGGCAGAAATTTTCCTTGGCCAAATAATTAGGCTGTGATAAGAGGAAACAAATGGGCCCTCAGAGCAGTGAGGGCTGCAATAAGAGATGAATTATTAGTCCAAGATGGAAATCTCTTTTGATAAATGACTGGCCTCAAGCAAGGAAGGATTCAACAAAACACAACAACGTCCTTGTTGTGACACGAGGAAGGGGAAGGAATAAACTGTGCACAGTGCAACAAAGCCTCCCCACTACCGCCTTGACCAATGGATTAATCAAGTGTGTCCCACAGTGTCACCACGCTTCCCTCTTTGCATTACTTACAGCCTCCCCATGCGGAGGACAGCGATGGAAGGAGCTCACCCTGACAGATGTCACCGTGGAGGGCGTCAGGAAGGAGTGAGGAGCAAAGCCTGCAGATGCATGGGGCATTTCAAAGCAAACACAGAGCACTCAGCCACGGCGGTCTGGGAACAGAAAAAGGAGACAGAACTGTGTTTTTGCTGTTTTCCTGCAAGCAGTTGGCTTAGTAGGGTGGGGCAATGCCTCGTACTCCAAGTGGAAGAACTGCCATTTATTAACGCTGGCCAAGTTCCTGATTTTTTTTTTTTTAAAGTCAAGTACAGAGCTGGGGAAGAAAATCCATTGGTTGCTGAAAATAAACCTGACAATGAGGCACTGCGCATGCCATTGAAATCAGCAGGTTTTAACATCACAGCTTCTCCTGGACTTTGATGTTTGGGGGAATGCTGCCTGTATGCTGCATGCATAGCGGAGTTCAGCATGTCTAACAGCAGGAAGGTACAAGAAAACCTCCCCAAGACCTCTGCTGATCAGTATCCAGCCCCATGCAATGAGACTGATGGAGTTTCCAAGCCCCCATAGCCAGGAATGCATTTATCCCAGGGGATAGGGCCTCTGGTACCACTACATTCAGTGAGATATTTAAGTAGAAGTGGTTAGTAGAAACATGCATGCAAGAGCACACATACTGTGTACACACACACCCATACATGCATGCTTTTAAAAAATCTGGCAGAAGGAGCTTGAGCACGAATTGCTAAACGTATTTCTTTCTCTGTCCTTCCCCGAAGCTGCTACCAAAACATACCTCTCCATCTAATGAGATTAGCAAGGTACCATGCTAGATTTTTATTAGTTAAAGCTGACCAGAGTGCAAAACTTGGCCTGAATTGTAAATGAGATGATTGCCAGATTGAGGAGTGCAGCCAGCAAGTAGATTTATTCCAAATGGGTCTCTGCTGCTTGCCTTGGGGAATATGCTTCCTTCTCTTTAACTCCCTGAAAAATGGTAGCCAAATTTCTGTTCTCCTTACATTTCCCAAAGCCAGTGTTACTGCTGCTTCCCACTCACACTGACCTATGCAAACTTAATCACCCTGACCATGGTGATTTATTTGAGTACAAGGTGAAAAGGAATCAAACTTATTGGCTCTGGTGGTTCACGGGAGGATTTTGCACCAAGGATGTTTATATATGGCAGTTCCTGCCTCCTCCACTTTGTCTGACTGGCAGCTTGAAGAGGCCAACGCTCTAAATACTACGAGGGGAGCTCTGCATGCTGATATCAGAAGCGCTTGTTTACAGCATCTTCAGCACTCAGACCAGTTACTTTGGCTCCCAGTAATTCTCTTTCGTAAAAACCAAGCAGGGAGAAACAAGTGAGAAAGACAATTTATGTTACGTAATGAACGATGCTAGCCTACCCTCACATGCAGTGATCAGTAGGAAATCTTTCATGAGATCTGCACATTCCTTTCCTCGGTCACGCCCAGAACCTCCCATTAAAGGTCTCAGAAGGACCAGCACATGCCTTGGGGGAAGGAACAGAGGCCAAAGCATGGCCACGTATGAGTGTTTCACCGCAAACAACTTTCTTGCTTTGGAGTAGAAATGGGAAGCATACGCAGAACAGATCTGGTTTCCATCAGTCTGTTATTTATAGTGCTGGTTTCACACCGTGGCTTACACACACTCATGCTTGTTCCTTCAGACTCTCGGCGCTCTGCCGTGCTTCCCTCTTACCTGAGCAATGAATCTGTGAGTTTTGCCCTGCTGCAATAAGCCTGCCACCACCTCAGCTGAGCATCCACTAAATAGCTCCACAGAGCTTGGCTGCTCATGAAATGAGAGTCAGCAAGCAGAGTATCTCCAAAGCATCCTTCTGAGCCTCAGGCAATGGTAGAGAAGACAGACTAGTTTATCAAGAGTGCACAAGAGAGAGATCTTCTGGAGCATCTGATTCACAGGCCCCAAAGAACTAACTGCATGTTTATGGTTGGATCAATCGAAAACACCTTTGGCACAGCAAAAGATACTGTCTGATGAAACAGCAAGTTGCTCTGCTCAGCTACTGCACTCTAATGGCTGCATGGTGGCAAAGACTTGACATAAAGTCCCATTTTGACCAACTCATCGGAGGCAGCAATGAGACCTCCCATACAAGCATCCCGTGTCTGGGCCTGTGATCCTACCCAGCACAGCTCCCTGGGAAGCCTGCAGCCCATCCACTTGTTGATTGCTCATGGAGAGCAAAATGAGGGCGGTATGGCCCATCTGGTGTGCCTGGAGTCATCCAGTGCTGTCCTAAGCTCTGAGTTCAAACAATGGCTGTTTGGTCTCTGCTGTTGATTGAATGAGATTTGTTGTCTGTAATAAAACTCCTGGCACATGATCAGTCGCTGCATATAAACCTAAATTACTCTAGGAAAAGCCAGGATACTGTCAAACAGCTCTAAAACATCATTAAAACAGAGGCCAACCCCAGGCATGGCTCTGAAGAGCCATGAGTATGCCGGCAATGTTCTCCAGCTTCCCCTCAGGCAGAAGCGTGGGCAAAGGGACTGAGGACAATGGCTATTCTTGAGAATTCCCTGCCAGCAACTGCATCACAAAACAAAGGCCAGGGCAATTTCTAAGACAGCCAGGACCAAAGATGATGGCACACTGTCCATAAGCCTATAATCAACAAGCTATCCCCACTGGATTTAGCTGGACAAACAGCACCTGAGTTATGAAGCATGGCACCTTCCCCCAAACTTGCAGAAGATAAATTGATAGCAGACTGGATGGTTTCCTTTCAAAGATGTGAGTTTGCCCAGCTGCCCTCCAGCAGCACCTCGCATGCCAGGTGCTGCAGAGCTGTGGCAGGCAGAACAGGAGTACTTCTTCCAGCAGCATTCTCTGGGCTACTGCAGCTCAGTGAGCATTTACCAGGAAACCACATAAGCATTTAGCCTAAGCAAGATGCACCCAGGAGACCAGGTGATAATGTCTGGCCTACTGCTAAACCTATACGTGGTTCAGGTTAGGGGAGATGTATGTTGTACCCTACTTCTGGAGTCCTAAGGCCTGAGCCAGTGGCCTAAATACAGGAACCTGCACCTAGTGCCACTGCAGAGGTAGCATCAGATCTGCACAGACGTCTCAAACTAGATGATGTGCTTATTGGGGACTAGGAATGAAAAAGGGGACTGCAATTACAGTTTTGAGGGCTGTGGGGTAGAAGGGACCACTTGCATCGAGATATTTATGGTGCTTTATAACTTAGCTTACCAAAAAGAAGGAGAAGTAACTTATTAATGATAAAGAGTACCTACTAAAGAGGAGATCTCTAACTGCAGAACTCTCTTTTATCTAACAGACAAAAGCCTATCAAGATCAAACTGCTGGAAGCCAGAATTAGACAAATTCAAACTGCAAGGAAGGTGCCAGTTTGTAATTGAAAGAGTAATGAGCCATTGGAATTACTCACCCCAGACTGTGATGGATTGTCCAGCATCTGAAACCTTTAAATCCAGAGTAGATGCTGTTCTAAAATATGCCACACTGCAGGCACATCTTTCTGTATTTGGAAACTATTGGTAAAAGCTTTCCAGCTTGCATGAATCATTTGGACTCTAAAAAACAAACAAAAGAAATATCATGCTGCCTGGTTAGAAAGGGAGAAAGGGTTTAAAGTAAGAATCTCTCTTTCCTTCTCTTTCCAAGGAGCATTACCAACTCTTGCATACTACGTAAGACAAAGTACATGTGAGATCTGTATTTTTATCATCTTCCCAGCAGGCAGGAAAGAAAAAAACCACAGGGGAAATGGTCATCTGCCAAGACACCTCTGTGCTGGACCCATTGTGGGGGAACGCCTGCTGCCAGCCATCGTGCAAAAGCAATAAACACCCAAGGCTTGGACACTCTCTCATTGAGAAAGTCTATTTTGCTGACTTTAAGGGCACGTAATAAAAATTAGCAGGAAGGGCAAAGGGAGGTAAAAAAGCTGAAGGCTCTGAGCTGACTCTCTGTTGGGCTCTGAGAAAGAGTTAAGCTCCAGAACTGGGTGAATAAATGATTCCTTTGCTTCTCTGGTGAATAATTTCAGGTTGCCTTCACAAAAAGCCATAGAGATCAATTTAGCCCACTTGAAATAAAAGCAAGATTTAAAGCTGCTGAGATATCAAGTGAAGTATTTCACCAACTTCATCTAGTTTCATTCTGAGGCCGTGAAAAAGGAGTTTGAGAAATTAAATGTAGGTACATTTCTAAGACACCTGTTTTGAAATAACCAAGAGAAGTATGCCAGCTTGGAAACAGCAAAATGAAACCTTTTGACTTAAAACTGTTAGAGATAGTCTTTCTTGGCTGAAAAGATGTAATAAATTTGCAGATAGTTTTTATAAAACCCCTGCAGTTGCACTGCACGTAGGATTCAGATTCAGGATTGCACGTAGACCATAACCAGGAAGGCCTTTCCAACACACCAGCTTGGAACAGCCCAAACAGAGAAACTCTGTTCCTCCTCCTTTCCCCAGTCCTTGCCTGCAAATACATCACTGCAGTTAACACACAAAACACCATTCACTATAGTCAGAACATGGGAGCACACAGTTAGCTCTTACACCCAGGTTGGGATCAAAATGTAACAAAAATCTTAAAAAGCAAGGATGAAATATTGAGCCTTCCAAAAGCTCCAACAGAAAGAAACCTTACTGTTCCTCAGGCAAACGTGAAAAGTGAATAAAACTACTTTTTTCTTTATTCATTTGAGTTTATTCAGCTACATCCAGGGAAGGTGCTCCGGATTTACTCACGGCAGAGTGGCTCAGAGCAAAATTCAGCCCATATTGGCAATACTTTAGGTTCACACCAACACCGTGTGGCCAGCTGCAGGCCCTCAAAGTAGCCAACACTGCTTGACATTCAGCCTTATTCTGCCTTCTATTACAGTAAGCAGGTCTCCAGTTCAAGAGCTGCTTTATCTGAGGTTTGTTTGGGCTCCTGAACTTCTACAGAACTCCTAGAATTGCTATATCATCTCAGCACAAGTCATGGCTGCAAGCAGACAGCATCTTTATGATTCAGAAGCCACCAGAAACATGCAGACCTTTGCTAAAAAATTACACAGCTAAAGCATAAGTGTTTCCCCAGCTAGAGTTATCCAGGCAGTTCTGTATATAAATCATGTATGAGGGATTGTTCTTACATTAATATATTTTTTCAGGTCAGGACCTAACCACAGAGAGACTGAAACAAGTCATGTGAAGGCAAAGAGGAGGTCAATAAGTGAGAGAAAAATCAAACCAGATCTGGCTATACCGAACCCAGCAGCTTGCCCTTCCTTGTTAAGGTCACTGGAAAATGAGAATAATCATGAGAAGGAGAATATAAAGGCTGAGCTTAAGGGAGAACCTCCTGCCTGCAATCCTGGTTGAACAGATGCCTCAAACCAGCTAAGGGCATTTGTCTTGGACTTAGTGAACCCTACAAATACAGTAAGCGAAACCCTACAAAATGCACTTTGCATGGGTGGCAGACAGGTCCATAGGCTGAGCAGGTATTGCCCACATCTCACTCTGGTGTTCTGATGTTCCTGCAGTGTAACTCTAACACCCACAGCCAGATTAGCTACAAGACTTTGCTGTACCCTGGCCTGGTCCAGCAGGAGAATCTGTGGTCATCACTAGTAGAAGTACTTCCAAAGGATCTCTGGTTCGATATTAAGGAGAACTTCTAGAAAAGAGTGGTCAGACACTGCCCAAGGAAGTGGTGGAGTCACCATCCCTGGAGGTGTTCAAGAACAGCGGGGATGCGGGGATGTGGTACTTGGACATGGTTTAGTGGGCAGTGTTGGTGGCAGGTGGACACTTGGACTAGATGGCCTTAGAGATCATTTCCAACCTCAATAATTCTATGAGTCTATGGTCTATGAGACCTACTTTTTTTTTTATTCCGTTCCACCAGAACAGTTGATTTCAACACTACTTGCAAGAAATCAGAGACCCTAGATCTTATTGGCCTCTTTGCTTGGAAGACTCCTTAGAAATGCCTCCTAAACAGCAACAATCTGTCATTCAGACAAGCATAAGAACAATCGGGAGGCAATAATCACTGATGCATTCATCCTTCCTTCTCCCAAACATCCAGGCTCACTGTTTTCCAGGTTTGGATCAACTTCTGGCCCCAAGCGGCTGCATGCACACAGCCACAGGTGCCCCATCCCATCGAACAGTGGGTACGCACCAACTGAGCCACAGGAACAGTGGGACAGATGAGAAATCCTCCCCTCACAACGGGAAATACAGCAGGCAGGATACCGAGAGGGTGGTCTGCCTGTTAATTCAGGAGACAGAATTCAAACTGAAAGCTCCATGTGGTGCAAATTAGCAGAAACTAATTCTAATCCATCCCACACTGGCACAGAGGCACGTCAGCCCCGCTTAAAATTGCACCTCCCTTCAGATCCAGGCTGCCCCTGTTTTGTGCGGAGAGAAAAAAGGATGGGAAGAGGCGGCACGGAGGCCTGTGTGCAGATGGTCCGGATTATCGAATCGCTGTAGAGTATCAGCCACTTGCCCTGTGCCCCATGATAAATCCCAGTCCCCTTCCATGTTTGTGGGGAAGAGCGACGCGCTCCCGGGGCTATGATTGGGTTGAAAGCCTGCCTAGTTAAGGAGTTGTAAATACCGAGCCCCTATCAGCCTGTAATTGTCATCATCATCCTGTTTAGGAAACGAGCCACATCTTTGAGCAGTTACCCCATGTCTCCTCCACCTCAGGAGAGGGGCTGGGGCCCATTTCCGGCAGCCGGCAGCGAGCCGCTTTCCTCGCGGTGACGCAAACCGAGTTTGTCAGCCTGTGCATCCTCGGGTTCTGCTCGGTTTGAAGGTCCTCAGGAGCAGCTGGAAGCTGTGAGCACACAGCCTTCACCACAAAGCTGCCATTGAGCAGCACCAGGCCCAGCCCAGCGCAGTGCCTTCAGGGCAGAGCCTGCATCCCCACCTGAGGGGAAGTGACACTTCCAGTGGCTCTTGCAGAAAGCAGAGCCAAAACGCACGCGTTCACTCCCTTCTGCAGGCAGAAAACTGAAGAAACACCCAACCAGGCCAAAATAAATACATTTGGCATCTTTCCTGCGTCCGCACTGGCACATTGGTGGCGCTGGGACTGAAAAAAGGCCCAAACTTTGTTTACACTACGGCCTCTTTCCATCACTTTGGCAGTAGGAAGGGGCTTAGTCTTGGTACATATTATATTTTCTTTTCAGCATGTGTAAATGAGGATCGAGCTTTCACGTTGCTTAAAATAGATGTAAATGACCCTTTATGCCATCAGAATGGTGCTTTCCTGCAATAAAAAAATCGGTCCCATTATGCTTTCATATCGTGCTCCACTCATTCAGCTTTGGTTTCCCAAACTCAGGCAATTCCCCTTGACCTTGGCAATCTGTGCTGAGATTTTACACAGCTGGGACTAAATCCAGGGGCAGCAGAAGGCACGTGAGCTCAGATAGAATCCTTCAAACTAAACTGCATTTGAAGGCCAGTATATTCCCAATGGCCTCTCATTTATCTGTGACAATTTTTTTTCTTTCTATCAGTTGTTTTAAATATGGTTTTAAAAAACTTTGTATATTCCAGTCTCCTTTTGAAACTATTAAAAGGAGAAAGAGTGAATAAGGAGACATTCTGGGCTTCCAGAAGGTTCTCCTGCCTCACAGACGGACTTGCCATTCTCCTGCTCTGCCACGAGAAGCCACCACCAAGTATTCCTGCCCACAACACCTGCTTTGTTCTTCCACCAGCTTGCTCTAATCACTTCCAAGGAGGCCCTGATGAGAAAAGAACTGGTCTTCCTCAAATCTCTATTGTCACATGTTTCAATCTTTCTTGAAGTGATAGTGTCTGAGCACTGACCATACAGGCAGCCAAGCATGTGGCTGTGAGCTACTCAAGTGTTTGGTGGCTCAGTTGAGTGATGGGACATCAATCCCTTCATTCAGAGGAGACCCATTAGCCAGCAAGAGCTGCCCAAGGAGCAGACTTGGTCCCAACACCTAGAAGTCTGAAGGCAGCCCATGGTCTTAGGCTCAGTCCTGAACTAAGTGTCCTCGGGCAGCTCTAGTGATGCACATAGCACTGCTTTTCCACCTTCCCCTTGCACTGTAGGGCAAGCAGAGCTCTGTTAGGGTCTCTAAAATAAAGCAATATATTTTCACAGTGGTATTTCTGCCAGTGAGTATGCTCTAGAGCCAAGAAGGGACCAGCTGTTACCTTGATTAACTACTGCTGGTGCTCCTCACTGCCCACTGCTTCTCCCCTTTCAGCTCTTACTTGTTGTCTGGACTGCTGAAAAAGAAGTGCTTTCATTCCACCTTCTGGACTATTAAACCCAGATACGAGCCACACAACTGCAGCTCAAACTTTTCTCATTCCAACAAATACGGTCTGCTTATAAACTGCCAGCCAGCACAAAGAGAGACATCCTGACAAGTCATCAATACCATCCATCTGCCTGTAAGAGCAGGAGAGAGCGATGCTGAACCCAAGTGCAGAATAACTTAATGGAATATGCTGAAGCTGTGTCAGCCCATCCATTCCTACAGCACTCTGTGGGCACTGCCTGGCCCAGCACAGCAGTGAGACCACAGGATAACCCAGCCAAAGGGCAGAACATTTACAGTAACTATCATTTTCTCTTCCTTGCAGAAGAATGCACAAGGGATCATCGACACTTTCTTGCCCCCTCCTCTGCAAAACAACCTTCTGTCCGTGCTACTCCATAGCTTTTCTCCAGAAGCAACTGTAACTGCAAACACCCAGACAGATCTTACCCAAAAGTTTATGAGGAACAGCTCACAGACACCCTGAAAACTTCAGCACACTACCTAGAATGCTGCAAATTATTATTACTTTTTAAATCTTGGTATAGTTCTGGGTAAGGATTTAATTGGGCATTGTATTTCAAAGCCAGGGAGTAGGATCCATGCAAAGCACTGGCTAGTTTTTGCATTAATTGACCATCAAATCCTTCCCCTTTGCATCTGCATTCTATTATTAGAGAATGTAAAGCAGTTTACAGGGCTTTTAACCTCTTCAAGCAAACACTCTGTGCAAGTTATGCTGCTGTGGGGACCATACTAGCTTTATAGACTTCGTTTCTAATCCAAGGAGAGGGAAAAAAATGGAGAAGAGGCAGAGCAAAGGAATGATTTTTGATAGTAAATTCAGCTGGTTTAAATCAGCACAGCTCCACTACAGTAAAACATCAGTCATTTGATCTGCAATGAGGTCCTCATTCCCAAAAGACCAAAGTGGTACCAGACAAATCTCCATAGACTACGTACCAGACTTCTCAACTAAACTCCCTTCTGTTGTGTGGAAAAGCCCTGATCAGACGCCAGGGAACTATCTGGTAAGGTAGGCACCATGGCATACATGCACACTGTGTGAGCACACAGTCACTGGGAGGAAAATCTCCTTTTTCAAGGGACTCTGATGATTTCTGCAGCCACAAGCCTGTCCCCAGAGATCCCACTGTGATGGCTGCCAGAGGCAGAGCCACACTGCAGGATGGAAACCTACAAGTTTAGTGTGCAAGGGAAATGCACAGAGAACACAAGATCAGTACAGCACACAGGATGTGCACACACACTACCTTCCCTTCTGAAACTTGCAATCCACTAACAGAGGGGCTTGCTACCTGCACACCTGATCAACTGCTGCCCTGGTTCCACCTTAAGCACAGCAGAAGAGAAAACAGGTAGCTGTGTAATCTCCTTAAGAAGAGTCATATGAATGGAGTAGATGAAATCTACCCTTACCAGGCAGGACAAGCACTGTTTGATCTCCTATCTCTGTGCAGCAGGATCAGAAGGAAAACTCCTTGCTCTGTTTGCTGCCTTTGTCTGTTTTCTTTGCACAACAGTTCCAGCACCCCCCAGCAGGCAGGATTCCCATTTTGCAAATCCCCACCTTATTTCTTTCTTTCACAGTAACCCAAAATGTCACTAAGCTGAGACCAGGACAGTGATTATGAGCTTGCAAACAAGGGTGTAAGAGCCAGTATAATTATCTTGTTCCTAAGCATTTGATAATGCTTCCAAGTATCTTGTACTTAGTTACTTTCTAAGGTCCTGAACGTCTGGCTCTCAGGCACAATGGTTTTATTGCTACAGAATGAGCCAGGAACCGTCCAAAAGCTTTAAAAGGTCTTTTTAAATACTGAGAATGAATTTACAGTGTTGGCTGCCTGGCAAACGCAACAGGCATTTCAAGTGGAAAGGAACAACCCTTTATTACATCTGCTGTTGGCATTTAGGGCACTCTGATCGCTAGCAATTCCTCAGCTCTATTGCACAGCATCCTGCAGGCTGATGGCTGGGCAAAGCCAAGGGCAGCAACAGGTTGGGAAGAAAAGGTCCAGGTGATAGCAAAGCCTGGGTTTAGAACTGACTGGGAGATTTCATTGGAAGAATTCTGTAGAAAATGATCAAAAGCTCCAAGTGTCACAGAAATACCTTGGTTCCAATTACCACGCAATGAACCATAAGCTGGGCTCCACCGGCAACACTTTCCCAGCTCTGTCTTCCCACCTGCCGTGCTGCACCACCTCCCTGTAGACTCGTGGGGACTCAAGCAGCCAAGCCTGGCCCCCTGGACATTCTAGAAATCAGGGCTTTTTTTGCCAGATAGCTCTGAAGTGGAGTTCTGAATAGTGCTGAGGTCCCTGAGCATCACTGCTGAGGACACAGAATCACAAAGGTTGTAGAAGGCCTCTGGGACCATCTAGTCCAACCACCCGCCTACCACCAGTACTGCCCACTAATCATGTCCCTAACAGAACATTGACCCTTTCCTTAAATACCTCCAGGGACGGTGACTCCACCACCATGGACCTGCAGATGTGGATGCCTACAGAGCCATTCCTGTTCCCGTGGTCCCACTGCTCTGCTCTGCATCTGCCAGCATTTCTCCCCCCAAAAACTGCAGGGTCACCCTGTCCCACCCCAGAACAGGTCTCTTCCCTACACAACATCTTGGCCTTATCATTTCAAATGCTGAGTGTAGTGCAATTGTATGAGGGTTCCTCCATTATCTTCTACCCTCCCCCACAGGGACTCTTCCCTATGAGGAGATGTGGGGCAGGGTCTGACCTGCAGCCCGCTTTTCAAGATCCAGCTCCCATCTCCCATCCTAGGAGGGGTATTTCCTGCCTTGGTAGGATACGGGTGCTTTGGGGTCTTTCTCTGCCCATTCTGGGCTCAAGAAGGTCCATGAAAATAGTATCTCACCTCCACTGGCTGGTAAAGGCTGCTTAGGAAAATATCAAGATATATGTAAGAGCCAACTGCTCTGTCCTTCCCTGGCACAGCTTCCAGAAAATACAAGTTTCCTCGGGACACTAAAGGAAAGCAATTGGCAAAGAAAATGACAGCCAGGAAAACGTTTTCCAAAGACTGAACAGGATAATTTAAAGATGTTATTATTAATGATGGCAATCGCAGTGCTAGGAAGCTCAGTGCTTTTTCATACAAGACTGAGAAAGGAAAAGGAACAAAACTAAGCATCATCTATGAGCAGCATGGAGCTGTGGAAACCAAACAAGATGAGTCCCTGAACAACCACGCAAAACCATCCACTTGAGTGAGCCAGTGTGGGTCCCACAGAGTTCAGGCTGGAGAGAACCAATGCTACATCCCGCTGACCAGGGCAGAGGATATTAAAGCAGAGCTTTCCAAAGACCTTTCGGGAAGTAAGCTCAAATTCGCAATTAAATGAGCCAAGGAATTCCCCGGAGGCTGCAAGAATCCCTGTCTGCTCTCCGAGCCTCCTGAGAGCCACCAGAACTGCTGTCACCCACATCACAGCCCTACGTGCGCCTGTGCTCCTGCACACACTGTTGGACTTTTGCCTGGGATCCTTTTTCCTGAGGATCACGCCGAGGCCAGCAAGCCAACCGGTCATTAATTCTCAGGAAGCACCCACTGCCTCATTGGTAATTACTTAAATAAACTTCCCTTTCATGGTGCCTGAGCCAAGGCCTTTCTTTCCGACACGTCCCAATAAAGCTTTATTTAAGGTAAGATAACATGAGGGCTACTCACGAGGGCTGCACCTGACTAAACACTCGGCCACGGGCGATGGCCGGATGGCTCCGGCAGGATTTCACCGCCTCGTGCTCCTCTCCCCACAGCCAGCTCAGCCCCATCGAGCTCATAGCGAGCAGGGAAACGGCCCGTGTATGATTTCCCCTTCTATATGCAGCATATATCCTTCATGCAAATCTGTCTCATAAATCACTGCATCCCAGGTGCACTGCGGAGTCATTTGCTAGGAAAATACTGTTCCAACCGAAGGACCCAACATACCGCAGTGGTCTTTATGAAGGGTAATATCCAGGATGGGGGTGTCTTGGAGGCCTGCCAGGCTCCGAAAATGATTCATCCTGCCTGACCTTAAATCTTGGGTTCTGACTATTGCAGCCGTGTTTGCAGGCAGGAAGCGTCAATCACTGTGTGCTCATATCCCAGCCGTGGTGACAGAGCCCTGGGGCCACACGAGAACCTCCACCTGAGAACCTAGGGGTTACAAAAGACTCCATATTAACCAAAAATAGGTCTCCACAAACACCAACCCAACATGTCATGTAGAGCTTTGTACACCTTTTGCTTTCTGCGACTTCACTAAAAGCTGCAGCCCACGCTTTTCTCACTTACATGGCTTTAAGAAGATCGTATTGGTCTCAGAGACTCAGACTTTAGATCCCTGTCCCAATGCTCCAAGACTGTCTCAGATTTTAAGTCCACAGCCCTGTCCACTGATAGAGAATTCTACCCAGACAACTGTTTGCTACTTCCAAAAACAACCCGCACATCTCAAATTCTCAAATTTTCCCATAGCATTCAGTATGTGCCCAAATAACCTATTTTTTATGTCAGCAGTAAGATTTGCTAATCAGACCTTCGACCCTCTTCCACGCAGACCACTGAGATATTTCAAAGTAGCTTGTGAGCACAGAACTCATTTTTCAGAGGGCAGCTTTAAGTTACCAAAGGAAAGATCCATTTAAATGGACTGTCTAATAGCTTTGTTGTGGCAATAGGGGATACAAAGAGTCAAGGGAGGAATATTGTACTCAGCTGAGAATATGGACGAGCAGTCAGACACAAAAGCCTTTCTACGGCTCTGACAAAGAAACAATAAACTTAAGCTCTTGTAGAGCTTAGCTTAAGCCAAAGGGATAGAAAAAGAAAAAAAATGAAATGCAGAATTAAGATGCCCAGTCTATTGATATTAAGTACAGTAATGAAGTGACATGCAATACCATAAAAATTATTAAAGCTCATAAGAAAAAATAATATAGAAAGACACGCGGGTCAGGGATTTTCAGTAATATCCTACAAATGGACATTTTAGACCATTTAGCGCCACAAGTCCCCAAGGCTTTATCCATATTCAGCACTGCCAGGCACCAGCAGCAGACCGCAGAAGCTCAGTTCTCACTGTGCCTTGTCCCCAGAGCTGCCTTGGGTGTTTTAAACATGAGGACAGAGAGATGGTTGATCAGGATCGATCAGGAGCAGGGACAAACGGCAACACAGGGCTGCTCAAATGCAAGTACCTACAACTCGATGTGCTAGCAAGCAGCTCTCCTGCATACCCCAAAAGGGATGGGGATGCCTCCTTCTTCCATGCAGCTCATGGTTGGTATGTGGCACCAGACAGGATTTCCATTCTTCAGTGTTTTCACTATTGCACCTCTCAAACCCATGGACCAGTTGATGTCCACCATATATTCACAGCCACTGTAAGCAAGCCCTGCTGCTCTGACAGCCCTTCTGTTGGGTCCAGGCAGACACACGAATGTCTGGCCCAGATGTCATGCAGGAGGGAGCAGATTTGCCCAAACACACACTAGGGACATTCAGCAAAATGCTTTGACCTCTGCCCTGCTGGAATGAAAACAGCCCCTCCAAACTACCAGAGAGGGGAAGAGAAAATTGTAAATGACTTAAAGTGGGATGGAAACCTCCAAGGTTGATGATCACAAGCTAATCTTCTTGTCACAGGAGCAGACTCACCAGGCAGAAGGGAATTCCTGCCTTTGACTGGCCTAATTAAAGGCATCGAACTCTGCACCCGCTATGGCTTGATGTGCCTTAATGCAATGTGACATTCGGCATACGCGAGGAGCGCTGACACACACATACGGTTCTCATTGCTTGAAGGAGTAGGCATCCACAGTGTTGCAGCTGCAGCACGCTTCCCTGCCTCGTCCTGCTGCGGGGTGGCAAAGGAGGGGTATCTGTGCATCCAGCCCCATTGCCTCTCTCAACTCTGGGGGGACAGACTTGATGCACAATGTCCCACACAGAGAGAGGACCCTGGTCCAAGCCAGCAATGAAAGGCCATCCGGGGCTGGGATTCAGAGCTTTTCTCATGTGAATTGCAAGTGGGAGGCTCTGGCTGTCTCTATCCTGTGTAGGGACAGGAACAACGTGTTGCTGTGCCTTTAGAGTGCAGGTTAGTTCCAAGCATGAAAGTACAGAAGACTGCAAAGATCTCGTATCAGAATTTGTTAGAGCACATTCAGAGGAGAACCACAGAAACGCTCCCAGATATGGAACACCTTCCCTACAAGGACAGGCTGAGAGCTGGGACTGTGCAGTCTGGAGAAAGGAAGGCTCCAGGGAGACCTGTGAATGGCCTTTCCATATCTATATATAGAGAGAAGGGGACAGACTCTTGAGCAGGGTCTGTTGTGACAGGATAAGGGGAAATGGTTTCAGACTAAAAGAGGGGAGATTTAGACTGGATATAAGGAAAAAGTTGCCCACAGAGGTGGTGGAAACTCTGTCCCTGGAGACATTCAAGGTGAGGCTGGACAGGGCTCTGAGCACCTGATCAAGCTGTAGGTGTTCCTGTTCAGTGCAGAGGAGTTGGACCACATGGCTTTAAGGGTCTGTTCCAAATCAAACAATTCTATGATTCTACAGTTTAGGATACAAGATGAACCTACTGGGCATCTGCATGCAGTGATGTGCATCACAGACACTGTGTCCCTCACCTCCTGTTCCAGGTCTGGCCTCTGCATCAGAGGATTCATCGCAATGCTTGACATGCTCCAGAACAGCTGGACCAGCCCTGAGAAGAAACCTCGCCTTAGGAATGGATGGGAAGGAGGCACAGGAGGGCAGTTGTGACAGGTGGTGCTGTGCTACGGGAGCACCTGGCTCTGAAGACCCATACTGAGACTCAGACCCTGAAAAACAATAAAGCTTCTCAATGGCACTGTAAGAAACTAACTTTCCTCTTCAGTTACTGTGTAAAAGATTAGAGTCCCGCAGTACTATTAGTTGTGCTGCAAGAACAAATGTTGGTCTGCTAGGTCATACGGCAGCAGGCTGTGTGTTTACATCCGAAGGTCCCAAGTTCATTTCCAGTTAATGATCCATAAGAGAGACTGCAACATTTCTCACAGGAAGACTGCTTGGAAGCTACAGATAGGCTGCTTGGGCTGGAGTAGAAACAAAGCAGTGAAATACTTGTCATGAGTTATAAATCAGAAGTCAGCGATGCTCTACAGGAGCAGTAACGTTTGATGCATGCTTGTACCAAGAGCCAGTCAGTAAAAGCTCCTTCAGAGTGAAAAGAAATACAGAGATGGTGAATTCAGTGCGACTGAAATGCAGAACATGTTCAAATTCATATTTAATAAAGCAATTATTGTTTATTATTGAAGTACCAATTGATTATTAAAAACACATTTATTGAGGCTGGACCACAAGGTAACAGATATGTACCTCTGGCATAGTTGCGAAACCTCAGTAAATAGCGATTATTAGAAACACATTTATTGAGGCCTAACGATACCATAAGATGTGTATCAGTTACAGAGCTCTTAAAACCTGATCAGCGTGTTCTTAAGCCGTATTTACTGAGGGTTTATAGCAGCAGCAGAGCTACATGTCTTCATTTAGGGTTGCTAAGCCACACGGAATATCATCTTAATGCTCATTTGATACTTGATTAGGTCACATTTACAAGGAAAAGGGCACACCAACCAATGGGAATGAGGAAAAAAAAGCAATCACTTTCCTGCTGCCAAAAACACAGATCTGAGCAACTATTTGACCTGCTGTCAAATCTTTTGCTAATCGCTGAGCACCAGTTTGGCTGCAGCAAATGGACCATGGGTGAGCTGAGGATACAGCCATGCAACTGCTTCCACCCCAGTGCCTGGTGCTGAGCAGAGCAGGAGCCTTACAACCAGCCCTGAGCTCAAGCCTCCATCAGGTACTGATCAACCTGCACTCAATAAACTTCTGTACTCCCCAAGGAACTTCACTAGGTCCCTCTATTTTGGCACCACCTTTGAAAATGGACTGTCACTAAAACTGCACTGATGTTGAAATTAAACAGAGATTGAACACTGCCCAGAAGGAGGGAGCTAAGCAGCAGAGAGGACTGAAACTGGAGAGTGACCTGAGAAGGAAAATATCCACCAGTGACATGACCTGAAAGCACACAGACAGCAAATCCTTCCACCATCAGTGAGCATCGTGCCCAACCAGCACAGTTCCTAAAGATCTTGGGATACATCATCTAGGGCACTGGCAGGAAGGGCCACTTGATCAGTGACATTGCACTCATCTACATCAGCTGGAGTGTGGCTCTGCCATTGCCAGGGTGAGGGAAGACACATGTCAGCAGGTGCTGCAGGAACACTGACCTTTGGAGCTACTTGCCCAGAAAGGTGGTGGATGCCCCTTCCTTGGAGATACTCAAGGTCAGGCTGGATGGGGCTCTGAGAACCTGAAGGAGCTGCAGCTGCCCCCTGTTCATTGCAGGGGAGTTGGACTAGCTGACTTTTAAGGGTCCCTTCAACTCAAACAACTTTGTGATTCTACTTTCTGCTTCCTGAATATTCCCCAGAACTCACCAGGCAGATCCCCTCCTGCCATTCCTCACCTCCAGCCCCACAGTACCCACGACCCACTCTGCCATTTCCATCCCATACACACAGGGCATCCCTACAGCACAGCTACTGGGGACATCCCTGCGCCAGCTGAGCCTTCCCATGCCTTGGGACGAATACATGAGATCAGCTCCAAAGGACACGGTGAGTCAAACAAAGAGGCAGGATGGAAACCACAGCAAAAGCAACGATTTTGCCCAGATCATGCAGAACAGTTGAGGAAAAGCCCAGGGGAGAAGGGAAGTCTGCTCCTTTTCTTTCGCCATGCCTCAGACCTCCCTGCCTCCCCTGCAGAGGAGGAGGGGAGAACAGAGCAGAGATTACCAAAGAACTCCCCTAGCTCCAGTCTACACTGTTCAAATTTATATATTCCACTACAGGTGACATCATGATTGCTGGAGTCTGACAGGTGATGCTGTAAAATGCATGAAACCATAAAAATTTCAACAGCAGCAAGCTCCATTGCTGCTACATCTGACAGCACTTAGCTGCCCAGCTAATACAAATATTATAAAAGCACTCGGGAAAGAAATCCAACCTGCCTGACCTCAGTTTTGGACTAATAAACAGTACAGCATGACCAGATTTCACCCACATATAATAAACAGAGGGCTTTCAAAGAAACCAAAGCAGGGTGTTGGTAGGTGTAAAGAACTAAGGAAAGGGATGAGTTAAAAGTGGGCGAAGTTATTGCTGAATGCAGAGGATTCAGTTCCCAGCCTGGGCTGCCCCTCTGTCTCTGCTAAGAGGACATGTCTTAGAACTGCTCAACCACAGCTGCAAAGAGATGTTCATTGCTGTTACAGAGCCACATCAAGATGGGTAATTTCCTAAAGTAATGCTCATCTCTGCTCTCTGCAGTAAAATAATGTGTAGTCTTGTATCAGAAAGTCAGACAGTAGGTGAAATCCAAAGGAATTACTGCCATTTATTTCACACACTCAGTGCTAAACCATACAAGTGCAAAGATCTGCTTCTATTTCTTTCTGCCATGAGGTCCCTTTTCTCTCCCCAGGGCAGGAGAGCACCTTGCCTGATGGAGGAAAGGAGGATGCCCTGCAGGTAACAGCCTCCCCAAAACCACCAAGGTGAGAAAGGCAGGCGCAGGCTCCAGCCAGGCAGGAGAAGCTGAAATGGATGCTCACTTTCTCCAAGGGAACTGGTTTCCATGGGTCTCCTTGGGATTCATCAGACAGACAGACAGGCAGAAGGAGCCTGTCACCTTCTCCACACTGTCCTGAGACAGGCAAACCCAAAGGTCTGTACACAGAATATGGGAAAGGGATGTTTTCTTGAGAGGTGTTATGGCAAACCAAACAACATACAGCTTGGGAAGCATTTCCAACTGGCCACCCCAAAGGCTTTATGACTGGAGGTGGGGATCCCTGGACACCAGTGCAGGGATGTTCCAGCTGTGCTCAGCCCCCTCTCAGGTCCCATTTCCAACCCACCCCACAGCCAGGCACCAGCTGCTGCTACCCACGCACAGCACACCCTGGGCACTGTCCCAGCATCCAAAGCCACCAGCGGCTGTGCCCAGAAAACAAGTGGGCAACCCAACCCAGCAGATCCATCAGTGCCAAAGCGCACCTGCAGGCTGATTCACGGTTAGATCACGGTGACAGGCAAGCAGCAGAAGTTGCTATAAATACCAACACAGCCCTATTAAGTCCCCCTTTATTCACACAACTGGAAAGCTCTCATTGAGCCGCTTGCTTTCATGGATGCACACAGGAGAGGCATGAGCTGAGCAGCAGGCACCCACCCAAGGGGCTGGGGTTGCTCCTAGGCAGAACAAACAGCATCGCAATCCCTTTGTTGCCCATACAGCTATTGCAACTGGCAACCTTGGTCAAACTTCTAAATATGGTTTTGATTATTAAAGCTAGGCGTATTTAAATGCCAATTTTCAACCAAGGATGGTACTGCAGAATTGAATACGGTATTTTTAATCACAGGTTTCAACAAGCGCTTCAGCGGGAAGTGTATGATTACTTGTTCACAAAATCATTGCTGCTTTTCCACCACTACAGATTTCCTCTTTCTATTGAAGTTACTGTTAATAGATACGGCTGATTTTTGAAACAGCTTTTACAGTTCCTGGAAAAATACACATATTGAAAAAACAAAAAGCGTATCCACTGGAAGGAGTTTAAATCTTTTTCACATAAATGGTTCCTTATTTTGCAGTCAGATTTATCTGAATTAAGCTCAAATGATGGAAACGTGATGGATACAAGCAATGATTAGAAGCACCCAACAAAGACCCATATTTGAGAGGACCTCCTCAGCGAGGAACATCACTGTAATAAGGGACAGCACAAACTGCAACCAGGTGGGACTTCACCCCTCCTGCTCCACTTCCTCTAAATCTCCAGCTACAAAAGCCCCCAGCCACACATCTGAGCACCCCATCGAGCTGTAGGTGACCCCGTCCATTGCAGGGGAGTTGGACTAGAAGGCCTTTAAGAGTCCCTTCCAACTCAATTGATTCTATGATTCTATTTTTACCAATGGAAGCAGACACTACAATAACTCCAGTGTGGTCTTTGCAGTCATCTTTATGCAGAGCAGAACGATATTCAGACACCTCATTTCAGCTAAAATAAAAGTGATGCCCATGGGAAGTTTCTATCTAATCACACCTTGGATCTCATCCCACATCTCCCTGCAAAACGCAGCAGAAAACGCCAACGGGACTTCCAGAGTGGCGTCAACTCCAATTCCTACTTGGGTAGCATGATGGCTCAGCTCCTCTAATTAACATGAGGCCGTTATCAGGAAATGAGCTCTCCTTGCCTCACTCAGGAGAGCAGCTCTGCATCAAGCACTCCACCTCCTGCAGCTGTTCTTTTTCTGGATAATTTCCCCACCAAGACTCCAGACCAAAGGGAGCAGAAGCAGCTGCCCCAGCGGATGGAGCAGCACTAACAGAGCCCCAGTTAATTCCTATCGAGCCAGAAGATGGCACTCAACATCGTGCAGAGCAACGCTGGGCTCTGCAGCCCCCAGCACCTCCCTTCTGTGCCTGGCAAAGTTTCTTGCACCATCAGCACCTACACGAGCTGCAGGGCTGTACAGGACCCCCAGAGCCACCCACCCACCCATGTGTCACCGCTGCAGCACCTGCAGCACTCCTTGGGCACCAGCTGGCTGCCAGCAGCTCTGCTCTGCAACCCAACAGTCTCTTTACTGCAATTCCCCACTTTTTATGGAATAGGCAAAAAAACGTAATAATAACCGATCATAAAAAATCAAACTCGTTTACCTTTCAGGAGGCAGCTCAGCACAGACTATTACAGGGCAATTTGGTACATCATAAAGTTTCCTATTAGAAAAGAAAATAGGGCTGCTTGCATGGGCTGCCAATTGGAAATAAAATAGTAGTGGGGTCGTGATCATTAGCACTGCTTTTTCTGTTAGGCTTGCTTTCCATCAGGGTGGGAAGAGGAGGGAGATGGAGACTAGGTACAAGCAGATGAGATACATCTGGCAGACTGAAGAGGTGAACAGGAGGCTCTGAATTTAGAAAGGATCTCTTCCTGCACCCATTGCATCTACAGCAGTAAGGACCACTGGTATGAGTGAGGCAGGACGAGTTCCTGGGAGCATCACCATGCTATTCGGGATCAGCACTTTTTTCTTTCCTTCCTCTGCCCCTTCCCCTTTTCTTTTCCCTTTCCCTTCCCCTTCCTCTTCCCCATTTCCTTTCCCTTTCATTTTTTTTTTCAAAAAAAAAGTGAAATTGAGATATAAAAAAAAACGGGCCAGCTAAGACCAAGCTGGCCTCTCACTGTGACTGCTCACTGTCACGGATAAAGGCCCAAAGTGCTGCATTTGTGTGCACTTCCCAGCACATTCCCCTTTGCTGCAGGCAAACTTTGGCACTGATTCTGTGCCTCCGATGCCCAACTATTCCCCCAGTTCCTAGTTGCACTCAGGCAATGCAAAGCACCCAGCAAAAGCCAGCCTTCTGCCAGCTGCATTACAGGGCAGAAAGAAGTACCCTGGTCTGTGGGGCACAGCAAAGCACTAAGTGATGTGACCAGGGCCCCACAGAGAAGCAGAGGCAGAGGCAAGGAGGGTGCCTGGCCTCAGGATTGCACTCCAGGATCCATGACACCCACCCACTAACACCACAGAAGAAACCACTGCATGGAGGTTCAGGGATGTCAGCTTAGAGTTTGGGGCACAGAGGTCACAAAGGGCTTCACCACAACTACACTGCTCACACTGGGGCACAGAAAAATGCCCCTCATGCCAACAATGCCTATGGTCCAAAGCCCCAGCTTCCCACCTCACCTACTCCCCACTGCCTTCGCAAACCTCATGAGATGAGCACAGGAGCAAGGTGCCAGAGAGAGTCATGCAAAACCATTCATCTGATGGCCACCCTGGTCCCAAACCAGGCTCTGACAGATCTGCTCCCAGATACCAGCTGGGTGCGACGCTCACATGGGCTGATCTGTTGATGCTAAAGCCAGGAAGGTCAGCAGAGAGGTTGAGCACCGAGGTGAGCATTTGATTAAATGAGGTTGGTGAGGGGTTTGGAGGGATCTGTTGGAGATGGAAGTGAAAGCTTTATGGAGTGCCGGTGGGTGCTCCTGACAGCACTGGAAACGACAAGGATTTGGCACGGTTCTTCCCCTGCCATCTGACTTCCAGGCTCCAAAGGCACTGGGTGACTGATGAAACTCTGCTATGCAACATTTTTGGCTTTAAACTCCATTTTATCACAATGAGCCCTGAGCCTCGTTCCGTGCAAGGGGCTGCTCACGTTTATTCTTTACATCCTCCTTTAAAAGACTTTGCTGTCACCCCCACCCACTCAGCCCCCGCAGATCTGATAGCCCCTAAATGAGTTATTAGCCAACACGTACAACGTGATGCAACTTTCAGTCATAGTCATCTTTTATTACGAGGACTCATTCCTTAAACATTTTCTTTACCTTCTGTCCTTCTTCAATTTTGGCTTTTCTTATTAATTAAAAAGGCAAGTTTCAATAGCCCAAGATTGAATTATAGGGCTTGTTTAGAGCAGGAGGAATGATCAGAGGAAAGGGTAGAAGCTATATATGTAATATATACATATACTTACGATACAGAATTTTGCTTCCAGACGTTTGGAACAAATTAAATAGAGGATCAAATTAACTAGTGATTGAATTAAGTGGAAAGCATCTCATTACCTAAAAGACGGAAACATGTGTCACTTTAAAACAGCTAAAAATAAAGCAAGAATGGGTCGAAATGAAAAGCAGGAACCTTGCAAATGTCAGCCAAATCTGGGCTCTGTTGAGCCCTCCAAATGTGAAGGCTGTAAATAAGGTGGGTTTTGCAGCATAGTGGGAACTGCTGGGAAATGATGAGCTTGGGAAACAGATGTTGCAAAAATGAACTGCTGCACATCGCATTTCATGTGCTGGCAATCAAAGGAACATGTGCGGGGTGAAAGGGGTCTCATCTGCAGATCACAGCTTAGCAGGAAGGGTTTGGGATGCCCAGGACATCACCTTCACCCACAGGGAGATACCCAGGGCTTCAGATCTATTACACGGCTGAAAACAGAGTAACTCTGCTTATTCTGTCAAGTGGATTAACAGCTCACTGTCAGTCAATGTCTGCAATTTGCTCTTGCAACTCACCGCCCAGAGAGTTATTCAATCCGACTGAATTCCAAGTATTTCACAGGGAGGACCAAGCCTGGTGATGCATTTGCATCGCTTTAACCCAAAATGAAGACATCTTGGGGCTGTCTTAATTCAGCACCTCTGTTCAAGGGCTCGCTCCTCTGGTTTCCTGACACTCAATTTCCTCTGAAACCAGAGAAAGACTCACAGCCTTTTGTTTCTTCACGAGACAACTGAGATCGCTTCACATGTTTCTCCCCTCCTGTGACACTGATGCTCATCTTCCTTCCTGTTCATCTGGACTTTACCAATTCCAGCTACTTGCCTTCTGTTCCCAACACAACATTTCACTTAGCACTGCATCAGATGGAAACTGTACTGAGCTGTCCCTGAGTGCAGGAAATCAGCTTTTCACTCCACCTAACTCCAGTCCCAGACCCGGTATGAGGAACCAGGCTTCAGCCCTCTCCCATCTAATGCCATATTTCTTCCTTTTGTTCCTCTTACACATATCACATTGTGACAAATGCGAGTGGAAGTTTTCCAAGATAAATAATGTTATCTTTGCAGAACCCTACGGCACCCCATGGCAACTCATTATTTTTCAATTAAATTTACTGTTCATTGGCAGTTGCTCTGCTTTAATTTTCTGCCATTTGTTTACTGAAGAACGAAACACATAACACAAAGCCCTATAAAAGTCAGACTAAGTTAATTAAATGTGAAACTGGGAAAGCCTAACTTTGCCTCCAGAGCAGTTTTATCATAAGATCTCCTTAAAAATGTCGCTTTTTGCAGGGATTTATTTAGACATATGCAACCACCATTAATTAAATGCGCGGTCCCTTCGCAGCTCTCTCCAAAAGACACTTAGCAGCATTTTGTAACCACTGACTGCAGAAACAAGAGTTTGCACGACTCACAAAACCAGATGAGGAACATATTTCTCAGTCAGTCCCATATCTTCAGCCCCCTTCTTTACATGATTCTGAAGGAGCGTATAAACAGGAGGAGGAACGGCTGTTCACAAGGGTGGGTAGTGATAGGACAAGGGGGAATGGTTGAGACAGGGGAGGTTTAGGTTGGATGTGAGGAGGAAGTTTTTCACCCAGAGGGCGGTGAGGCACTGGAACAGGTTGCCCAAGGAGGCTGTGATGCCCCATCCCTGCAGGCATCCAAGGCCAGGCTGGATGTGGCTCTGGGCTGCCTGGGCTGCTGGTTGGTGACCTGCACACAGCAGGGGGTTGGAACTGGATGAGCACTGTGGTCCTTTGCAACCCAGGCCATTCTATGATTCTGTGATTCAGCCATGGTAAGTACCACCTCTGTTTGTAGCAGCAGCCTCTGCAATTTCCTTAGGTAAGTCACCACACTTTAGACTGAAAGCTGGGTGCAATGTATTCATAAAATCATAGAATGGCTTGGGTTGGAAGGGACCACAAAGATCACCTACTTCCTTCCTCCCTATGGCAGGCAGGGTTGCTGACTGCTAGATTTCCAAGCTATTAGTTCAATTTGACAGGTCACAAATAGATTTTCAGTGCTGCAAGATTCCAAGGTTGGAATTTGAAGCTATCTTCCTGAGGAGGAAAGGAAGAGCACAATCTTGTCAGACACACACAAATTGGAAACAACATGAATAATTAACAGATGATTACAACGTTGAAAGAAGTTGCCAGTTAGGCACCCAAAAGCTAGTCTGAACAACACTGAAGTCAAGGCTTCAGTATTTTGCTGGGACATACTGCTTCAAAACGGAGATGTTCTGATCACACCTCTGAAGTGCCTGTATTTGGCCCATACCCTTATTGAAGGAATTAGCAACCCTGACTGCATGGAAGGAAGGTTTCTCACAGTACCAAGAATCTGAAGACCTCCTGGGCAGCCCAGGTGATGCCAGGTGCTGTCTGCTCTCATTTTGAGTGGATAAATGCAGGTGAAGGCCTGCGGGGCAGCATGGAGACGCTAGACAGAGAATACAGAATGCATCAGTGTGTGCTTGATCTCCCTGCTACTGGGGAAGCAAAAAGCGGTGCTGAGATGGCAGCACCTTGAAGCAGGTGCAACTGAAAGGCAGTGTGACGGCGTTGAGGTGAGCTTTACATCTTGGGCAAGGTGAGAGAAGCACAGTGTCAGCAGCTAATAAGTTTATAAAGGGGTTTCTTCCTCAAGCCAAATGTAGCCCAGATTTATAACTCCCCCATACCACTCTGAACTTTCCGACACTCCTCTTGAAACATTTCATTATTGCTCCATTACTGTCATGTTCTCTTAAGGACCTGGAGGGGGGAGAAGGTCTCCATTTGGAGACCAGATGCCATTTCTATAGATATTCACAAAAGTGCCCAGTGCAATAAATCATCCATTCACCCATTGGAAACAGGTTTTGAGGAGATCATAACTTTAAAAAAAAAAAAAAGAAAAAAGTGAAAACTGTGACATGCCCTATAGTGTAACAGAAACTATCCAGAAACAAAGATGTTGAATTGGTAGCAGGGCACTTTCTGCTGTCGTGCAGCCAGACTGCCTATCTGATATGGAGAAAGCAAAGCAGAAATCCTCAATAGCCTCCACGCTATCTCCAGACACACTGAAAGACACCAAGGCTCACGGCTGTCTGCACAGCATCACAAATCCTGGCCAAAACAGGCCTGTAGCAACAATTTGTAGCAGCTTCTCCCTGACACCCCTGGTTGGGCTAACCCCAGGATGGGACTGGCACATCAGGGAGGACCTGCATGGAAGCAGGATCCTCAGCCCACCCTCCAGAACACACCACCCAAGCTGAGCGCTGGAAAGCGAGCAACCAAGTATTCTCCAGACCTGAAAGCTGATTTGACCTCTTCTTCATACAGCCACAGCAGACCAGACCTCAGGCAGAATCACAAGCACCACAGCCCCCTCCAGTACTGATGTCCTGCAGTCAGCATCCTTAACCAGAAGACCAGGTTCGTGGATCCCACTGAGCTTAAAACCCACTCTCAAGTTACGTCTTAGATCACATATATCAACCGACAGCTCTCCTCCATTCTCTGGACAGACACTTCTACAGCATATTACCATCCAAAATGTTCTTACTGCTTTGATACTTGTAACATGTCTCCGTTTCTACATATGGAAACCGCATTATATATTCCAGATGGAAATTCATACTTTATTCCAGAGAAGGAAACGAGAGCTATTTCATAGTAGATGCATAATTTGTTGTGTGAATATGAAATACGTGACTGCCTCACATGTTATGTTGCGAGCTAATCATAAAAAAACATAATGAAAAAGGTCCCATCTGTCTCTAAATCCTATAATCCAACTGTTCTCAGCTAACTCCAGCTCTGGCAGTACCTGGTATACAGACAGCAAGGAGAGTTTTCTGTGCCAGAGAAATACTGGAAACCAGAGGAGCATGTAAAAAGCTGCAACTAAAGTTTCATCTGAGGCAGCCGTAGAGAGAGGGGACACCTTATGACACCTCTTCAGCTGGCTGAACTCATTCCCCAACTCTTCAAATCGTTCTTGACCTGCCTTTTTATCCGGGCTACCCTATAATTATCTTCTAAACATAATTTCCCTGCACTTCCCCTAAGAGTCTTAATGGGATCACTGGGAAAGATCCAGCTACACATTTGAAAGCGTGAGGGCAGAGTGCTGTCCCCAGAAGACCATGGGAGGACTGCTGCTCATGTTGTCAGGCTTGTGATTGCTAACTGGAGTTTGCTGGCGGCTGAAGCAGATCTGCAGTGCTGAGCGCTAAGCAGGTGGGTCTGCCCTGCTCTGCTTCTAATGCTGCAGTTTCATTTATCCACAGCCAAATTCCTGAGCCTGATTTTACTGCAGTATCACCAAAGAAGCTGCTCCACTGGCACCTCAATGAGGTTTGGCTTGGACCTAACATTGGGCAAGGGGCATCAATGGGATGGTTACAGGCTCTTCGTGTCCTGGAATCAGGGGGTGCCAAATATTTTGACACACAGCAGCTTTCACTCCTCTCCATTAATTTCAGGGACTCTCTCCCCTTTGCTCACCCCCTGCACCACCCAGGATCCTGCCCTACAGCCACAGCAGCGTGGCTACACTCATCCATCCATGAAGCAGATGCATCCCTCTTAGAGCTGAGCTGTGGCAGCAAATCCATCACTTGTGAATGATGGTGGAACTCCACAGTTATGTCACTGCTTCTCCATGCCCAGGACATGAGGATTTCAATGCCAGATGGAACAGCTCACTTTGAAAGAGCCTTTTTTTTCCCCTAATCTCTAACAAAGTATTTCCAAACAAGAGCCCTTTTATTGTTATGCCACTTTCAAGTCATGATGAAGTTCTTAAACATCTGGGCCCAGGCCATTGCCTTTTGAATTTAACCAGTCCATTGCAGAAATTGCATTTCAGCAGTATGAGTTGTGTCTTTCTTTCCCCAGGCCTGCACTCCATTTCCCACTCAAAATAGGCCTTATTTATCATCACCCCCTCCTCCCCCTCTCCCCCCAATCTCTTTTCCTATCTTTCACAAAGTCTGGCAGAAATGGCATGGCAGAGCCCTCCCTCCCCTGCAGGCTCCTCGTCCTGAGGAAACACAAGGAGGACATTAGCAGGGAATTTGTTAAATGCATCTCCTAGGAGAACATGGGAAGCAGACCCTGTTATGCAGAAGGGCAAAAACAAACAACCAAAAAAAGATTAAAAAAAAAAAAGCTCTACCTACCACCACCAAACAATCTCCTACACTCCTAACCAAATGAATCTGGATGAAAAATTCCCTCTTGACCCCACATGTGGAGACTGAGTGCAGCGCTCAGGCATTTACAAGAAGGTGATGCCAACAGGTCTGAAGGGAGCTGCATTCAGGTCCTAGGCATTGCTGTTTTGTTACATAATCCCTTCCATAAATCTATCAGATTGCATCTTAAAACAATTCCCCAAGCCCATCCAAAAACAGCTTGACCCTTCCAGTCACAGCAGTTCTCTGAGAATTCCTGCCAACAAGGATGTCAGCAATATTTCTCAGGTTCTGTTCCCTCTGAGTTGTAGATCCAAGACGGAACCTTCTCAGCTTTCCATCCCTCCATGTTGTAGATCCAGACTGTCTCCACCAAACAGTAGCCCCTTCCCTCAGCTCTCTCTTCAGCCAAAGGCAGTACGACAGCCAAGACCACAGAATCACAGAACTGCTTAGATTGGAGGAGACCTTAAAGATCACCTTGTTCCAATCCTGCTGCCATGGGGCAAGATCTAGATCACTGCTTGGCCACGCTAATATCTCTCCACCGTTGAGGGTGATGACATTCTACCTTAGATACCATACTTAAGACCCCAGGTTTAATGGGATGAACCTCTGGCAGAGTGTCTCAGGCTACAGATTAAACCCGCTTACAGGATTACACAACAGCAGTTGCTTGGATTAAGGTAATTTTGTTGGCTTGTGTCCAGTTAACTAAAGAATGTACATCAATGTAAGCTAATATCTCCTGAGTATTAATCACCCCAATATCTTTGTCCAACCTGTCTTTTACAAGCACAGCACTTACACCATCACTTTAGAGGGTTCCACGTTAATAGTTATTCAAGACATCAAGTCTACTGCGACCAAATAAAGACACAGATACATTTCAGCAAGTTTTGATTCCATAGGATTCTTCTTTAGTTACAAACTATGCAGATGTTTTAATCAAGAGGTCACGCATTACTGAATTAGAAACTAACCTGAAGGTGTCTTGGCCAACCAGATGACATAGAGATGTTTCTGATAGGGTCTGCCTTCCATCACACCACAGATTGAAACCAGTGAATTCTGCTGTCTCTGTTGAGAGAAAGGCAAATTAGCAATGATGTTAATTCACACCTGTCACAGCTCCTGTGGATGTCCCCACACCCTCAGAACATGCCCACTGCATGCCCATTGCATCCGAAAATCTTCCCAGATTAGGACGTTTCCAAGTGCCTGCTTACTGCTGACAGCAGAAATCATATAAGGAATACCCCCAAAGAATAGGTAACATGGGAAGGGTAGCATGGAAAGGAAGGGAAAAAGAGCTGTGGTGAAAGTGCACGACTGGCCTAATCTATCATGTTAATTTGGGAAACTGGTCACCTCTGGTCTTCAGTTTGTTCTGGTTTTTATTTCAGCTTCAGAGCTCCTCAGGAGGACAGCTACTGACTTCTATGTGTTTTCCAACCTCACCCCAGTGGCACCAAAAAATGCTTGCGCAGGTGGGATTTACTTCTGCCTTGGTCACCTTTTCTCTTGATTTGGTTGTAAATCCCTTCTGGATCCTTTTTAACACGAGAGGTAGAGAAAGGGAAGAATCCTTTTACCTCGTGGACTTGGGTAAAACAAAGCATCTAATTTCAAGAGCAGTTTCTTGCCTTAGGAAACATGCATTGACTTTTACAAACAGCAGACAGTATCCTGAGGCTTATGGACGACTGCTGTAATGTTTTCTGTCTGGATGGTAAACAGCCAGGTAACCATCTCAAAGCAGGGTTTGAGGTTCCTCCCATTTTCCATAGAGACCATAATCCAAGATCCTACCAGAGAAACAAGTGATTTATCATAGCAGGAGTGCCTCGTTAAGATTTATTACAAACCCTTGTGATAGCTCAGGAAAACTGCTTGCAGGAGTCATCCAGCATACCAGAATGAGCAAGACAGCCCTTCAGGTGGAACTGTGCTATCCAAATCCCTTTACACTGACCTGCAGTCCAGAAATGCTGCGACAGCCACAGCAGCTGTCCCACATTAACAGATGTGAGCAACTTTTAACAAGAATCAGGCACAGAGCCGTTCCAAGCCTCTGCCGTAAAACTGATGAACTGAGAGGAATACAGCAAAGAGAAACGGGGAAAACACAGCATCATGCCACAGCTATTTGATCGTGATTTACGTCCCATTCCACCTTATCTTAGCTAAGTCTTTCAGGAGAACACTACACATGCTACACAGAAATGGCACTTTGCTCCCCGCTGTGCAGTTCTGCTTCCTCAAATGAAAGTCCTGCTGCACAAGAGCAGCACTTGCTGACACCCACAAGGCACACATGCAGCTGTCAGATGCACCCATGGCACCTGCACAGCCACAGCACAATGCCCACACTCCCGGAGTTCCGCTTTGAAACGTGTGCAGTGTAAAACACAGCATCAGTGCCCTTGTGAGCATCACTGCCTCAGCTGTGCTGACGTCTTCATCCACAGCCACGAGCAGCCTTCCCTGCACGGACAGCTGGGGAAAGAGGAGCTCCCTGGCACGGAGATGACAGCCAGAGCACCCTGCCAGTATTCAGAACCAGACTTTCCACTGTTTTGTCTCCAAGTGACATTTTTGTTTGCTTGTCTAAAAATTGAGATTGTAAAGGAAAGTGGGTGAATGTATGGCAGGAAGAACTGTGCAATGAAGCACAACATTTTTAGGGTAAAATGAAACATTTCGGTTGTCCCATTGTTTCCCATGACATGTCCCACGTCTCGTTTTGTTTTCCATGACAAAAAAAACAAGCGGACTAAAAGAAGCAAGTTTTCCATTTAGTGTGAACGCATTTCCCTTTGTGATGCAGCAGATATCTGCATTCCCCACACCTCTCCCATAGCATGACGGAGGGAGGCTGACTGCATCAACTTACAGCACCAAACTCAAGTGTTCTGAACTGTGACAGGTAACCAGTTCTCCCCATTTAAGGAGTCAATATCAAGTTCTCTCCATAGCAATTAGAGTGACTTTAAAAGGCTGTAGAACCCAAAGCAGCTACTGCCTTTCAATGGTGAAATAACTACTTTTGTAGTGAGCTCAATAACACAAGGGAAAGCTGCCCAGTATGTGAAAAGATCCAGGACACCATTTTTGAGCTTGTTTCTCCCATCAGTGCATAATACTATCCAGCTCACACATAGCTGAACTAAAGCATCTTTTCCAGGAAGATATCCAGGTTCAAGGTGAGGCATCCAAGCAGGAATGAATTTCCCCCTCCCCTTGTTGAGCAGCTGCTCTGCTTGGTAATTACTATGCTGCTCCACAATTGTCTCATTTCCAACCTGAGTTCAATTTCCATCCACTGGATCTTCTTATATCCGTTACACATCAGAAATCCTCTCCTGGTGCAGGGAATCACCCTGTTTCTGAACTTTCTCTTCAATAAGGCACAGGCACTGAGCTCTTTAAGCCTTCCTGAGCTCCAGACCCTGGCTCGTCCCAGTACAGCTGAGGTATCCTCCAACATATATCCAAGATGAGAACAAAAGTCATCACCCCATGTGTAGAGTCATAAACTTCATGCTTTGCCAACCAGAATCACCCACTGAAACTTTTCCAGCTGCAAACCCCCCCTTCCTGCCCCAAATGGGATGCGTCAGAAGGAAGGGAAGGGCAGGCTCCAGAGCTCCTCAAAGCAGGCATTTACTGATGCTAGTGGTCCATCAGCCCAGAATTCTGTTCTTCACATTCCGTTGTGCCACTTCCCTGAACTGCATGAGCTGTTTGAGATGGTTTCACTCAAAACTGCACCCATCCTTGGGGAAGCCAACAATTCTCCATGCAAATGACTCGTTCTTTAGGCACTTGCTTTGGGAGAGGTCCAAGAAAAGGTTTTGTGAACAAATCCTCCTCTGGATACCGCTGACATCCTGAGTGAAGACATCCCAGTCAATGCCATTCCTTCTTGGAGCCCATTCCTCTACTGTCGAGTTGTCGTCCAAAGAAAATACATTAAAATCAACGCCCTTAAATATGACAAGCCCTGAAAAAATGTGCTCTGCAAACAGAGACGGTCAATCCAAAGCTGCTCAAGAGGCAACCACCAGCTGCCAGGCTGCCTGTCACAACACTCACACACAGTTTTTCCCCAGTAAAATACTGCTCACCTTGCTGGACCCAGCGAGCTGCTGCTTGATGGTGGAAGCAGTACTAAAGAAGCCTGGAGCAGGCTGTGCCTTGCTGTATTTGTTCAGTTCAGAGCAAGGCAAATCTAGCCCTTGACTCAGCTACCCTGCAGAAAGCACATCCTAACACAGAGGGAGCTCAATGTTTCCCAAAGGTTATACTGGTGGTCTCAAAGCAGATTTTGTTATCTCAGCAACAGCTGCAATTATGGAGCCTAAGGAAGCATATAAACAAAGAAAGGAATTGAACACTTTCATGACTGAATTTAGGGCTTGTGACAACAAAAATGGAAAAGTAATGTATCCAGGCAGGGCATGGGGAATGCTGGAGCTTTCCAGCAGCTTGACCAAGGCAAGAGCAGGGAACTGCTGAATCAGCCCTGGAGCCAAAGCAGTGAGCTGCCATCCTCTCTGGACCTCCAGCAATTCCTCAAAGATTTCACCCAGTTCTGCCAACACCCAAACTCAACCCCCACTAAACCCCAGCACCTACAGATACCAAAATACAGCCTTACTCCTGAAAGCCCAATCTTACACCTCACCCTCTACATACATCGTGCCCCTCTACCCAAACCCACCACATCACCTTCTTCTCAATTTGCAGCAACCTCCGCTGTGCAGCTTCCAAACAACAGTGAACCATGAAACAGGGACACAAGAGGAGCAGCAGAGCTAATTACTGCTTTAAACAGAGACAGCCTAGCCATTAAGAGAATCTATTAAGAGAAACGGTGGGTTATCCACCGCCTGCTCTGCCCAGAGTGGCAAAGATGTTTCAGCCAGAAGTGAGTTCGTGGGCTCAGCTGTGAGGTTAATGGACAACATTTCGTAGTCTGATGTTCAGCAGGTCAGGTAGGTAAAGCCTTCAATGTTTCCGGCTCTCCATTCCCATCTCTGAACAAATGGATGAGGGAATAACAAAGAGGCTCCTCCGGGCTGCTCTACTAAGTTCAATCATGGGAATGTGGGGTAAGTTTATAAAACAGTAGCATTTTCTCTTGTGTTTGGCATGGCAGGAGGCCAGGACCGACCTCTATTCAATGCTGTGTATCACGTTTCAGTGCTCTCTGAGTAAGGTTATCAGCACTGACCCGCCAGTCTCACACATTCCTCCCCAAGAACAAAACTGTCCATCAAACTTCTCTTTGCTCTGGAGATAAATACGGCACCCAGGTTCAGTGCATGCAGAAAACTGCTCCTCCCAGGCCCAGTTGGCCCTGCAAGAAAACATCAGCACTGGAAGGGCTTCTGTTGGTGTGAGCACCGACCTGCTACCTGAGCCACCAAAGCCCTCTGGGACGTGCAGTGCAGTTCTGCAGAGGTAACACAAGAAGGTGGTGATGTAGTCCTGCAAAGAGCCAGCATCTCCCTGCATCATCTTCTGGGCACCGCCAGCTCCTGCTGCAGCAACACCTCTCTGACGCCTGCAAAGTAATTAGCAACAGCTCTTACTGCTGTCCCCTAATGGGAGACGGCCTTGTTAATTACACTACACTGACTCAGCTTAGCGTGCTCGGAGATAATAAAAACACTGTTAGTCCTCCTTCCAAAATAAGCAGCGAGCTCTCATTTTACAGACACTTACAGAAAGATCCCGCGATAAAAATATGACACCTTGTGTTTCAAGACTTTCCGTCATGCCTCAGAGTACCTCATGCCTAAATATTCCCTAAAAGAATCTGCTCACCCTCTGCTGAACTGCCTGCACCAAACAGAACGCTATTTCAGGGTACCCAGCAGAAACAGCAGATCAGATTGAGGTGAAGGGGATGGGATAACTCCGCTCAGACTGCAATGAAGCACTGGTTTAACATCCACCTGCACTGCCTTAGAAACATGGAGCACCCTTAGCAGTAGGACCCTCATGGAGCTCATCAGCCTCAGCTAGATGAACCTGGTTGCTAATACAGACTGATCTATATATTGTTCTGGATGTTAATACCTTTCATTTACAAACCACATTGCTTTCCAACAGTCTGTCATCCGTACTCCCTAAAGAGCCAAGGAAGCCCATTCAAGCATTTCACAGTACTGTGCCTAACACAGTGCATCCACAGAACCAGAGTTTGTCCTCCTGACCTTAAACACAGGAAAGAACAAAATTTGGAGTGCTCTCCCCCATCGCTGTTAAAGAAAGGCAGGATTGAATCACCTGAGAGATGAATTCCTTTTCCTTTGCTGTTTTTTTAGGAAGGAGGGAAGGAACCCTCCCATGGTTACTACTACATGGTAGGACTGAGGCCATGGCTTCTTTAAGGGAGAAGTAATGGGTTTATTGGGGAAAATAAATAATGCTATTCCCATTCTGAAGATGCCCTGAAATGTTTTGTTCTCTTCCCCAAGTACATTAGTTCAAAAAAATTATCAGCATTTAATTTTTAAAGAGGGATTTAAATGGTTCTGGAGCTTGCAGCTGAAGCAAAAATGAATCAAACGAAACATTTGAGGCACTCCATTTATTTTGCTAAATAATCCTCCTCTTAGCAGGATCAGAAAGAAATTAAGAAACTTTTTTTTTTTTTTCCCTCAGTTTAACAACCCAAAGTAAAAAATCAATTATTCAGAGCTCTGGTGCTGAGCTCTTTTGAAAAATCTACCTTTCCAATATGCCTGAGATCATTAAAAGATATTACTTAGCACAACCATGTGCACCAAATTAAAGGGATCAGCATTAGGTGGAAAGCAAAGGCTGTGTTTAAAACCAATCTCCATAAAAATCAGTGACAACATTTGACAATTGTTTGTATTTCTAATAAAGCAGGTGGTTTCGTCAATTATAATGGAGATGCAATCTTTCTTACAAGTAATGCAAGTGGAAATACTCAGTGCTAGAGAAATTAGGCTGGGAAACCACATATATACAGAAACAGGTCGTGTTCCACTGAATGAAAGAGGGATAGAAGAGTGAAAAATTAAAGGCTAAAGGCAAACTGAACTCAAGTTCTTACTTCTCAACAGTGTCCTTTTAAAGAAACTACCCGTTAAGTTTTCTTTCCAAACACTGAATCAACAGGGAAAAGGGCACTGGGATCTGACCTTCCTTTAATAATACATTGGCAGTTTTTCCTTTTGAGGGAAAGACGTTTTATAAGAGGAAAGACAAACAACCCCAACAAGGTTAATAAATTTGTTCATGGAGAGAGCTGAAAAAGGAAGGACCACAAATCAGGACAGGCCCTCTGTTTTTCTTTCAGCCTTGTTTTTATTTTAGCACCTTTTCTTTAAAGAAAAGAAAGGCATACCATAATATTTGGAATACCAGTGGGTGTTAGGGAAAACAGAGCCTACCCTGAGCTGCTGGGAGGAGCTCAGCCCCGCTGGGCAGCTGCAGAACCAAAGCACAGGGAGCAGAAGCACAGCAGGGAGAGAGTCCATTCTCCTCCTTTAGCTCTTGTTTCCACTACCTGGCTCAGAGGTTGCCGGTTTATTTAATTAACTAAGTGGTGTCTCCCAGGATGGGTCCTGCTCTCAGTTAGCACAGAGTGCAGTTCAATAGCATTGCCCCAGCGTTAAACCACTGGTACAAGCCCTGTGTTTCTGGAAGGGATGTGATCGTGGTAAAGCATCTCACCAAGGTTTCATGTAACCTGGGGGAGTGAAAACGTAAGGGAAGAGGAAAAAAGCACAAAACTGGGCACTGCTGTCAGATTTGGGGCTGGATTCTCAATTGCCCACTGTATTGGGGCAACTGTAATTGCACAGGTTGGTGTACAGGCATCAGGTTGTTTCAGAGGTCTTTGTACCTCCACCCACACAAGAACAAGTACACTGAGATCAGAGCAGCTTCCAGCCCAGTTCCTAGGGAAGGCTGCAAGCAAGCAAGCAGCACCAGCACAACAGCCTCCCAGCAGCCAGCTCCTGGGGGCCCAGAACCATGGAGGGGCCCCGTTGGGAATCTCTGTGCAACTCTAGTCGTGTCCTTCCTGGCCACGAGAAAGTGAAGAGCTGTTGTGAATGTATCTGAGGACTCCATCCAACCCACCGCTCACTAGATCCTCCCTAACACAGGGACCAGACTGTGAGGAAGCACACAGCAGAGCCCCAGTTCCTCAAAGTGAATAGGGCACATCATTGCTCTGTACCTTGGACAAGTAATCCAGCAAGAGTTGGAATGAGGAACAGTCAAGACGTCCTTGAGCCTCACGGCGTTAAAAATTCCAGATGAGTACATGCAGCAGATCCACACCTTGGACAGGTTCTTGCCTCCAGCAAAGTCCATCCTAAAACAGGCCAGAACTGAGAGCAAGAGGAAAATCAAACTCTTGTAGCTCAAGGACAGAGATTTAGCTTTCAACACAAAATGGTTATCCTCTCTGAAGCAGGTACTAAACTCCACCAAAGGACAATGTTACACCCAGACTTCAGTGCTATAAAGAGAGCTCATCTTTCCCTGGGCTGGAGGCTGGACCACCCTGCCATGGACACCCTCTTTTCCCCAACCCTCTCACTCATTGTGTATCCATGTTCATCTCGTGCTTTAAAACAACAAAAGAAACAAAATGCCCCAAAACAATCAAAAAAGTAGAAATGAATTCTTGCTAACATTCTTTTTGTGATTACTGTATAAACAATAATCCAGTGAAACGACTGATACCAATCTCCTTTAATGACTCATTCACTGGATTTCCACCCTTGCCTTTCAGACCTCAGCATCACTGTAGTAGTGTTTTGTCTCTTACCCATCAATTGATACTTAAATAATGCATAAAACTGTCTTATTTAAATGCATGTTGAATATTTATTTGGAAGCTCATCACAAGTTGAAAGATAACCTTCATTTCCAATTCCCTTTGGGATAATCAGCTAATTGGGATCAGCAGCAGCTCAGTCTCTTCAGTCACAATCCGAGCTCTTCTAAGAATGCCTTTGGCACACATGGAGAGGCTCAGTCCCTCGTGCCACCTCAAGGTAATTGACAAGGAGGACTAAAAAAGAAAGAATGTAAGTGGTCACAACCACTCACCTCTTCATTTTCCTTTGTGCTGCTGGATGTGGGCCAGGCACAGGCAGGAAAGAGCCAACCACTTCCCTGAGATTATTGCTGAAACCAAATCCTGGCCGTAAGCTCGGAAGGAACCTGGGACCTCCTGGCATGGGCACAGCAGGATCTCAGACTTGCTTCTTCCTTATACAGATCACTTTGAAACATGATAAATACAGTTCCTAAAAATACAGGGCCTGTGATAGAGTCTGGACTGTTTGCATCTCCAGCCTAAGGAAGTAATAATGCCTTCAAGGCAGCATGCAGCCCTGCTTTCCTATGTGAACCTTCCTCCTCTTGGAGGAGCCCATTGGCTCGGTGTTGTAGGGCTGCTCCAGACCCCTGGGATGCAACAGCTCAGTGCTGGAAAGCTGTTGATAAGTGGTCATAATTCCACACTGATAACTCTTGTTTTCTGTTTCTTTGTAAGGGAACACAACTGTTTCAGTAAATTAGGGAGAGGGAAGTGTATGACATCAGCTTAGGAATAAGATCCAAAGGACCTGTCACACCTCACCTCTGAGAGCATTATGTGAAATGCTCACTGATGGCCCCTAGGAGCCACCAAAGCCCTTCCCCCATTGGCAGCTGCTGGTTTATGACATGTCCCTCAGTACGAGACTCAACAAATCAGCACATGCAAGAAATGCAGCCATGCCCCGAGCCTGGCAGGTCTTCGTCAGCAGCCACCAGAAGCTGCACAGAGAGCAAACAGAATCACTTCTGTTAATACTATATTTTAGGCTTGTCAAGTTCACTTTTAGTGAAAATCCAATTAAACAACACTTACATGGTAAGCATCAACTAATTTTCATACACCTCATTACTGAAAATTAATCCTATTTCTCTCCTTTATCAGGTGAGCATCTCCCATTGCTGTACTCCACCAGCACAAGGCAAGGCAACCCATGAAACATGGGAATCATGCTGCTCAGCCAGAGCCTTTCCTACATTTGCACTCACAAATTATTTTTCATCAATCCTCTTTTCTCCCCAAACACCTGCACCAGTTTCAGTCAGACCCCTCTTTCCTGGGATCAGTGCAAAGGAATGGTGGAAGAGCTGCAGAATCTCCTCCTAAGTGGAAACTCCAATTAGCTACAGATTTCCTCCTGTGTGGGAAACAAAAGCATACACAAAAATCCCAGTGCACAATCCCAACTTCCTGTACAGATTTTCTAAGAATCTGATGCAAAGTGGCTGGTTTGTGAGTGAAAGCTATTGGACATCTGAGTCCTGTAAGGGATGTCCAAATTAACCTAATAATTATAGAATCATAGGATGGTTTGGGTTGGAAGAGACCTTTAAGATCATCTAGTTCCAACCCCCTGCTATAGGCAGGGACACATCCTCTAGACCAGGTTGCTCACAGCCCCATTCAGCCTGGCCTTCAGCGCTTCCAGCATGGTGGCATCCATAACCTCTCTGGGCAACCTGTTCCAGTGTCTCACCACCTCACAGTAAAGAATTTCTTCCTAATATCTAGCCTAAATTGACCCTCTTCCAGTTTAAAGCCACTTCCCCTCATCCTGTCACTAATGATGTTAAATGTCATTTATGTACATCTGGTACGAGACCCAAGCAGTGTGCAGGGACACGGCAGGGACGCAGTGCAGGGACTGTGCATGTCCAGCCATTTGGACCCAAACCCAATGGACTCCCATGGAGAGGAGCTGCCTCCCCTGCACAACAGTTCCTCCTTCTTCCACCCCATAGGACACTGGGATCCAGAGAGACGGATCAATCTTACCCCAGAGCCACAGGTCTCCTCTTGCATGGATGAATGAGAGCCCACACTGAAACTTAAAATATTTTCAAGACCAATCATTAACATCCAACACGTGCAGGAAACAGACCAACTATTCTTCTTCTGGGGAAGCTGGCATGTCAAAATCTGGCTACTTCCCTCAGAAAAAGCAAGGAAGGGACACATGGCTCCAAGGAGCACCCAGCACCAAGTCGGGCTCCCTGCATCTCCATCGCATCCACCACCAGCACAGTGCAGGTTTTCCTCCTTGCTGAGACCCAGGATGGAGAGGTTTCAGACAAAGGAATCCTTCGTTTCCAGCTGTTTCGAATTTTCTGTGTACTTGGAAAAAGTAAAATGATTCTTTAGCACCGAGAATAGCCGGCGATATTGAATTTGGAGTGTGCAGGCGGGGATTAGCTGAACGGAAATGCATGGTGGATGTTTCACGGGTGTTTTACTCATCCAGGGAGAGAATAAAAAATGTGGCAATCGTTATTTTGTGGGATATTTAATCCCTTCAACTAATTTTGCGTGAAACAGGCTTTAGGTTCCACTCCCTCCTCTTCTGGTTTTGTTTTTAAACTCTTCCCCACCTTCTTCTCTTCCCTCTTGGAAAAAGGAACGAAAACAAGAAATTAAAGACTTTCCCTTCCCCAACCTTCAACTTCTCTCAAACCACCCTCCTTTTCTTCAGGTGGGTCCCAGGTAACCTTTGACATGTTTTCAAATCTCAGTGCCTACTCTAAGGCTCCTAATTCCATACTTCAGCACCCAAAGCGTGAGCTGGCTTTAAAAAGCGCTGAGCATGCAGCAGCTCCCAATAAATTTCACACCCTAGCAGAAGTCCTGCTGTCGGGAACTGTTTTCATCCCTTCATTTGCAGGTTGCCTTCATTACTTCCTTCCCTTGGGTCACAAAAAGGCTGTTAGTGACATCTCCCATTTACCAGGTGCGGCAGTATAAATTCAGAGTAACTCCACTGCAATTGACGTGCTTAATGTAGATACTCAGAATCTTCACTGCTGCAAATGAGATCAAAATTTGTCCCGGCCACAGGAGCCAGAGGGAGGTCAAATGCTTTACACACATTACCTCCTCTTCAGCATGCTAATGATGTGCAATTTTGAATGCTTTTCCCCAGACACTGCAGTTCCAGGAATGGCACTAAAAGCATTAAAAGGAAGCACGGCAGACCTCACCTCCGGATGCACGATGAAGCCACGCACCTGACTGAGGCAAACGGGATGATGGTGAGCTGGGAGGGGGCAAATTCAGCAGGTCCCAATAAAATAATCACAAATCCACCCTTGCTGATGTCACTGCTCCCATTCCTGGCTACTCAGAACACGAAGCACTGGCAGCCGATACAATCAACACTGGCCATGAGCATCTGTTCACAAGGGTGGGTAGTGATAGGACAAGGGGAATGGTTTTAAACTGAGACAGGGGAAGTTTAGGTTGGGTATTAGGAGGAAGTTTTTCAGCCAGAGGGTGGTGAGGCACTGGAACAGGTTGCCCAAGGAGGCTGTGGATGCCCCATCCCTGCAGGCATCCAAGGCCAGGCTGGATGTGGCTCTGGGCAGCCTGGGCTGCTGGTTGGCGACCCTGCACACAGCAGGGGGTTGGAACTGATAATCATTGTGGTCCTTTTCAACCCAGGCCATTCTAGGATTCCATGAATATATTCTTCCTCCCTCCAGCCCAGGACTCCAATGCTAGCACCCAAATGATAGGACATGCTCACATCCCCACTGTGCTGGACACAGCCCTGTCCCACCTCACTACTGCTGCTCAGGCTTCAGCTTCGCTTAACAGGGACAAACACCTCGCCCAAATTTTGGTTCAGCTGTGCTCTGCCATCTGCTCATGGTTTTCCTGACGTTACCTGTGTAGCTCCATCATGTGAACACAGGCTGAAGCACATGTGGTTTAAAGCTGGATGTTAATTAGGAACATTTAGCGCGTCAAGTACATGATTAATGCGAAGTGCTTTAATTTAAATGAACCAGAATTCCACAGGTCTGCTCTCCTTCCCTACTTTTGGGGGTAAAGAGCCTTTTTTTAAAGCAAAACCAGGTCAGAGACTTGGCTGGTGTAAAGCAGCCTATTTGTATTGGAGGCGATGAAGGCTATTTGCTCCAGTTGAAAAGGTGGCCTGAAAACTGAGGGCTACATTAAAAATAATGAGAAAAATGTCACAACACCACTCTGCATTGTTTTCTTATTAACAAACATAGCTGCGAGGCATGATTAAGGGAGCTCATCATTCACATTGTAATTATAAGGTATTATTTGTAATATCATTTTAAATTTGCCTCTCAGTAATCCACTGAAGAAAATCTGATTTCAGCTCACTTCATGATTATGTTTTTGCTGACAGAATAATGCAGGACTGCTTTGTTTGGACCAGATAACAGACCCCGTTTTCATGGGGCAAAAAGGATCCTCATGACTGCAGAATAGGAAACAATAAAATATTTCAGAACTCGTGAGGTTCAATATTAATTTCACAGTTTGCTTTTCGGAGGAAAAAAAAAACAACAACAACTAAACCAAACACAGGCTGTGTAGCAAACGAAAACTTCTCTGGTATGAGCTTGCAGAACTACAGCAGAACTTACACGATGTTGCTTCAGGTCAGTTTTGGGACAGCTTTGCTTTGGCACTCCATAGCAGAGCTCCAGATCTCAAAGGCCCAAACCAAATACGTTTTGAATTTTGCCATCTATCTGGCTTATTCCATTGCTGCTGAAGAGTCCCCAGATGCTAATGCCAGTGAACTCTGGAGTGTTTTTCAGGAGCAGCCCAAAACTCTGATAGCACATCCTTACCCTGGCTTGTCCCATCTACCCATTGACAGCACTGATCAGATGTCTCAAAAAAAACCAGTGGGTGACCATGAAATGAAAGGCAATCCAATGCACATCGGGCAATAACTTCAGTTCTGGCCTATTCCCATCATCAGACCTCTTAATATCTCCGAAAGTTGTTATTTTGATGTAAGTGCCTGTGAATACCTGCAGCACGCTATCGAGTTTTAAAGCCGCTGAATGCTTATTGCCCTCACTTGCTTACACAGCTTTGCCTAACTTTAATGATTTGAGATGAGATTTTACAGGTGAAAAACTGGCCTCCAGGAACATTTTTTCTTTAATTTATATCTACAGCGACCTGCCCCTTTCTGGGCTGAGGACAGCAGAAATAACACTCTCCAGCTAAGTTCAACAGCTCAAGCAACTTTTCCCTTAAAAATTCCTCAGTGCCTTTTACACTTTGGAGCAGGCATTTTATTGGGGGTGTCCCTGCGGTCATCCTTGAGAAAATGGGGCCAATTCTACAAGCTTTTGTAAAGTCAAGTTTGCACAAGCTCAGAAATACCTCCCTGTGCATCTGTCTGGGGCACACACTGTGGTGAGGCTGCATGGAGCTCCTGGTGCCACCCCTCCTGCTCAGCTCTCAGGAAGGCCTTTGTGCCTCACTCCCATCGGGGTGGGGAAATGCTGCAGAGCTTTTTGTGAACAAGTATTGCTGCGAATGGCACTGAGATCAGGTAGGAGCAGAGCCAAGGCTCAGCACCACCCCTCAGACCTGCAGGAAGGTGCTGGTCCTTACCAATAAACCCACACCAAACTTTATCCTCATTGCTAGCGTGAGGGGGAAAATCCAGGGCACACCTCCAGGCACAGTTATTGAGTGCAGCAGGAGTTTGGCACTCACAGCCCAAGCACCTGGCTCAGGAAACCACCATTCGGTGCTGTCAGAAGGAACAGACTGACCCATGAAACCTTCCCCAAGCAGTGCTGCTCGAGGTTTTACATTCGCTGAACCTTCAGCAACCTGAAGCAAGCATTCAGCTCAGGCTGGCTTCTTCAAGTTGGCAAAATCATGGGGCCTCCCTTCTGCACCAGACCATGCACTGAACAACTTCTCATTTGAGCCCATGGGCTCTAAAAACAAGGCAGGCAGCAGGAGCTAACGGGCTGCAAAAGGCAAGCTGCCTCTAGCTGGCAAGGGAATGTACTGAAGCTTTTTTCTCTCTTCCTCTGACCTCCTCCTGCTTCTTTCTTCCCCCGTTCCTTCTTTTCTCAGCCCAAAGCCCTTAATCTCAATGCTGATAATTGTAACTGCTCTGCTACGTGGCCATCTGAGCAGCTCAGCAATGTCCATCTTGGGCCAGTTCTGCTCGTGGTGAGGCAGAATAAATAGAGTAGGCAACCAGACTCCTCCAGAATTTTAATTTAAAACAAATATGGAGTCAAATGAGAATTAATCATCTTTCTACTGAAGGCTGGTTTTGGCTGGGAGCTCTGAATGCACATTGCCATTCAATCGGATAAAGAAAACGGTGATGGGATGGCAGCTGGAAGAGCTGCTGGGGTTGGACTGGGTTCCCTCCAGATCCTTCTTGTTCTGCCCACGACCAGAGCTGTGGTTTACATATCAGCCAGATGATTCCTCCTTCAGCTGCTGGGCTTTGGCAAGCAATTTGAGGATCATAAGAGGTTATGGCAAGCACCTCGCCCAGGGAGAGCCAGTGTGGCAAGGGGCAACTGCTGCACTGCAGGGCAACTGCAAGCAGTGCCACGGGTAAACTTCCTCCGGCTGAAGAATCTTGCCTTACAGGCAGTGGGGTGGTGATGGGAACTGGGGAGAGCTGATGAGCTCATTAGTGCTTGAGGTGGTCAAAACATTGATGCCTTTCAGGGGGTATCAGGTTGGGAATGAGAAAGCAGTGATTGCAATCCGAATTTGTATTATTCTACACCTCCGGTACCAGGATATTGGTTTTCCAGTCATGTAACTAATTAGAGATTAGAATTTTTAATTAACTTCCTTAGCAGTTGTGGAAGGACCACACATTTCTCTAACAAGACAGCCCACTTATTACACAGGTCAGGTGGCTTTCCACACTGCAGCCCTGCAGGACTGGCTCCCTTCACCCAGCCCCAGAAGCAACAGATGGGGTTCTGTCCACTAACAGATGAGAGGAGTTTGGCTGGAAATGTCCAACTCTAAAGTGAATCTGGCCCATGATACAGCTAAATTTCCTTACAGGTGAATTACCAAGCCAGGGAAGGAGGCATGAATGATATTATTTGTCTCTCTTGTCTCCTACAACTACATTATTGCAACAGGGTTCCTATGAGCATTATCAATGACTTTACTGAGTTTGCAGATCATCCCCTTAATTGCAGTAGTTTTGAGAAAGGTCAGAAAAGAAGCTGATCTTTAGGCCAAGAACCAGAAATTGCTATTTGGGGCTCACTATCTGCCTCTGACGACATGTCCCAGCACTTTTTGACTCAGCATAGGTGTTGATAAACAGACCACAGCTGGCTGTTGCAGGCACTGCTGCCAACAGCTGCAGGGGCATCCAGCCCTGATCTGCAGCATGCATGAAAGCAAAAAGCAAGACCGAGTACAGACAGAAGCTCTAATCTGAAAATCCAAAGCGTAAGAAAAACTGCCGTAGCCCAGGATGAGAATAAGGTGACCCAGTGCCACTACAAGGTGACCTGTTCTTTCCCATTTCTGATGCTTCTGATCCCCCGAGTCCCCATACAGCCGCACTGTGAAATCCATTTGAAACATCAGAGAGAGATTGTATATCAAGCTAAAATAAATTCATCATCCACCCACCCCCCTTATAGGCCAACAAAAGATTCCCCCTTTCTCTGCTACACCCATTTCACTGCCCTTTGGCTCAGCAGCTCAAGCACTTTATGGAAATAAAGCATGCCTTCGGTTCCCTTGAAAATCCAAATTGAGATGCTTGAGTTTATTTCATTCTGTTTTCTTAAGCTCAAAAAGAAAAATAGGTTTAGAAGCAGAAAAAAATAATAATAATAATAACCTGCCATTTCAATCCCGTTCAGGCAATTAGCTCACTGCTGGCTGCGTGCTAATGCGATCGCCTCTCATTGTTTGTTCCTATTTATGCTGCTCTTTAAAGTTCATTAAAATCACTGCTGCTATCTCACACAGAACAACTTTTCAAAATATCAGTGTCACACAGTCGGGAAATCTATGCTTTGAAGTTCCCTCCTGCATTCATTTTTATCAGGCTTTTTTCTCCCTTTCTCTCTTTTTTTTTTTCTTACCTTTCTTTTCCTATATATTTCTTTTTCTTAATGACTAAACCAGTTTTACGCTCTTCACAGTTATTCCGAAATCTGTTCCTCCCGACACAGCACTGATACATCATTCCTTGCTCATAGCTATTTTTCTCATTTCCATCATTTCTCGCCCCGCTTGCTTTGGCTCTCTGCTAAGTCCATCACAGCTTTGTTTTTATATCCTCGTCGCTGTATTTTATGGCCCAGTAAAACCTAGAAAGCTGCTTCACAAAGCACACATGCCAGCTCTTTGATGTTTGTGTTTGCGTGGCAGCTTGCTGAAACTCAGCACCCCCCACCTTGCCCTCCTCATCAGCTCTGCAGCAAGGTTGGGCGTTAGGAAGAATGCAGCTGGGCATTGGCACAGGCAGTGCAGGGAGGTGGTGGAGTCACCATCCCTGGAGGTGTTTAAGGAAGGGGCAGATGCAGTACTTATGGTCAGTGGGCAACACTGGTGGTAGGTGGGTCTTAGATGACCTCAGAGCTCTTTTCCAGCCTTACTGACTCTACGTTTCTAAGCCACAGGTCAGCAGCTCTTGCAGAACCCCAGATATCTCCACTGGCCGACTGACACAGCTCAGAAATCTGACTGACACAGCTGCCAGAAATCTGTCCCAACAGAGACTGAGGGAGCTCAGCTTGGCTTGCAGGGTTGCACCGTGGTCAGTTCTGGGACAGACCCTAAGGCTTCTGTACCTATGCAAGCAACTCAGAGGGGAGTGACTGACCAAGGGTCTGAAAAGAAACCAGTTCTAAGAACATTAAGAGATGTTTTCAGAGTGGTGCCATACCTGCCAGGTAGCATCTCCTGGTGCCTGCACAAAGCCCAGGTCAGTAAATTGGTCAGCAGGTTGGTGCCTGGATACATCCACCAATAGAGTCTGGATCACCAACCTTAGCACCTGCCCACACCCAACAGGTTCTGGATTGGACACAGAAACACATAAAGACAGAATTACCTGTATGATTATTTAGAAATAGCTTTATGGAGAGATCACTTTTGTTCTTTACACTCAAATCTCTCTTTCTGAATAAAAATTATACTGTTTTACGTTGTTAAAATATAAAAGTACAGTTAAAGCTCAACTCAGAGGTTACCTCACTGCATATTTTTGTTCCTACGCTCTTTAGAAAGTGATATTTCCCTCTGACCCAGAAGAACTGGAAAAACTTATATGCTGAGAATGAGCAGAAGACCTCTGTCGGGAGGCAGAACTGTTTTTCAGCCTGCAGTAATTAACGAGTGCTGTAGACCATCACTTAATACGATACAAACAGAGCTGCCAAATCTCAGGATTATATCTGGAGCTTTACTCTCAAGTCCGCAGCATCTGGAAACATGTGATTTTAAGAATATCTCAGCTCCGATATTTTTTTTTTCAAATGCTTTTCTAAATTCTGTGGCTGCGGAGGAAAGCTTAAGAACACAAATTGTAAAGGCTATCAAAGGCAGAACAAAAAGTTCAGCATTTGTATTTTTTAACTTTTTCTCCTTCCAAGTTGTCTCTTGAGATGCAGCCTTGATTCATGGTATTTTGGTGACCAGCAGTTGGTGGTGCTCAATCTGTCACGGTAAACAACGAATGCTGCAAGCCATCCCTTAGCAGTTTTACAAGCAGTTCTGGGTCCCAGAGAAGAAGGGTCCCTCCAGGGCTGGGACGTGTTAACACCAATGTGTTGGCACCTTGTGCAGAGAAGGCACCACTCTGATCTTCCAGGACTTGTGAAAGGGGAAAACATTTCTTCCTCCACCACGATATGAGTAACAGAAGATGGGAAGTTATTCCATTTGGCTCAGCTGAATACAAACAGCCAACACTTCTCAGGTCCCTGCTTGGTCTGCAGCTCCTTTGGCTCATCCATCACAAACCAAAGGGGAATGTGAAAGGGAAAGCTGCCTTTCTGGTGAGCCAGGGAAGGCTGCCTAGCACCCGCACGGCGCTCACAACTCACTCTTCAGGTGCCAGCAAGGCAGAACCTCACATCTCAGCAACAGGCCTAAAGCTGAAGTGGGTTTATCCAGCAGGAAGGTGCTGTTCTTGTTTGTGTGAGTAACTTCTATGGGAATATGCCTTCTTTCATGGACAGCTATTGAAAGAGAGTTCACACATCACTCAGGACTTCAGATGAACAAAACATGAGAAATTTTTGATTTTCAGCTGCTTCACTTTTCTTCTTTCCCTGAACCCATTCTGCTCTCAAGTGGGATGTGTTCCCCAGACAGTCTCCAGGCATCCACAAGGCCCTGCCCAGACCTTTGGCTCCAGCCCCTCATTTTCACACACCAGGGAAGGCAACAACCACCCCAGTACTGATTTAGCCTCCTGGGCAAGAAAGGCTCTCCAACACAGCACCCAACACAAACTCAATGCCACCTATCTCACCAGCATAACATATTGCTGGGGCAAGAAGGTTGCTCAAGACCAGCACAAGGGTTAACATCAGAGTGCTGCAAAAAATGCACTGTCAATTTAATCTGCTTTTTACAAAGCCGATTTGTCTGCCTTTTCAAGATATTCACCACTGGGGTCTTGAGCGTGAGTTGAAGGAGGGGGTAGAGAGAGGCAGAGTGTGTGAGCTGGCTTTAATGGGGCAAAGTGAAGTGCCTGAACAGGCAGCTCTCCCTTGTTAACCCTAGAGAGAAATTCTGGCTTCAAATGCCTATAGCAGGCTACAGTGGGATGGAAATGTTTCTGCTCTGGTTATTGTCATCCTGGGTTTGGGTCCTAAATGTTTACCTCTCTGCTCAGAGCCCGAGGTTCAGTCTCTGTGACAGTGCAGGTGCTGATGGACAAACAGAGAATTTCCAGATGCTGTTGGAATCCCAAGATAGCACAGCCCTCCCTGACCTACTGAGCTGGGCAGTGGGCAGAGACAGCCCAGTCCTCTGTCCACTGCCCCTCCTGCCCTCCATCACACCTCCTTGGCTTCCAGCAATGCTGTCTCACACAGAGGCACTGCCTTCAAACACATGGAAGAAACCCAGACTGGCAGCACTGCCCTCAAGGTGTCCAGTTGCAAAACCTGGTTGCTGCTCCTTGCCTCTTCTTGCTCTCCATTCACTGCTGCGGGGTGAGATCTGTCAGTGGTAGTTCCCACTGCCACACAAGGTGCCCCTTGGTGGGCATTTGCAGACTCTCTCATGTCCTTCAAGCTCTTCTGAAGCCCTCCTCCATCAGTCCTGCTCTCACACAAGCCTGTGCTCTGGGTCACAGTGGTTTGTACCCAGAAACTACACTATAAACCAAGATTTTGGGGCTGCCCCATCATGCGAGCTAGATCCAGACAAGCCACCAGTGCAGGAACCTGCACGTGAGCTGTGCAGTGGAAAATGAGTAACCAGAGCTAACACCGTGATACTATCTCTGAGAATAATCACACACTGAGCTCCTACCATGTTGTTTATAAAGGCAGAGCAGGCAGTAATCCAGGCACAGCCACGTGGGAACAGTGAAGGAATGAGCACACAAGGCCCCTCGCTTGCACAGACAGGACATAAAACAGAGACAGGGAATTTATTCCACCCTATACTGGGCTGGACTGGGGCTTCTCCACTCTCTGCTCAGTGGATTAGCAGCCACTAACAATGCCTGTCACGACAGCTCTCCATTTCGTTTCCAAAAACTTGATTCTGTTTGTAATTTCTCATACCTGCTAATCTCTGCTGGATGTCTTCTGGAGCACAGGTTGTGCTGAGCCACGCGCCGTAGGCTCACACAGCTGGCTGCCTGGCTACCTGCTGCAGCAAGGTCAAGGCAATGAGCAGGGTTTGGAAGTCTCGGCTGCAGGGCTTCTGCCTATGGGAACAAAAAGCAACAGGCATTTTAGAGACATGCGGAACTGAGCTGGTAAGTCAACGTGGCACTACCAAGGGCTACAATCGCTTGTCCGTGCTGCTCTAAAAACCTTTCAAAGTCACTTCTGCCATCTCACACAAGCTTCCAGAGTCCCTGTCCTCTCCTCCTTCTCAGTGTAAAACTCGAATGACCTTTTTAAGCAACAAGGCAGCGCACAGAAGCAACCCTACAGAAAAAAGCCTTTGCACCCCAGCAACCACAGGCCACTCTGAGGGAAGAACGCAGGCTGCAAACACAAGGGAGGGGATTACGAAGCAGCTGCTGCAAAGAAAGAGGCTTCTGTTTCCAGCAGCAAAAGGTTCCCTTGGCACAAAAATAAGCCCCGAGGCCACGTCTGATAAAAATTTCCTTCACTCCTGAGCCCTCCCTCTGTTGATGCATCACCATTTCCACACTCCATCCCTTAGAGGCTGCTCCTCAGCCACCAACACCAGGTGATGGGGACATGACAGCAGCTCTGACACCATTTGGCTGTGTGCTTTCCAACAGCACAAACATGTGCTGTGATGTAGGGCACAGACCTCAACTTCTTATGGCAGCCTGGAGCATCACAGCCTCCACGTGCTACTCATAAAAGGAACGGGAAGAACTGCTTTGCAAAGCTTTTCTCCTATTGTTCCCCTCTTTCTCCTCAGCTCCAAATGAATGCATTTGGCTGGGGTGAGAAAAAGGGGAGAAGAACACTGGGAGTTATTCACTTATTGCAGCCCTTTTTACATCGCATTTTACTCCCCTTACAACCTGGCCCTGGCTGGTTTCCCAAGCAAGAACAGAGAGCCAGAGGTCCATCCATCTCTATTAAATGCCTTTTGTACTGAATTGAGTAACTGTACCTCTATTTTACTCCGAGGCTAAAGGTGACTAACTTAAAGGTGATTATCTTTTGTTAATAGCCTACATTAGTGAGCGAGATCTCAGAATTACCTTTGTAATCCTTCCCCACACTTTAATGTTGCTATTATTATTAATATTGCTCTTTGAAACACACTTCTCTCCTGCCATGTAGAGGCAGTGGCTGCTGGTTCTCACGGAGATGTTGGAAATGTTCCTTCCATGACCACTGGGGAAGATCCTGGAGCACTGTGCACAGCTCTCTGTGCAAGCACTGTCATGAAGGAGGCATTTGTTTAACCCAGCTCAGGACGGATGGAGACTCAATAGGAACAGCACAGATTCTATACTGTCTTTCACCATTTTTCACTATTTAGACAAAACATTTTACGTTTGAGACAAACCCATCCTCAGCCCTCCATCCCACTGCAGGCCCGGGGGCTCAGTGGTAGAGCTCCTGAAATATCCCATCAGAAAATCCTTGCAAAGCATAAAGAATTGGCATGAGGCTTTATTTTTCATGGCCTCAATTTTCTGCTGTTTCTGCTCTAACAAATGACATTTGTCAAGCTTTCCTTGCATTGTCTGCTCAGCACTGCCCTATGAGGACTCCATGCCAGGGAGATCACCCCCACCCACTGAGCTTCTCTTCCCACAAGGACACCTTCTTGTACCCACATTTCCATAAGCAAAATAAGACTGATTTGAATAATGCTAACAAGTTGCCGGGATAATGCAGCAACAGAATTAACATGCATTCATCTGCTCTAGCTGAAATACACTTCACACAAATGTACATATACTGCATGTTGCTTCCAACATCTCTGCCTGTTCTTCCTTCTCTTTCTCCTGCGTTTATATTACTTTTTGCCATCTCTGATGCAGAGGAAACGAACTAAAGGTTTGGAGGCAAGTGTATAATTTGGTTCAAGACAGGCTAACATCTTCTAACATCATCAGCCTTGTATTCAGGTATGAAATGTGCAACTTTACCAGCATATTCAAGGTAAAAGGTAAAAGTCTTGCTATTAAAGATGAAATGTTATGAACTTTTAATGCTAACTATTATTATTGAACAGCTAAATGTCCAGAGGTAGAGAGAAGAAATACATTTCCCATACTGAATTTTAAGCTGTGAGGTAGATAAATAAATGACATATTTTTTCCACATAAAATGTACATTAGAATACTATTATTAAGCTTAAAACATCGAGCACTGAGATGTAAGGAACCAGCCGTGCCACCTCACCATCACACACTACTTTCCAGCTGTGTCTGACACCTTTTGTGACTCCAGAAGTTAACAAAAGGGCAACAGAGCTGTGCAGGGTCTGGAGCACACGTCTTAAGGGGAGAAACTGAGGGATGGGATGGGTCAGTTTGGAGAGAAGGCTCGGGGGAGAGCTCATTGCCCTCTACAACTCCCTGACAGGAGGTGGCGATGAGGTGGGGGTCAGCCTCTGCTCCCAGGTAACAGTGATAAGATGAGAGGTGATGGCCTCAAGCTGCACCAGGGGAGAATTGATGCACTGGCACAGGCTGCCTGGTGAGGTGTGGAATCACCGTCCCTGGAGGTATCCAAGAAAAGGGTAAATGTTGCATTGAGTGACATGGTTTAGCTGCATGGTGGTGAGGGATTGATGGTTGGACCTTAGTGGTCTTTTCAACCATCATGATTGTATCATTCTATGATTCCAGAGCCTGTTTTCCACTTGCAGGCAACCAGCTTGCACCAGCCCATCTCTTCTTCACTGGAATTAGTCTAAATTGCAGTGCTGTGCAAGGTGAGCACATTCTGTTGTGTAAAAGACATCAAAATAACACATTTCAAGCCACACCTTCCTACTTGCATCCGACTGAGTGCTGTACCACTACTGTCAAGAGAACTGAGCCAAGAAGCATCACCAACCAACCCCCACGGCAAACCCCTCCAACCAATCCCTTCCCACGTAAAGCAGTTTAATTAAACTCATTAAACCACAGTGAGAGCTGGCCCTGCTCCCACCAGGTCGAGCAGAGCAGCACAGGCCCAGATCCAGAAACATGGAGATGTGGTACTGAAGGACACAGTTAGTGGACAGTATGGTGGTATATATATGCATACATACAGGTGAATGGTTGGACTAGATGATGACCTTAGAGGTCATTTCCAACCTTAATCATTCTATGATCCTAAATAGCTTCCATTTTTGTGGCTGCAATCAGTCAGCCTGGCTGATTGCTCAGCAGGCCCAACACGGCGCTTACAGCACAACGCTCGTATCTCACATTTGGTTTTCAAGCAGGAGTTCAGCAAGCGGAGGGAAATGCTCTGAGCAGCAAAAGGGAGGAAAAAATATATGAGAGAAAAAACGTGGAAACGTCTGTTTCAGAAAATAGTACTTGGCTTTTGAGAATAAAAAGCTTACCAGTCAGAAATTTTCCAGTGTTGCCATAAAAAATGAAAGCCATAAAAAAGGATTTTCGATTCCAAAACATACATCTTTTCAACTGAAAAGCTCTCAAATGTAAATAGTTTTGTTCAGCCATGATGTTCCGGCTTTGAGTTACTGATAGAGCATGGATGGTTTTAGAAAATAGCAGATACATTCCAGAGAAATTTCTATCTCATTAATTCTTTTTATTGTTATTATTGTTACTATTTTATTTTTAAATGAAAGAAAAGTTTTGGAAGAAAAGTTTCAACCCCAGCTGTGGTTAGGAGCTCTGAACATGTTCAGGACTGACTTAACCTCACCTCTGAATGACAGCTGTCTTCTGCCTTCAATGGGACTCAGTTCTCCCCTGGAGAGGACATAAAAGCTCCACTAATGCTTGCTAATACACTCACAGCCTGTGGTTCTACAAGCACCTGTAATAGAAAAGTAAGCTTCAAAAAGAAGAAAACGAGCAGCCCCAAGCTTGATGCCCAAATGTGTTTCTTGTGAAAGGAGACTTCCAAAAGTTGGCTAATTTTAGAACCTACATTTTGATAATTTGGCTAACGCTGCAAGATCTGGAGAACAAGACTGAAAATGCCCCCAGAAGCCAGGTCCTCAAGAAATATTCCATACTTCTTTCTCTCTGGCATGTAGAAAAACCACAAGAAAAGTCTTTCCTCAGGTTCTATGAAATTTCAGCTCCTAGCTGGATTGGAGAGGAGCAGAGGCAAGTAGAAATGAAAATCTGGAGGGACATTCATAAGGCTGAAGTTTTTATCTGCATTTGGATGAATGATGGAGAGAAAGGTAAATTTGTGGGATAAAGGAGATGGGAGGGAAAGAGGCAGCTTGCGTTTCAGCAGGAAGCTTCAACAATCTTGAATTCTGTAAGGGCTGAAAAGGGTGGAATTAGATCACACACCATCCCACCAGCAGCAGAGACAGTTTGAACTGGAAAAAGCTCAAACTACCTACACTGAGAGATAAATGAAGAATGAGGCCCAGCTGAGCAATCAAACCCACACCCAGCACCAAACATGCTCTTGTCCACCTACCTTCAAACTGAACAATACTTGCTCTGAATGGGATAAAAATCTCCTAGAACCACTAAAGGCATGTACATGGTGCATAAAAGGAGCCTGACTCATCTAACCTGTCTTCCTGGACAGCAGGAAGTTGGGTGCCCAACATCCACATGGTGTTTCTCCTCTCCCTTATCCTGATGAGTACCACACTGCTCCCCACTCTCACAGACTCTCCAATCTCAGCACTTTTCACATCCCCATCCAAAACAGCCCCGTCAAGATCAAGAGGATTGCAAGCCCTCGTGCATGGCTCACCAGCAGCATGTTGGAGTTTGGCTGAGCAAGAAGGTAAAGTGAACCATGGGCCGAACATGCAACAAGTATCACATGATACTTGATTACATGAGGAATGGGCATGTGATCCATGACAGCCAGTGCAGCTTCACCAGAGGAAGGTCATGCTTGACCAGTGCGGTGGCCTTCTATGATGGAGTGACGGCATTGATGGACAAGGGAAAGGCAACCGATGTTATTTACCTGGATTTGAGCAAGGCCTTTGACATGGTCCCCCACCACATCCTTATCTCCAAATTGAAGGAATGTGGATTTGACAGGTGGACCACTCGATGGATAAGAAACTGGTCAAAAGGCTGCAAACAGAGGGTGGTCATCAATGGCTCCACATCCAGGTGGTGGCCGGTAACAAGTGGAGTCCCCCAGGGGTCTGTCTTGGGACCAGTGCTCTTTAACATCTTTATCAATGACATTGATGATGGAATCGAGTGCACCCTCAGCAAGCTTGCTGATGACACTAAGCTGAGTGGTGCAGTTGACACGGTTGAAGGAAGGGATGCCATTCAGAGGGACCTCGAGAGGCTAGAAAGGTGGGCCTGGGTGAACCTGATGAGGTTCAACACAGCAAAGTGCAGAGTTTTGCACTTGGGCCAGAGGAATCCCAAGCATCCATACAGACTGGAAGGAGCAGTCCTTGAGAGCAGCCCTGTGAAGAAGGACCTGGGGGTCCAGATGGATGAGAAACTTAACATGAGCCAGCAGTGTGCTCTTGCAGCTCAGAAGACAAATGGTATCCTGGGCTGCATCAAAAGAGGGGTGGCCAGCAGGGACAGGGAGGTGATCGTTCCCCTCTACTCTGCTCTTGTGAGTCCCCATCTGGAGTACTGTGTGCAAGTGTGGAGCCCCCAGTACAAAAGGACAGGGAGCTGTTGGAGAGGGTCCAGAGGAGAGCCACAAAGATGATCAGGGGACTGGAGCAGCTCCCCTATGAAGACAGGCTGAGGGAGCTGGGCTTGTTCAGCCTGGAGAAAAGAAGGCTGCGGGGTGAGCTCATTGCAGCATTTCAATACATAAAGGGAGCCTACAGAGGGGAGGGGAATCAACTCTTTGAAAGGGTAGATAACTGCAGGACGAGGGGAAATGGTTTTAAGTTGAGGAAGGAGAGATTTAGGTTGGATGTCAGGGAGAAATTCTTTACAGAGAGAGTGGTGAGGTGCTGGAACAGCTGCCCAGAGAGGCTGTGGATGCCCTGTTCCTGGAAGTGTTCAAGGCCAGACTGGATGGAGCCCTGGGCAGCCTGGTCTAGCATTAAATGGGGAGGTTGGTGGCCCTGCATGTGGCAGGGGGTTGGAGATTTGTGATCCTTGAGGTCCCTTCCAATCCTGGCCATTCTGTGATTCTGTTAAATATTTTGATTTAAAGAGTTGTGCTGTGGTAAGAATGCACGTGCAGGTTGGAAGGAAGCAGCCTGGAAGGGAGGTTTCCTTCCTCAGATCCTGCCATCTGGCAGAAGGCTGTGGAAGTCATCTGACGCCACGCGAAACTGTTGGGGAGGACCCCATGGCACAGGGAACAGCCAGGGCTTTGTGTGGCTCCACGTGTTTTCCTCCTCAGCCAAAGTGTGAACTCACGAGAGGAACCTCATAGACTTCGGTGTCTTGTTCACGGGCCAATGGTGAGGAGGAGAACATGGACAGGGTTTGGGAATGGATCACCTCCCTAGGATGCCCGTTTCAGTGGCTGACCACCCAATAGGTAAAGAACTTTTTCCCAGTGCCCAGCCTGAACCTCTCCTGGCACAGCATTGCACACAGTTCCTCTTCCTGCAGTCCAGCACATAGGTAACGTGCACTGCACTGCATCTGAGGTTCTCTTAAAGCAATCATCAGGAGACTGGACAACAGATGCAACTGTATCCCAGTAAGTGTGAGAGCACCTGGACCAGTTTGAGCCCAGCTGTACACAGCAAAGAGTCTTGACAGCAACTACAGGATGGATTTAAATTGATGTGGTTAGCTCAGCACTGCCCTTCTTTATAAGTGAATGTGACATTTTCCAATAAGTCCAACCCTTATTGTGTTTCACACTGCAATAAGACATACATAGAGAATATCCTCAGGCCCCAGTACTGCAGGCATGATTCCCTGGTATCATCTGTTTGGAGCAGCAAACCAATGAGGCTCTTTTATCCCCATTTTTCTGTGCTCCATTTTCAAAGTCCATGGGAACGAACCACACAAGAGCATTCAAAATAAGGCATGCACACCAAATTTGTTGGCTGTTGCAGCTCCTTAAAACATATTCCCCAGAAACTGCCAATGAACTAAGAACTATTGGAAGCAACCTGCTGTGCACAAAGCAACCTAGAGCTGGATGAAGGCATCCCTTGGGGTCTTGTCCTGACTCCACGTCCCACAGTTTCAACAGACCAGGTGCTGTCTTCCCCATGCTAACTCAACAAAAGCAGCAGCTCTTACCTCGAAGAACTGCATGGTGTGGCAGGACACCACAGCCTGGATCCCAAGAGTAAAGATGACTGCAATCTAAATGCTCACTGAGCATTCAGGAGTGTTTGCAATCTGAACAAAGTGTACTTTTCAGGACAGATGTGTCTTGCTAGCTGAACGTACACTAAACATAACGAGTCCCACCTCCTGCTTGGATACATTACACATGTGATGCCATAGCAGAATTTGTTACCGGCATCATTCAAACTTTCCCATTTTCAGATGTCATTGCTTGCTCTACATTTTCAGCCTTTCCTGACACAGGAGGTGGCAGCAGGTCAGTGCCTCTCCCTCACTGCTGACCTCCCCATCCACTGTGAACACAAAACCTCACCTCCTCCCATCTCCAACCTCACACTCTGCAACCTGAGCCCTTTCTGCAGCCCAGCAGCTCAGCCTTTGTTGCTCTCAGTAGGAACCACGCTGGCTCCATTAATCATCTTTCCCCCGCCTGACACCCAGGCATCCCACCTCACATGCTGCTGCTGGCATCCCCATTTCTGCACCATGCACATCCAACGCCGTTTGTTCAGCCTCACCATTTATAAGCCATAACATGCTGGGCTGCACAGTATCTCTTTTCCTATTCAGATACAGTTCTAACAACAATCTGGATGAGATCATATAGAGAGGAAATGACACTTTCTGCCTGTTCTGAGGACCAAATGGCAGCATTATGCTCTGAAGTGCCACAGACGTTTGATAAAGCCATTATTTGTATAAAGCCATATTTGTAGCTATTCCCCCCCTTCCCAAAGCAAAACAAGAGGTGGGAGTTTTCTCCTGATGTCTGCAATACAATGAGGATGAGGTTGTGGCAAGGTAGGAGTCAGTCACTTCTCCCAGGTAACAGTGACAGGATGAGAGGAAATGGCCTCAAGATGCATTAGGGGAGGTTTCATTTGGATTAGGAAAAACTTCTCCTAAAGAGTGGTGATGCACTTGGCACAGGCTGCTCAGGGAGGTGAGGGAGTCACTGTCCCTGGAGGTGTTCAAGAACCATGGAGATGTGGGATTTAAGGACATGTAGGGCTTAGGGACATGTGTTATTGGCCAATATAGTCAGCAGGCATATGGCATATGAGATGATCTTAGAGGTCTTGTCCAAGCTTAATGATTTCAGGATTCTATGAATGGGGTAGAAGCATCTTCATGAAATGAACAGCTGGCAAAGTCCAGGTACAGACCAGCTGATTGGTTCCTATCAGCCATGCATTGCTCACTGCCATCCTAGCGAGCACAGCAGGCACAAACAACTTCTCTACAGCTGGAAACAAATTCAGTTTCCATAATACCCAGCATTTGGGAGCAGTGCTGCTATGCTCCCCTGCCTTTTTCACAGCCATGTACAACTGGGGCAGACAGAACGCCAAGCCCAAAGCCCAACAGAAAACCCGATCCTCTCTGGAGGGAAATTTCAACTTCTCAGCCAAAAAAGTGCAAACGGTGTCCCAGAGTGCTTTGAACTTAATGAGGCATGTTATTTTTAACTTTTATAGATGCATATGTCATTAAAAACAAACATATTTCTAGGAGGGGGAAAAAAAAAAGCTGAATTCCCTGCCGTTTGGTCTCCTTCGAGACCACCTCTACTTTCAACATGAGACAATAGGTTATAAAAAGAAGACAAGCACACTGAGCACCTTCCTCCTTTCCACACTGGGCATCACAGCACTGCTTTCAAATAGATAACAATATCATTTCCTCTCATTTAAAACATTATTTGGTACTCCTGTGTAACCAAGAGCCGGGTCTCCCCCTGCCAGCATGGCCATCTGAAGGCAGTGCATGGGAACCCAGCCCAGGGCAGATGGCTCCATACCCAGTCAGGCACAATAACCATCAGTCAAAATCCATAATTGTAAATTGAACTGAATTGAAAGCTCTGTGCAGGCAAGGAATTTAGTTCATTTTGGGGTTTGTTTTATTTGTCCTAAGGGCTACTGGCGCAGATGAGAAGTAGGAGGGGAGCCTGAAATCAATCTTGCTAGAACGGCTTCATCCCAGCAAAAACATCCACGCACAAAGTAGCTTGCAGTAAACGATCATCCGGTGGCTGGTTTTGAGTTATAGCAGCACAAAGTTGGGCTCTGACTCCATCTCTGGGCATTCAAGCACCCTGCACCAGAAGCACTTGCAATCCAAAGATGCAGTTTTCAGTGCCAACAGAAATCAGGTTTCCTTCATACAGGATCTAAAGGTGGATTTAGGAACCGTTGCGGAACCACACTGAGAGCAGTTTTGCTCAAATCCTCCATCCATCTGCTAATCTTCCACCTCCCTGCAGGAAGCACGTGTCAATGGGACGATGTAATGGCTTTATCCACACAGATCTCACTGCTCCTCGCTCTCCCCAGGCTCACACTGGTAAGTGTGGCTCCTCAGAACTCACTATGTGAGGAATGCTGAATTTTCTCCAGGAAAAACAAACTCATCTCCCAGGTCAGGGAAACGTGACTCAGTTGTAACATTAGCAAAGCCTCTTTTGGACAGAGGTGAAGAAGGCAGACATAATCACCATTCTTCCCTTGGTCTGATCTGCCGTGGCTCTGGTGCAGATCCCAGAATCCATCCCAGCAGCACCATTACAGCATCTCCAAAGAGGCAAAGGAAGGATGAGGGCTTCAACTCTGCTCCACTTAGAGGCAGACGCCCATTCCTAAGCTCTACAGCTCCCAAAGCTGCCAGATATTGCTTCCCCTCAATAGCACTGGGGACACAGAGGTATCCTAGGACTTGATTTACTGAAGGATTACCAAACATCACTGGGAAGTTTTCAGGCCAAGCACACATTGCATTCCCAGATGTTCTGCAAGAAACAGCATGATCTGCTCTGTTTGCACCCCTTTCCTAAGAGCAATCTGTAGCCACATCAGTGCCATCGTCCTGGCAACAGGAGGACGCAACAGGAGCCAGAGCACAGCTGGGAAAAGAGCAAAAGACCAGGACAGAAGAGCAGCAGGTGTTTGGCAGCATCCCCAGTGGGATGGCAGTGAGGACCATCCTGCAGCAAGGAGCCCTCCTTAGGACATTTGGTCATCCAGCAACCAATAACCAGAACAAGATCTCCATTTGGTCAGACCAGAATCCACCACGGGGAGCAGCAATCCCAGAACTGATTGTGACAGAGAGCAGTTCTGCCTGTGTGCTCCCAAGGAGCACAAAGGCTTCAGGATATCTTTGCCTTTCTTCTGAAAAGGACACACGATGAAAGCTTACTCCATGGCAGCCCAGTGTCTTGGTTTCAGCTGAGACATATACAATTTCTGACATGGGTGAGCTCCAAACCAGCTCTTTAACACTTCTGGCTTTAAATCTCTACTTCTCTGGAGTAAGTCCTGATGGATTTATTCGAAGCACCAGGCTGGGTTCCCAAACGGTGCCAACCAGATTGGAGACCAGTGGAGCCCTGCCAATCTATACTAACTTTGTATTTACAAGTATTTACATCTACTTTCAATGGGTAGAATTTAGAGATTTGGAGAGGTCAAAGTGTTTAATGCACACTAAATCTCTCCAGATTATAAAAAGCAGCACTAAATCAGCAGGGTGAATAAAGGGGTAACAGGCTGACATTTCACAGGCCTCGGCTTTTGGATATGGGCCACAGCCAGGACAAAACCCACAGGCACGGCCCTGCAGCCTAACTCCAGGAAACCACGCAGTGAGGTGATACCTACTTCAGTATTTAAGTCCTGAGGTGAGTAAGGAGGCTGTCAGCTCAGGAAGCTTCGTGCCTCTTGGTTAGGTGGGCAGCCATGAATCCTAGAATGGCTCGGGTTGAACAGGACCACAGTGCTCATCCAGTTCCAACCCCCTGCTGTGTGCAGGTCGCCAACCAGCAGCCCAGGCTGTCCAGAGCCACATCCAGCCTGGCCTTGGATGCCTGCAGGGATGGGGCATCCACAGCCTCCTTGGGCAACCTGTTCCAGTGCCTCACCGCCCTGTGTGTGTGAAAAACCCCTTCCTTCCACGTTGTGCCACTGTGCAGGTTCTCACAAATCCTGTCTCTGAATATCCCCATGCACACCAAGCTTCACTCCAGGCAGAAGGGAGATCAGCGTGCTTTTCCTGAAACTGACCAAAAAAAAAATCATTGGAAGGGTGGCGCTGCTTTTAAAAAGGGGTCAACAGCAGGTCGTCGATACAAGAAAATAGGTCATGGCATCTTAATTGGAAAATCGTGAATTTGGGGCCGTCCTCATGACCATAACATAGCGAAGACCTTTGTTCCAAGCGCCAGGCAAAGCCAGCCCTGTGGACAAAATAATTTTTCAGACAAATTCTCATTGAATAAATCTTTTACGCTGAAGGGAACATTTTTCGGTTCTCTGTTTTTTAACACCATTAACTTTAACTGTCAAGCCTGACAAGTATGGAGAAGTGTTTTCTTACAAAAGTTAATAGAAAAAAACTAAAAGGAGTTTTTTTCTCACTACAAATGAACTCCCCATTTTGCCATTTAGCTCTAATTGCTATTTTTTTTTTTGTCCCAAATCTTTTTTCCTCTCCAAGATCTGGACTTTAAGGAGTCTGAGTAGACAGGCTTTAATGCTTGTTTATAGAAGTTCTGTACCATGGGCATATTGTAATGAACTCATTATGTTTAAGAGAAGGATCTGTGAACAACCATGACCTGCTAATCCCATTCACTCACACACTCCTGGTTTTCTCCCTACTGTTTCTAAGTGTCTACATGAGTCCTTCAACACATTCAGGAGCTTAGAAATACATTGGGACTTGCAGATCCAAATCAAGACCTAAACTAACAGCCACATAGAGGTGACACACAGCACACATCCGAGCAGGGCTGCATCCCTCCTTGGCTTTACCATCTGAGCAGCGCACCTGGGTTCAAGCATTTGGTAGAGAGCATCCCCATCTCCAGACAGCACTGTGAGTGGATAGGGGACAAATCCATTCACAAAATAAATGAAAAATCTCCACCTATAATAAACATATAAACTCCCCATATAATAAATAAATAATCCAGCTTAGCTGTGCAGGCAGATGTGCTGCGGGAGCCCCCAGCCGCTGCAACCAGCTGGACTGCAAAAGGATAAAGCCTCAAGTGATTTAAAACACGTAACTCGATTTGGAAACATCCACACTGGTGGGATTTGTGTCAGTTTACCTCTGTAAGTCCCCAAACTGAGTTAAGCAGCTTCCCAAACCACTGGGGATCACTTCTGTAGGGCTCCCGGGAGAGGCAGCCACCAGCATGCAGCTGTGTTTGCATTTCTCATTACCAAGCAGGTAAAGGAATCAATACGAAGCTAAGTGAATGAACCTGGATCTAGAACGCTTTAGTAAACAACAAGGCCTGCAGAAAACTCAGTCCCTGCTTCATTGTTTCTTTCAGAAGTCTTCACCCAAGCTGGTAAGAAATGATTAAAGCTCCTAAGGCACTTCTGGATAAGCCTGGTTTTGTGGGACAGCCGCTGGTGTTGGTTTGAGCTCCTGGTGTCAGGGCTCGTTGAATGAATCCTTTACAAAAACCAGAGGGGATCGCTGTGATTTCCACTTCTGATCTCCAGGATAACCCAAACCTTAAGACTTCCCAGAAACAATTCCTCCTAAACGGAGAGTGGATATTTTTAGGAAAAGAAAAACATGTAAAAATTTCCAGCAAAACGGGAAGCTTTGCATTTCTTGGTGTGCTGTTAAGCGGCCCTGCAGCTCCCACTGCTGAAAACATGCTTTATTTCTAGTCTGAATGTCCCTACCTTCAGCATCCCTCTGCTGGATCCTATTACGTTTGTCTGCTGAGCTGAAGTCAGTTGTTTCCATGCCTCCCTCCAGCAGTGTCCAACTCTCACTGCTACCTTCCCTCATCAGACAACCCAAACCTTCCGCCTCCAGAGGAAGATGTGCTTTCCCGTAACTTAATAATCCCTAAAGCCCTTCTCTCAGTTCTCTCCAATTTATCAACATCTCCCTCAAACTACCGAAGTCCCAATTGGAAACTGCAGGAGGAGCACCTCCCTCCTTGTCTCCAATATTCCACCCTTTCACGCGGCCAAAGAAAACATTTCTCTCCTTTTTGCCACTCTCCCATGCAGGGTTGCTCCTTGGTTGAGGGTTCTCACAAATCTCGAGTCACTGATCCCCCAGATATGGCCCAGCTCTACATGGGCTCTATGAGAACACGCTGCTTGTTTTCATCCAGGTTACTAATGGAATGTAAATCACTCCGCACTGGTGATCTGTCCTTTAATTTATTTATCTCTTCTTCATATTTTGACCTCACCTCAAAGACGGATCAGCGATAACTCCTGGGCTCAATTAGAAACATGTCTGCCCACTGATGAATTCCCATTTAAAATCGGAGATGACAGCAGTTTTTTACCCATTCCAGAAGTGCCTAATTGGTTTTCTATCATCTGTGTTTTACATAAAAAGTTACTTGGAGCCAAGACAACACTTTCACAGGAGCTCAGAGTAATTTGGGCTGCAACGAGGTCATCCAGCCTGCCCTGCTGCTCAGAGCAGGCTCACCCCAGGCTGGGCCACCATACCCATGGCTCACGGAAGCCGATGACCTCACTATTATTACATTTATCAACACAACTTGTAATCTTCCTGGAAAAAAAAAAAATATCTAATTAGACAAGCACCATATTCTATAAGCCCATGTTGACTGACACTACTTACATTAATCCCTCTAATTCTTTACTAATTACATGTACTATCAGCAATTCCATTATTTTGTCTAGGATTAATGTCAGGCAGAAAAATCTGTAGTTATTTGAGCCACCTTGTTTATCCCTTAAAAAATAATAGCACTAAAGTAAACTTCTTCCACACAGGCGTAACCTGCTGGTATTCATTATCTCTAATTAAGAGCTACTATATAATATTCTTTCAGTATAAAGGGTCCTTTCTTGTTATAAGACCTACTAACACAATCTTGCCTCTTCCCCTAAGAAACAGAAATATTTGTTGAACTCTTCAGAATGCTGTACAATATTACCAACACGATCGTTTTCATGTAGCACTGATCTACTGTAAACTTAATTATATCATTCGAGAAAGAGAACTGCATTTCTATGGGGATTTCATTTTGAAAGCCATATGTTGGAGCCTTGTACTGCAAATACTAAAAATGTGCTCGGAATTCCTAAAATTACACTTGAAAATATCCAGACACAGAAACAATCGCATCTAACACAGAAGAAATTCTATATTGGGCCTCATTTTTACAGATCAAGGGGAACTGATGACAGGATGTAAAAATATAGTAGCAGCTTAGGTACAAGGGACTGATTTGATTACATTTGTTATGTGCAAATAGAATAAAACCCAAACGAGTAATGTATCTACTTGATGATTTAAAGTGCCAGCTTAACAAAGCTGAAAATAATTACAAAGCAAAACAATTGGGGGAAAGAATTTGAGCAGGAATTTGTGAATGATAATTGGGAACTGTTCAAGACCATTTGCTGGCTCGCAGAAGAACCACAATCCTGCAGGCCGCAGCTGAAGGCAGCCACGTGTGCAGGGCAAGAGAAAGCCAAAGCAGATAGTTGGGAAGCTCTTCCCTGTGGAAGACATGAAATGTGAATGGCAATGAGTATAAAACAGCAGCAAGGAATGGTACCAGAGTGGTAAGGGGTGCCATATTTGGATTGAAGGAGAATAAATACATTGGGGACAATGATTGATGGGTTTGTGGTTGGACTAAATCATCTTGGTGGCCTTTCCAACCTTAATGATTTTATGACTCTATGGAAATAGAAAAGGAAGGTTCTTCATCTCCGTGTGGATCAAAGATTGAGAACCATAAACAGAAAACACGTTGCAATGGACAACACCAGCAGAACCTGTGCTGGAACCATCCCTGGGTTTCCACTCAAACTAAAACACCTGGAGGTCAAACCCCAAGCCCATGTCTGCATTCAGTGCATCCCCAGCACCGTGCCCATGGGCTCTGGAGGAAAGGTTTTGGGGAGGCTCCATCTCACAGCAGCACAGACAGTGCCTCAACCAAACCTAAAGGCTCATCCAACAGGGTTAGCATCCAATAAATAAATAAATAAACAAGAGTATCTATGCATGCAGAAGCAGGCAGATGGGGCACAGGCTGACTGCACAGTCAGGCTGAGCCAGAGAGGTCAAGCCAAGACCTCTTTGTACATTCTGATCCAACCCACAATTCACAGAATGCTCCACTCTAATGGGGTGAAACAGAGAGACAAACAGCCCTCCGCAGAGGCACAGACACAGCATTTGCATCTTACGGAGGAGCAGCTCCTCTGGTCAGGATTGCTCTGCAGAGCAGAGCTTTGCAGGGGAGGTCCTTAAGGGTTAATGCCCTCCTCTTCTTCTCCCTCCTCCCCACTCCAGAAAAGGATCCTTGACAAAGAATCTGCATTCAATATGCACCAAGAGAGGCTCTGGTCTGGGCTTTTTAATAAAGAGCAATTCCTTTGCATTCTCAGGTGTCCCTTAAAATCAAGCCCTGATATTTCTACTGCGTTATTACCACGGTCTGTAGATGTCTTCAGACTCAGAAAAGCCATTTGCTCTGCAGGTATGCTTTGCCCCTGCAGTGCTGAACAGTTCCTCTCTGTTAAGAAAAGCCCCTCTAGAGGAACTGGTACTTGGAGCCAATTAATGGACCTCTCCCACCTCCTCTCTTGCCAGTTTTTCTTGGCAACAGCATCCAGTCCCCACAGCTGAGACACTGGTCCCTACAGCCATTAAGCAGCGAAATCAGGGAAATAGCACGTGGGAAATAGCAAGGAGGAGATGCTGTACTTTTTTCTAACCTTCTTAATTGATGCACTTCATGTTTCAGCCCTTGTGACACTGCTAATTAAGTCTGGAGGGCATAGGGGCCACATGGCACAGATAAATTTACCTCTAAGGATGTGGAAAGCCCCGTGATTACAAACAGGGGAGAAGGGTGTTCCTGGAACCAGGAGGACATGGAGAGGAGCACCTCCAGCACTGGGGAAGCTGCAGAGAGCCCCACAGTGGGGCCCAGCCCCAAGGTCTGAGCTGAGGAAGAGTCAATCTGTGCTGCCTGACCTTCAGGCTCTGCCCCATCTCCACTACAATGCCCATAGACAGCCCTGGGTTGAGAAGAAAGGATTGCATTCAACTTCCCAAATTACTGCATAGGAAACTCACTCCATTCTGGGAGCAGAACAAAGATTAGGTCCAGATTAAGTTTAAATGCAAAATTTGGAATCGAGGGATCACGTCTGCGTTCAGATTCACAGATTCTTATCTCTTCAGATGTAATACTCTGACTTCCTGCATAGCTCAGGTCACACAGCTGCAATCAGAACAGTCTGTTTCAAGGCCTTTAACTTCTGTTTGAGCTACAGGGTATTCCAAGGAGGACACGCATTCTTGATTTGGAGTGATCAAACCATGGAGAATCCATCGCATACCCCAGTAAACTGTTCCAGAGGTTAATTACTCTCCCTGTTAAAAATTTGTACCTTATTTCCAATTTGAATTTTTCTGGCTTCAGTTTCCAGCCATTGGATCTTGTCATGCCTTTGAGTGCTCAATTAAAGCTAAGGCATCAGATCCCATTTCCATCTGTCAGTGCTTAAGCACAAAAAGCTCAGTAGCTGCTTCTCATGAGGTCTGGAACAGGATCTGAATGACCAACAGTAACGTTTCTGTCTGCTTTCAGGTCTGACTTAGAAACCAAGCCAAAAGGGTGAATTAATTTTTAGTAATTAGCAATTCTTTAAAAAGCTGAGCAAAAAGAGATCTGGGTGGAAAAATTCTAACAAGTCTGGTTCTTTCATTGGGAACCTTCTGAGCATCAAAGCACAGCAGTGAATTCCTTGCACCATGCTATACAGGTTGGATTGCAACCCAGAAAAGCACTCAGCTGGGATGGATGTGCTGCTCCTAAACCACTATGGAAATAAATTTCTCCTTTCACGTTGGGCTGGGAGAGCCTCTCTCCTACCATCTCCCTCCTTCTTCTTCCATGGAAGAAATTCATTTGTTGACAAGCAAAGCAAAAGTCTGTATATTCAACTAAGTAGCAAGAGGTGCCATACACAATGCTGTGGGACAACCCCCCTGCCCAGTAACTGTCCCATTGGTCAGGATCTACTCAAGTGCAGATCTGGTATCACATCCACTACCAGGGCTTTTTCTCTCCCTAAAGAGCAACAAACAGCTCCTACAAAACAAAACTGATCTCTAACTTGGACAAGACATGAATCCAAACTGCCTGAGTGCAGCAGCCACCGACTGCTTTCAGGTGAACTTCAGAGGGATGTGTAGGGAAGTAGGGACTTGGGATGGGAGCAGACTTGGAATCTCCCATATGCAGGATGTCACTGCATTGATGCAAGCTCTAAGGACAACCAGAGCTTCCCTGCTTGAGGCAATGGTGCCACATTCTGCCATTGAAGTAGTTTGCCATATGACAGGCAGACAAGTTACTTGAATATGCCTGGGGCCCAGTGGCTTTGTCTTGCTTTCACTGTTTCCTCTATGCATGCAGCCTCCATTATGCTGAGGGAAGAAGGAAATCAAGTTTATCTCCTAGACAAATATTGATTTGCAGGCCTACCAGCAAAGGGTCACTTTGGGTTTTCACTGCTTCAGTTCAAACTGTTACTTCTCTCACTGCTTTCCTATATAGCTCAAAAGACACAACCGCAATGACCAGAGATGACACTACGTGCAAGGCCCTTCAGCCAAGAGCCATGCAAATTTGAGCAAATTCTCAACGTCTGTCCAGTTCATAACAAACACTTTTTGTCACCAAAAGTGAAAGGCAGCATCAAAGTTCTCTTCTGTCCTACACTCCAATCCGAGGCAGTCCAATTCACCCTCACAATGTCTGCTTCTATAAAGCCTGGTCCAAAAGGTCACAGGGAGGAGGTTTGGGCAGGAGCTGACAGCTTTTTCATGGACGATGCTGTTCACTAAGAATCCTGATGCAAATTCAGAGATAGCCATCAATGGCAAAGACCTCCCAGGTCCCCTCACCTTTCCTCTGGCCACCACAGGACTGCTGCCAAACCCACAGCTGCCCAGAGCTGCTTGAAATGCCATCAAGTAGGAAAACCCATTGAAAGGCAGCCTTGTGACCCAAGGGATCCTGGCTGCTCTGCGCCCAAAGCAAAGCCCTTTTCCAACCCCAAAAGCAGCCCTGGGTAAGAAACCAGGCTCCAGCAGGTCAGCTTCATTCCTCGCGTTCCTCAGGTCATCCTTCCCCAAGAGTTCTCTTGCTGAGCCTATTTCTGACCCCATAACCTCGGCCGACTTAATCCTCCTATATCAGAAGGAAACAGAGATTGTTTTTATCGTATCTACCTGTCTCAGATTTATTGTACCCAGATGGATGACTCTGGGCTGTGTTTTCTATTAAGAGGTATCTTTATTTTATCACATCAATAAGAAAGAGGTATGCAGGTCCTGAGGTCTGTTCAGCCCAACCATCAGACACGCAATGTTTTTCTTTCCTGAAGAGAACTGCTGGAGTTACTAAGGCCCTAAATTAGCAAAGCTCACAAGTGCAAATGAAGCTTGAGAGTACATGCTTAAGTCCCGTGAAGATTATGGTAAATTACAGTCCAATTCCAGCAGGCACTTACAGTCTTTTATATCTACATTTGTAACTATATGATTACACGTTATCTGAACACACACACCTCAAAGCACGTGCTGGAATATATTGCTGAATCAAAAATCCAACACTCTCCATGCCTGCCCTGCAGCAAAACACAGCAGAGTTATCAGAATTCCTATTAGCAGCAACCACATCTTAATAAAACTCAGTTTTAATGCTGGGCATATCCGACCTGATCAAAACACCAGAGGCTGCTAAATGACAGCACCTGCATCTGATCTTGCTTTTACACAGTAAGTGCAGGGACACGAGCTCATAAACAAGTGAGGAAACCCATTTAACCAACAACCCACAACTTACTCTCAAACAAGCTTACCGATGTCAGCACATGTGATAAAATTAGCCTGTTGGAGTCTGTGATTTTGGTATGATTATCTGCTAATTGCGTGCTGTAAGCTGAGAGGGGTGGGCTTAGCAGCTCGCCGGGGGCTGCTGGCTGGTTGTCTTCCCACAGAACTTGCTCACAAGGCATCTAAAAATAACTTTATAGGCAATTCTCCTTTTGAAGGGAGAGGCAGAGCAGAACAAGAGCAGGCAGGTTAACCTCTTCATGCCTGAACATCCACGTTTGTGTACAGGTATCCGACACCCACATCAGCAGAATGGGCTCCTTTTCACCAAAGGCAGCCATTGACAAGGCCTTAGCACTTGTCTTTTTCTCATTTCCTCCAAACTCAGCTTGCTGAGCATCACACCTGCCCATCTCCTCCAGCACCTATGCAAACATCGTTACCTGCCCCACAAGCTGGATGCTCTCAGTGCTCTGTAGGGCTATGGGGCTCTGCTGTGAAGTATCTGCTACGAAGAACAGCCTGATGTCATGTAGGGCTGCCCAAGCCCATCACACCCCATAACAGCACTGTTTGGGTCCCATACAGACACTGTGAGCAGAGGTAACCCAGCAGTTGCCCTGCATCCCACATCTGCCTGCCTCACAGCCCCAGCAGCAGCCTCTGGCTTCCACCTGACTCTGCCTTTATGCATGTTTATCTCGTATTTATCCCAGATCAGGTCATAATAATGGACACAAACACCCTAAAACGTCTGGAAAAATACAGTGTGCATTGTCAGAGGTACATGACAAGTGCATGAAAGTAGTTTTTTCGATGGAGGAAATCTATCAAAAGAGAAGGAAAAAAAAAAAAAACACAAATTGGATGAAACACAAACAAAATTTCATCCATTAAGCAATTTTATTAGGCCACAGACCAAAGGAGGATATTGATTCAAGAAGCTCAGTGTGAGTGACTAAATGCTTACGAGCATCAGAGACCCACAGCAATCAATTACTGCTCACAGCCAGTTACTGGAGCTGCTCTTACGATGTGTTTTCCAACATCAGTGATTTGCTGAAAAACTCTGCTGCTGGTGCTAAATACAACAGAATGCATATAAGGACTATGGGCAGTGAGCACACAGGGAAAATTCAAGCCTCTGAACAAGTTAATTATATTGTTAATGACAAGCAAAGCAGGACAGAGCACACAGACCTTTGAGTTTGAACCTATGAGTTTGAACTCATACACTTTAATACAGCATTCAGAAGAGACCAAGCTTTTCTATTTCTTGGACAATCAGTCGTGTTTTTCATGACAAATTCACCCCTATATTCAACATGATGAACTTGTATGTTAGATTAAAGGCAACAAACATCAGCAGCTGTGAAGGCTGAAGTCTCCCTTAGCATTGGCACAGCTGCCCAGGGAGGTGAGGAATCACCATGCCTGGAGGTGCTCTGGAACCGTGGGGCTGTGGCACAGAGGGACACTGTTAGTGGGCATGGTGGGGGTGGGCTGGGCTTGGACATGGGGATCTGAGAGGTCTTTTCCAACCTTAGTGAGCTGTTGACTCTTAGCACATGAGCAGGTGGGGCGAAACCTCCAGATGAAGACACAGGAAAAGCCTAACTACGGAGCAAAGCAGTGCTGGAGATGCGCTAGGAATCTCCAAATGACTTCGTATCGCCATGCAGACAAGATGCATCTTTTAAAGGCTTAGCTTTTACAGATTGCTGAAAAGTAGCTGAAGACGCCTGCATGTCTTGTACAGCTCTTCTGCCTTTCATCCCAAACGAAGACATGAGCCAGCCCTGGTACTTATTGAACTGGAACACACACTGCAAGCCTCCTGGTGCTGGCCCATCATTACTCTTTCCCTCGAGAAGAGGCTAAGCCTTTTTCCTCAGACAACACTCAGTAAGTGCTGAGGGAATGCAGAATCCTGCTGGCAGAAGAGAGGCGTTTTGCACCACCATTTCCCTTCTTCAGCATTAATCCCCCTTCTGCATTTCTCCTATGCGGACAACATTACACTATTTCTAAACCTAGCTTTCTTTTTATCATTAGAATCATCACCACTGGTTTCCACTGGGTGCAAACGCACATCTGTGCATGTTAAAGCTGCTCTCACAAATCCCCCCTTCCCTGATCCATTGCTCCTTGGAGCTGGCTGCTGGCAGCCCTTCCCCAGGCATAGTAAGGTGCCCATCCCCACGGGCTGGGATTCACTGAGAGCTCTGCCTTCCAAGTGGGCCTTTTGTATTTTGTTAATTCTCAGCGTAAATAAAATAAAATAAAATTAAGGAACCGGGACAGCTGCTGGAGGCTGTTGTGAAGCTGTAATTTAGCAGGGTTTATGAAGCCAGACACCCTGCCTCTTACAGAAAGCACTGTATTCCCAAGAGATGTTTTAAAATAATGGGATCGGATATAGTTCCAGTATTTGCTCATGTAAATTGTTTTTCTTCCCCCTTTTTTTTTATTCTGTTAGCTGATGCAAAGGATTAAAAATATCAACATGTGGAACTCATGCAAACAGTCCCTCAATAATCCCTTTTTACCCACCAGCCCTCCAGTCTGAGAGCTCAGAGACCAAAACCAATAGGTGTTATGAGACCTGAACTGATTGCAATTTAAAATGTCACGAGAAAAAGGAGGTAGTTTCTTAACTATGGACTGAAACCAAACATTTCAGGAAACTCCATCAACACTCCTCCCACAGAAGCTGGCTGGCTATACGAGAAAGGTGTGGAGGTGCTGGAGGGGATCCAGAGGAGGACATGAGGATGCTCAGAGGGCTGGAGCACCACTGCTGTGAAGAATGGTTGAGGGATCAGAGGGTGTTCAGCCTGATCATATGGCCATCCAGGAGACACATGCTGCAGTACCTCGTTAACCTCCTAACACACAGTTGATATCCCCTCTTATCCCTGACAGCACATCCTTACCTGCCACAGCCTGACCACATATAACATCCATGATGCAGCGTTACTCACCTCCATGGTGTTTCAGAAGTCCAAAACATGCCAAACCAATTGTGCATCCGTTGACAGTTTCACAATACATGAACAAACTTAATTTTGCTCAGTCCACCACTCACCTATCAACACCCACAGGCCTTTTTCCCTCAAACAACTGTTTTACTTTAGCAAAGAAGGCCAAGCCAACCTGCTGATGGTTTGGTACCAAATCAACAGAACAATTTGATACATTACACATTTCTACTTCCATTCATCAGTAGTTATCCATAGATGAAATGAAGGAGCTGCCTTCCAAGCACATACGTTTAGTGTCAGTTTGTGACTGGAGGCTAAATACACCTCCCTGGCTCCAAAAGCCTCAAACAAAGGGCTCCTCTGCAGTTGAGATGCACAGCCAAGGTCGGGTAGAGCTGAGGAGTTATCCCTATCTCAAGGTTGCTCACACAATGCATAAACTCCAGCATCGAGTTGCAGGCTCTGCAGCAATTGCTCACTCAAAGTCAATCACTTCCAGTGGAAACCAAGGGAAAACAGAGGCCTTTGGGTCCCACTCACCTCTACTCCACCTCTAGGAGGGAACGGGGCTGTTTGAGCAGCTTTCTGCCTCCAGAGAGCCTCTTGAATGGCAGACCTTCTCCTGCCAGCCCCCTCACCAGACTGCAGCAACATATAATTTCTTGCAGTATTTTGGAATTAATTCCAGTTCAGCGGGGCAGGAGAAGTGAGATGAGGTCGGGAAGAAGCATGAGAGGTCCTAGCAAGGTCTGCTTATCCAGGCACACCATGATCTGAAACATCCCTGCCCAAAGGATATCTGCCATGGGCTGTGGTCTCCTTCCACCATTAGCAAGCCAAAGATCTGCTCCACTTGCCCTTCACCCCAAAAGTAAGAAATGTCTTACAGAACAGCAGTCAGGAAAACCATGAAGAAATCAAACTGACCATAATTTTCACATATATTAAAGGAAGTATTTTCCCTAAATAACGCATAGGCAAGAAGGATGAAAGGATGAGAGACAGGAACCACCATTATTGCCTAAAATCTCTTTACTCTCAGAGCCAATTACTGTCAACGAGTTACAAGCACATTCTGCAAACCCAAGGTTTCGGTCTTAGGACCATACACCAATATCTCATTTGCTTTAAAGAGATGCCTTTAATTGCACTGCCCAGATGTGTGATCTGAGCACCTGACAGAGCAATTAATACTCACTGGTAAAGATCAGCCTCTGTTTTCAAAAGCAGAACTGCTCTCTGCCTCGCGGGAGAGCAGAAGTTTCATTTGGAAAAGGGGAACGCAGCTCCGTCCCCATCCTGCTGCAGGCTGCTCACAGCAGCACTGAGTCCTGATGAATTTCCATCCCATCCCACAAGGAATTGCAAGACTCGGGGCAGCGCCGTTTGCGAAATGCTTTGAAACCATTCTATGGAGGCTACAGAAATGCTAAGTAGTTTTATTTTATTACCTCTCCTAAGCTTTCAGCATTTCCAGCCAGACTTCGGCTGCTGAATCCTCACACACAAACCTCAGAGGGGGAATTCTTGTCTCCCTAGCTGAATTGCTGTGAGTTTTTTGCTGAAACAGCTTTCCTGGATGCAGGCGATGCCCAGCAACACAACCTAGGCAACTGGTACACATGCCCTGCAGCCCCTGGCCATCTCCAGCTCCTGATGCTGGGGCACAGCCAATTCCCACTAATTCAGCGCTGCACAGCAGCAAACAAAGCACCGAACTCCCAAGTGCTGCACCTGCTGGACACTGTGTCCCACTGGGATAAGCATGTTCCAAAGGGAACCAGCACAGAGCGGGATCAGCTGGTTCTACTGCCCACCCCATACAATGTATTTCCCTTCTATTCTTTCCCTCCTCTTTTACAGTGGTAGGTGGGAACACAGAAGGGCAATCTTTCATCGACATCAGAAGCCATCAATCACCCTCTAAAAACAGCTGAATAATAGAACAAAAAGAGAAAGAGAGAGAAAGGAAAGGATTGGGGCGGGTCTGTGGGTATGGAAATGCTTGTCCTGGTGAAATATACTGTAAATTAGTCTGAGGCAGGGGAATTTGGAGCCAGCAGGGGCCCCAAAGCTCACTTAATATCAACTCCAGAAACATTACGCTAATGTATTTTTAAGTATGATTTACAGGATGCTGTATCTGATAGCATCAAGTGGACAGAGGAAAATGAAGAGCTGGGCTGGCACTAAAGATGTGGCTGGGGAGGAAGCCAACACCTCCCTGCTGCAGGACCCAGGGCTGAAAGGGAGAGGAAAAGCACATGAAGGGCAGCAAGGCTGCCTTGCCAGTCCCCAGATTCCCTCAGAAATAAGAGCAGCCGGGATTCAGGCACGTGGTTCCCATCATTCCCATCATCAATAAGACACTTGAGCAGCTGGAAACCTTCACCCTACAGAGTTTGTATGGGGTGTAACCCCGCACAGCCCAGCCCCAAGGAACAACATCCCAGGCTACTTTTAGGGTACACAAGGCTGAGCCACAGCTACCTCCAGGTAGGGATGCAGGTACAGCTTCTCTGCAGAATGAGCCCTCTTAAATATGCAAGCTGCTCTGAAAACAACGCCTCTTATTTATTTCCATGGAATCTAAGAGATACAAAAAGCACAATAACACTATCGAATAGAGCAAATCCTCAGCTATAAAACAGTCTTTTTTCAACAGCCACCACCATTAGCTGAGCCTTTTTGTCAGTGATGAAAAAGAGCCTGCATGCCATGCTTATAAGGCTGTACCAGTGGAGGTGACCCATTGCTTCACAGCTGCTACGACAGCATCACTTTTAGGAACATGCTGCCCATGCAGTCCAAATTCCACTGCGCTCACATCCAGTGTTTGGTCTCCACAAACATACACAAGTGCTGATGAATGTCAATGGGTGCCATTTTTTCCACCTGAAGGAATTCAGTTCCACCCTTTCGCTTCACCCACACTTCCATGTCAGACAGCATCTGTCATGCTGCACCTCTGCTGCCCTCTGTCACACGGCAACAACAGGTAATAGAATACTGTGGGGAAGATTCAACCTCTAGTTGCCATCCCACCAACATCCACCTCTGACACCAAGGGCCAAAAGAATAGAAGAGGAGGCATTACTTTGTCAGCAGCCCTTGTACCTCAAACAGCTCCATTCGGATGAGCATCAGATGGAACAGAGTGGAGGAGATGAAGCCGCTCCACCGTTTGCTGCACTGACTCCTTTAAAAATGCCTCTGCAATGGGCTCAGCTCCACTCAACCCACTGCAGAAATCCCCTCCGGCAGCAGCAGATGCTCCTCCCAGCAGTATTAGCTCCCTGCCACAGGAGTGCAGCCAGCTGTGATACAGGAGCACAGGTCCCAGCCTGCCATCCTCACACGGTGGACAAGCAGATGGTCCCAGCTATGGAGGGACTGCTTCAGCAAAGAACTTAATGCACACGTTTAAGTTACAGCATGTTCAGAACCATCCCTGGCCAACACAGCACTTCGGCATGGGAAGCAAAAGACACTCGGCAAGGGACTGAAATTAAGCATGGTTTGGTGAACTCAGCCATGATGCTGTCATCCCAGTAATTTTCACCTGCCTGGGCTTCTTTTGTAATTGCTTATTTTTAATTAGAATGTCCTTCCAGAAAGAAAATAAATACTCAGTTTAATGCTCTGTTTCCAATCTCAGTCGATTAGAGGGTAACTGAATAAAACAAACACAAATAACTCCACTGTAACACGCTCCCACTGCATCACTGTGTGATTCTGACAACGTATTTCAAGTTATTAACACTCTTCGTAGCTCTATTCATCATCATCTTCAGAGTCAGGCTACTTCAAGAGGCAAGTGAGCTTTTAATGAGCCCTCAGACTGAAAATGGAAAAGAAAAAATATATTCCATGCACAGCACTCTAATGATCACCTAATTCATTTCATTGTATCTGCTGTTGTGATTTATGGATCAGGCAGAAAGACTGGAGACGTTAAGTAAGCCTCATGTATACAATACCCAAAATAAGACGCCTGTTGCAGGCTGTAAGAAGTGATGGGTGGTTCTCCAGTGTCCCTCTGGAGGCCCTGAACATTGGCTTGGGTTCTTCAGGCCTTCCTTCAGTAAATGACTTTCTGTGAGTTTATCTCAGGTCTATAAGACTCCTGAAGTCTGCAGGCAGATGGTCAGACCCCACAAAGTCACAGTGTCATCAAGGCTGGAGAAGGTCTCTAAGAGCATCTAGTCCAATTGCCCACCTACCACCAATACTGCCCACTGACCATGTCCCTGGAAGCCCTGCCCAGGCTCCCTGTCCCCCATACCCATGGGGCATTACAGGGGTAATTAACGACCTGTATCTCACCCCAAAGCTCTCCCATCCGCGTGCAGGGTTCAGAGCTCACACAGCAATGGGAAGGAATGGCACATGGAGCGGCATCCCTTCCTCTTCACTGTCCCAATGCCAACTCCTACACCTCCTCACAGAGCTTCACATCCTATTTGCCTTTCCCACCGTGCACTGTAATCCCTTCAAAATTCAATCCAGCACCACCAAAACACAGCTGTGCTCTTCTTACCCACCAGCATCTGTCCAGCTTTGCACTCTGTTACCCAAAAGCCCACTGCAAAGTGCATTACATGAATAGTTTCCACCTTTGCTATGCTGTAGTCCTCCTCAATGGGGGAATATTGGGGGTTTCCCACTGCTGTCCATCTGCTCAGTTTTAGCAGAGGTTTTCACACCTATCACATCTCTTACTGCAAATATGTTCCTCCAGCTGAATGTGGTATAAGATCCTAAAAACAGGAACCAAGACAGGCAAACCCACAAAAGCAATCTGTCCAAGCAGGGCATGGGAAGCAGTGCAGCCTTGATGGTCAAGTGTGTCACTGTGTAATTCACAGCACACTAAGAAAATGAGAGAAGCAGAACTAATGCCACCATCAGCTGGTCTGTGAGATGGAAACAGCACCTATGGGGAAATGAAACACATCCTTCATGTCACTGGAAAAATCTCAGCAGCTGCTGGTTGTGCATTTCAGAGGCTACTCAAAATACCTGGTACACCCCTGTCTGCTGGCAGATAAAGGGATTCCAGTGCATCTCACCAGACTCACTGGGATATTCATTCACAGCAGCAGGCAACAAGCAACTGAGCAGTGACGCGTGCCCAAGCACCAGTCAGTGTTGCCCTCCAGCAACGGAGGGGAGTCAACTCTTTACAAGGGCAGATTATGGCAGGATAAGGGGAAATGGGTTTAAGTTGAAGGAGTGAAGATTTGGGTTGAATACAGGGGGAAGTTCTTCACAGGGAGAGTGGTGAGGTGCTGGAACAGCTGCCCAGAGAGGCTGTGTATGCCCCATCCATCCCTGGAGGTGTTCAAGGCCAGGTTGGATGGGGAACTGGGCAGCCTGGGCTGGTATTAAATGTGGAGGTTGGTGGCCCTGCCTGCAGTAGGGTGGGGGAACTTGGTGATCCTTGAAGTCCCTTCCAACCCAAGCCATTCTATGATTCTATGAACCCAGCTGGAGTGGAAGCAGGTGGCAGCCACACTGATGGACACTGAGAACCTCCACGAGACCTGACTGCAACAGACATCCAGATCACTGCTACAACCACCAGAAAGTCAGCATTAAAAAATAAACACAAGGCTCTCAGTGAGTCCGGGCTGCCTTTAAGCACAGAGAAAACAAACTGTGGATGCAAGCTGTCAACAGATTGAAAGATCCGAGGATGGGAACACACAGTGCAGACAGAGTTGCTATCCACAACACCCAGAGATCACTGGGAATGGGCTCTGTGGCTGTGTCTCTCCTCCTGAAAGTGCAGAAGAACTGCAGCATCTCTGAATGTTTAAGGGTTTGATGAAAAGCTTAATTTTTCCCCATAGCAACTCATGGATATGAATCACAGGGAAAGAATGCTGCTGACAGAGAGAAAAAGCTGAAGCCTTGGTGATGTGGTACTGACATATCTTTTAGATGGAAGGGAAGATGAATGCTGATGCTGGAAATATTAGTGGAGAACAAGCAGACTCTGCTGTCAGAAATCAATAGCTACAGACTTATGTACGTTGGTCACATCCCGCGCCGAGATGAAAATGAACCTCAGGAAAGTAATTTACAGGAGGGAAGCAGAAGCAGGCGGGCAGCTCGGGGTGCTGCAGCTCACAGCCACTGCATGTCACTGCCACTGCACAGCCAGAGAGACAGGGCTTCATGCCACAGTGATTTGAGAGATGCCACATGCATGGATGAGGGACAGACAGACTGCAGGACACACAGAGAGGGGCTGGCCTTACACCCTGCTGGGAAACACAGCAACAACACCCCCACTCATCCCACCTGAGGTTTGCACTCCAAAGGCTGAAAAGCAGACACTAACACAAGTTTTCCTGTGAAATATCACTGCCAGAGGGAACAAATGTTATAGACGGGTTTGTGTTTGGACGCACATGTCCATCCTTACATAGGCAGGCACCCAAGCTGCACACACACGGTGACACTGCCCCAAGGTGATGCCACCTGTGTCCCTCCCCTGCCTGCAGCCCCCAGCATAAGCACTGCTCATAGAATCACAGGATATCCTGAGTTGGAAGGGATCCATAAGCTTCAAGTTGAAGCCATCCCCACTGCCCTCCAGCCACACAGTGCTGCTGTCCCCGCGCATGGCCATGAAACATGGCATGGCCCTGCTGTTGCACCAGACCAAGATCCACAGTGGAGATTCAAGAGCCCCTCATGGGTATCTGGGGGTGGCAAATCCAACACAACTCCCGAGCTGTGATTTACAAGGGCAGAGATGGGGCCCTGATTCGATCCAGCAGAACGCTGTGAGAGGTGGAAGCTGCTTCTGGGAAGGAATGGGAACCCACGAACCCAGACCTCTCTGAGGGTGACATCCAAGAAGCAACACAAACCCGCTTTCCTGAAATCCACCTTATCTGGGAGCTCTCAAGCACCAAAAAATCACCACTTCTCCTTTGAAATTGCAGAGCAGCAGCCCATGGTTTCACGGCAGACGCAGAACTGCCCATGGGTACACAGGTGCCACTTTCCCTTGGCAACCCAACAGAACTGTCACAGTAAGAATCATAGGAACACGGAATGCTGTGGGACGTACAGGACCCTAAAGACTGTCTTATTCCAACACAATGCAGCACTGAACACTTTCCATCCACCTTAGCCAGAGCCTTGCTAATAAACTTCTGAACAGCCCATGCTTCTGAGCATCCATGAACTGCAAATAGAGTTTGACAAGAATCCAAACACACTTCATGACAAAGGAAATTAAGGACCAATTGAAGGCTGAGTGCCTCGTTAGGTGCGCAGCACAGAGCTCCGCTCATCACTGGAGCTCCTGTGATCCACGGCTGTGAAGCAGAAGATGTCAGATAACAGCTATCTGACAGCACATTTCTTACATCAGCTACTCGTACCAAGCAGGTCTGAAGAAGCTGACAGTTACATTCATGTAGTTGAGGTCTGCCTTGCTCTCTCCAAACACCCAAGGATTAGCTTCGTGTGCACCAAAAGAAGAGCTTTAATCACTGCTGCTTTCTCAGACCTCCAAGCCTGAGCCATAACATTCCTGGCCCGCACCAATATCCAAACAGTTACTGTGTTGCCCATGTTGCTGCTCGCCTCTGTGCTGCTTTTCCCCATACAAATCACCCCAGAACACAGCACGAAACTCAAACAGCTGGGACACAATGCCTCCGATTTCGCTGGGATTAATTCCGATTTCTTCTGTCCGGATTCGTGCAAATAGCACCAGCTTCCTAAATGAAGACAATAATTTGGGGTAATGCTGATCCCTCTCCCGAGCCAGCAGGTCAAGGAGGGGATGCTCCTTCCATGGGGCCTTTGATCTCTGCTGCTTGACCTTGCTTTTGGCAACACAGGGGGGTCAAGGAAATTGTTTTCAGAGCCCCACAGCCCATTGATTCCCATTATCATGGTAATGGCAGACCCAAGAGCCCCCAGCTTGTGGCCATGCCACCCCTTGGCACCACGCGTCCCGCAGAGACCAACAAGTGCCCATCGGTTCCACCCCATGAAAGAGAAGGTGAACATGGGGAGACCTCACCACCTGTATTATAATACACAGCTGTATTGAAATTTTCCTGGCAGAGCTGAAATTTTAATGTTTAATTTACTTGAACTAATGGGTCACAGAATTCCCATCTACGCTGAAAATACTAATGAACCTTTGGATGGACAGAGAGACCTCCAAGCTTTGATCCCTTTCATTGCTGTATTTTAAAACAAGCAGTTCCTTAAGAAGGTTAAGGAAGCAATAATAAAGAATTTTTAGTGTGTGTACCTGATCATTCCATACTGATGCACTTCAGCTTTAATAATATTGTATTAAATTTTATTGTAACCTTGCTGACATTTACTGCAAGGGAAAGTGTGTAAGCTTAACAGCCTTATAAAATACAGCCCAGTAATGTACCTATAAAGCATAATATTTCTATACCAATGATGAGCTATTGCAATTGCATCCAATTTAGTGGCTCATTATTAACGAGCGCAATCACCTTCTCAGTCACATGCTCCGAAACGCAGCGTAGTATATTGATGCCATTTCACATTTTACAAGGCAGCTGCTCCAATTTTGCACAGCGGTACAATGATCCGACAGTGGAAATTCTCTTCTCATTATGAATTAGCTGTAAAACGAGCCTGATGATAAAGAGGAAAGTCCTCGTGCACATCACTGGGGCTCTGGTATATGCAAAGGAGGGAAATTAGTTTACACTAGCTGAAATCAGGTCCATTAAAGCTGACTTGCCTCCTTCAACTCCTATAGACAATCTTTTGCTGAGAAATTACACTTTTTGATAAAATGTTGATATAACAGACTATTATTGAAGTCCTTTCAGAGTCTCTAAGTTGGGTCTCCAAGTACTCACAGGCTGCTCCAAGAGCCCTTGGCCATCTTTGAAGTCCAAGATGCTCTCAGGAACCCCACCTGGTGCCCATCAGAGACTTATAGAGCCTAAATATCTTTGTAAAACCAGAGCCCAGTCTTGTATGCAGGAAAAAAATCATCGAAAAAGGCTCTCAAGTGAGTCCTCTTTGGCCTGCTCATTGCCAGGCCCTCCCAGACCCACCCCATTCTGGAGAGCCAAAGACCCACTGAGTCCCAGCGACCTGGCTAAGAAACAGCTACACTGCCCCTATAATCCCAAGCGTGGCCTCACAAGCAAGTCCTCTGGATCCTTCCCAAAGGCACCAAGGACAACGAGGCACTTGACTAAAGAACTTTCTGCCCTTTTTTAGAAAAAAAAGGACAAGGATACAAACTCAGCACAAGCAACGGGTTCCACTGCCCCCTCCAATAAATACAACTTGTCTTCTCCCCAACCCTTCCCAATGCTGCTTTCAATGCTCAGCTCAACAGAATGCTTCCACCACCACTGCAAACCCAAACCCTGGGGGTTTCTTGAAGGGCGAAACTTCCCTGTGGGCAGAAGAGGAGCGCAGCTACGCTTCAAATACCTACAAGCTTTATGAGCATGGTTGCACATCTCCTCCAGCTGCACTGAGGTGCGGCAGGAGGAGGCAATGGGGCAAGGGCTACAAGATGTGACGGGCACCCTTAGCATGAACCCGAGTTCAGGATGTCTAAGAACCTCCATCGCATGACAGAAACATGGTGCAATGAAGTCCTCAAGAGCAGCTGGGGATTTTCTGAGCTGTCAAGGTGACACAGCCTCAAAGCAGTCGGTGCTGCTCAGCAGGACGAGACAAACACAGCTGGTACCTGGAGGAGATTAATTCCGAGAATCATCTTGGCTGGGAGACAGGGAGAGATTTCGAGACACCGCGTATGTGGGGTAAAGAAAATAAGTAGTTCATTTTCTTAGAGCATTAAGCTGTAATGGCTGTCAAGGGGGATTACTGATATTGTTATGCCAGTGTCAGCACATGTTGTAGAACAGCTAAATTTTGAATTTCCATACTTGCTTAATTTAATGTTCGGATAATCTGACAAATGAAATAGGAGCCTCAAAGACACTTTTTTTCCCCTCTTCCTTTAAAAAAAATCATTCTATTAAGAATGTTAAATTCTTGGGAGCAAGAGTTGGCGTACACTGAGGGCACATACTAATCTCATTTATGCTGAGATTTGCTTTCTGTTAAGCAACAGAAAAACAGCTAATCAAGCATAATTCAATAATACATCATCTGCAGATGCAAAGACTCAGAAGATTGGTATGGAGCTTTGCCTACTAAACACGAACTGATGATCTAGGCCAGGTGCATTTAATTGCACGTGGGGTGTGGGCACACACCTAAATAACTCTGGGAGCTCCTCCCCAGCTCTGGGCTAGCTGCAGCCTGGGGCGGCTTCCAGCACAGGGCGAGCAGCATCCATGCTCCAGCACCATCCATTGCCACTGGGCAGCCAAGGTAAGAG
>JAPSGF010000021.1:3060031-3184562 GCA_035772895.1 Perdix hodgsoniae | reverse complement strand
TCCATGCTCCAGCACCATCCATTGCCACTGGGCAGCCAAGGTAAGAGCCAGCCCTGCTTGAGCTGCCAGCACCATCCAGCTCCTCCAGCCCCACTGCCCAAGGCACAGCCAGTTGCTGAGGGTAACATCAGCTGGTGACACTGCCATGCTCTCTGCATCATAATGCAAGATGCAGTGAAGATCTGTCACAGTGCAAAGCATTTCCAGATAGCTCCAAAATGACTTTGCAGAAAGCCTCAGATGGAAAAACATGGCTTGCTCCACTATTTTCATAGCTGGATCTTTGCTATTCCATGCTCAGTGCCTCTATGCATCATGAAGAGCTCATGGTCAAGGGCTGACCCATTCATTCTAGAGCTGTAAGAGCGCATTTCTGTTTTGGAGGAGGGTTCAGTGCTCATTTTCCTTTTTTTCACTCAGATTCAAGGCAAAAATATCAGGTGCTTGAAATCCCCTAAGAGGACAGGGATGCAGCCACGGAGAGCTGCCCTGGGCTGCTGCCACAGCCCTAATGTCCCAACTCCTCATTAGAGACACTGTGCCAAGGACCTACAGGAGAGCTCTCCAAACCTGTAAAATCAGAAACATCCCCACTGCACACACTCTTTGGCAAACCTGCAAATTCCATCCCCTAAATGTTTTTTAAGCGCTACTACTAAGCAGCTTCATAGATCAATGTCAACAGTAGGGTAAAAAACCTCATGTTTCAGACTAACTTAAAAGAAACCAGGTACGACCTCTTTGCCAACGCTGCTTCTGGCCAATATCTGATACATAAGAAAAAGCCATCTAGGGAGGCTGGGATGGAAAAAACACTGATAACGGATGGACTCACAGAAGGATGGTGCTGTGCACGAGGACGTGATGGCACACAGACCCATACACACACAGACAGAAGACAGAGATGTCTCCCTTTGTTCTCCATCCCGTTTCGTTTTTAACGTTCTATGCTAATTTCTACGGAATTACTACGGCACATTTGTAAACACACATGAAATGCAGACAGCTCTCTGCAATCACGGCTGTCTTGGGCTATTAAGTATAATATTTAGCTCAGCCAGATGCCACCAGAAGTTCGCCAAGCCCATAAAACAAGCTCAATCACATATTTCTGAAAATGAGAACATGAAGCCATTTTGGAGGAGTTTACATCTATGTTCGAGCATTTGTTTCCTCCCATCTGGCAAACTCTCTCCCAAGGCAGAGAGCTGAAGCCCAAGGGAAGAAGTTTTTGCATTCAGTCATCTCCCAGCAACACCCTCCCAGAGCAGGGCTGCTGGCAGTCCCTTTGGATGGAGCTCATTCATGTCCCACTTCTAACTGCAGAGGCAATTAGAGGAGATGCTATTGCTTTTGATGGCACTCAGAGGAAAGCAGGACCCTGAGCTCCCTGCTGGGTGTGAGCCCCAGGGCTGCTGCTCCCAGCAGCCCACACACACAGCTCTGCAGGTTTTCATGGTGCTAAATCCCAGCACTGAACCCCTTAAGGCTGCAGGAAAGAACTCCACAGAGGGAAGGTAACCTCACAGGCTCCAGACCCACGGACACAGCTGCGCAAAGGAACCCTCCCACATTGAGCACCTCACTCAGGTGCCTGATGGGGTGGGGATTCCATACCATTCCAAAGCCTGAAGTCAGCTGTGCCAGGGAGGCACCCAGGGCTGTTCTTACCTGCAGAACACTGTTCTGAGCTCGAGACATTCACAGTGCTCTGCTTTGTGTGTCAAAATGCACCATGAGCTTCAGTTATCCCACGGCAAAACATAGCAGGAATAGGAAAGCAAATACCTTCAGCTTATGGCATCTCTCAAACTATAACATTAGAGAGTCTTAAATTGTGCCCTGACACAAAGTGCTGCAAAGACCAGAAACCTGGAGAGGCACAGGAGGCACCCAGGACAGCTGCGCCAGGAGCTGCCAGACAGACAGCCAGGGCTCCATCCAGCCCATGTGCCAGCTGCAGTAATGGGCACCAACAGCACAGACAGCAGGGAGCTCCAGGAGAAGGTGGGAAGCACTCATCCTTGCTGGGAATGATGCTCCCTGCCTGCGCCCATCACTTGCTCTGACATTTCCCACTCCGCAGCACTGAGCACAGCGATGCTCATCCTCTACACAACTCCAGCCAAGGATGCTCTCTTTTATATCATCCACAGGAAGCATGGGGTGGTTTAACTAACATTTTGTGTGCATTTATTTCTGAACAACTCCACCAATGCTCAGCAGCACAAGCCCTGCTGTAGCTCTTCTGTTGGTGCGCACAGAAGCACGCACACCCTGTCCAGCTTTGCATCCCATAAGAGATACCACCCCATAAAAGATACAACGGGAAGCACATAAGCTAAACCAGCAGCTCAAAGCACAAAAGCAACCAAGGAGGAATCACACCAAGCTCCTGGCAGAGCTTGGGCTGGTTTAGCTGGCACCACGGGCAGCAGCAGGGACAGCAGCTCCATGTCTCTTCTCCAGGAAGCCCTCAGGATGGGACACTGAGTTCCTAGGTCTTGAGTTTATCCATCAGGCTGAGCTGCTTGGCCTGCCCAGAGCCAGAACACATGTTTGTGGGATACACAGACTGCTTGAAATAGAGGCCACAGAGGACCCATTAGAAATTCAATATTAGCTTTGTAAAATTGCTAATAATTAGCTACAGCTCTTTTCTCCATCACAGCAGCTGGTGACATGAAAGTGATTAAGTTTCTAATGAATAGATTAGGGTTACTGAATATATTAAATAACAAGGTTTTTAATCAACTGTTTATTGATTCCAGCAAGACAGTTCTGACGACAAAAAAAACCACTGGGTAGCAGTGGAATTTATTTATGGGCTAGTGTTCTACATCAGAAATAATTAAAAATAGATTATTTTTCACCAAATCTAGAGCTTTTTTTCTCTTTGAGGCAGCTCAATATGGATTAAATTAACTGCAAATAATAAATTAAAGGCAAACGGAAAGCTAAATTCAGGGCAGAGAGGTGCTCAGAGCTTGGCCATCAATCTTTGCTTTCTCTTGTTGTGACAAAAGCAGCCCCGTGTTTGCTGCCTGGATTTAGGCAGCAGAGACAAAAGGTTGGAGGAGTTGGAAATGGCTGGGAAGCCATCCTTATGGATCCTAAAGGGCCCCATCCCCAAAACCATCTCGAGGACAGGATGGTGTCACGTAACTACCAGGCAAAGCTTTATCCTCACGGGTCCATTTGCAGACAGGACCAAACCCATTTCTCCCTGTGGTGTAACACAGAGCCACGAGCTGTGCCCCGGGGGTCGACCTCACCACACCTCCAGCCACAACAACAGCTTAACACTGAAAAGTGTGAAACCACCAATGACGTCCCATGTCCCAGCCCCTGTGCGCAAAGCTAAGAACCAATTCCTCTCTGCTCATCAGTCCCCAGGTCCAGCCAGGAGACAAGCAAGCCCACTTCATTCTCTTTACACAGCAGCCATTTCTGCCACAAAGTGCTCCCGTTAGGTTCAGGACCACAGTGCATCACAGCCTGCAATGAGATCCAGGATGTCCCGAGGTTTTAATTACCCACGCTGAGGAAAAGAAGAGCTGCTTAGGAGCACTAACATTTTCCATGGCTCCAAAAGGCTGAACAACTTTCTGCCAGTATATACAGCTACCTAGGGGTCTATTATTTTATTAAGGGATATCTGAAGTGCTCCATGACATAAGCAGATCCATAATATATATACAGTGTGTACGCATACGGAGCCATTTATAGAGCAAATCTTTCTAGCCCTGATAGTTTATAATGTAGAGGACCTTTAGTCTGCCACTGAACCAAAGCCAAATGCTGCATGTGCTGTTTAAATCAATGTAATGCGGAGAAGATATTTTTCTTTGGAGCCACGGTGGAAGCAGGATTCCCCAGGCAGTTTGACTGTCGAAACAGCAGCTGGTTGAAGCTGTGGGCAGGTCTGGGTCAACACAAGCAGTGCCTGTAGGAAGGTCTTGGCGAGCACTGGTCCAGGGAGGGGATCAAAGGGATGTGATAAATCAGCTTACAGATTGCTGGGCTGTCCATGGGGTGCTGCATGGCGACTGCTTCTGCATATATGGTGTGGGATGGCAGACAGAGATACAGCAGAATTTCACTGATTTAAGATCAGATGTGTCTTCTAGATCTATAGCCCTAGATCTGTCGCATTAATGTCCATATACGATACCAACACTGCAATTACACACCATGCCACACAACAGGTACACACTACCAGGCAGCTACATGCAAGACTATCTATATTTCAAAGCCCAACTACAATCTGATGTTTTTCCATTTTGCACTCTGCTGAGTCTCCACATCTTCGCTCTTAAATACAGGAGGGGTGACACCACCCAACACTCACCATTTCACAGCTCCACTCCCATTGATTTCAAAACAAGAATTGCTAATTGTTAGGAAACCACCTCCCAGATATGCCCACTGGACATCCTCTCTCTCTAAAAGCATAACCCCAAAGGTGCATGTTGGGTGCATGAGGCTTCAGTGGGAACTGTATATGCCTAAGTTCTTGTTATAGGATGTTAAATTTCAGCTTCAAGATCTGCTTGAACACACTCACCATGCCTGCATGCTTGGGACAGCACAACACCTTCAACTTTCCTTGCCAGTTCTTCATTTCACTCCTTCCAGGGCTGCTCTGTGCACGTGTAAAGCAAGATTCTCATGAGGTTTTGCTGACTGCTCTCTTCTGAGCAGGGCAAGTAACAGCTCCATCCTGTGCCCCAACCCCAGCCAGCTGTCACTGTAAGAATCATAGAATTGTAGAACATTCTGAGTTGGAAGGGACCTACAGTGATCATTAACTCATCAAAGGCAGCTTTTAATTGGATTTTCCAGACAATGAACAGTGAGACACCTGACCCCTGGGATGGAGGAGATGCCCCACAGAGACGCGATGGGGTCTGGCATGTCCACAGCCATGCATGAAACCAGAATCAGATCTGTAGAGCTGCCTGCACTTATTGCTGCCAAATGATAAACATTTCTCATTTATAGGGCTGGCCACTCAGTTGTATAGTCACATTTTCCTTAATTTACTTCTTCATTTCTTTAACTTGTATTAACTGTTGTTCAGCACGTAGAGTTGGGATCCCTGTTACTTTCACTTCTCCCATTGCACAGGAAGCACCCCAGGTAAAGCTGTATTTGAAGACTGACCAGGAAGGAAGGTATGTATGTATTTTTAATTAGTCACCATGACACGTTGGCCAGAGGATAACTCTGGCATTACCCTGGCATAACTCATAGGCATTACTCAACATGCTGGAGAAACTCCACAAGCACAGAAACCACAGAACATTTTATGGGGAAGGGAAACACAGTCAAAGGGAGTGGAAAACAGGGGCATGGGCTCTTCTACAATCACCTCCTAAAGACAGCATACACACTCTGAGCCTTACAAGACTGGTTACTACAACCTATGATGTCCTGAAGAGATGTTAATACACGAAGTTGCTTTGCAACTAAAGCACACTGTGTGGGGCAGATCTTTGCCCTCAAATCCTATCGATCATCTTGAAAACACCCACACACACCCTGCCTGCTCCCCACTGCAATTTTTCAGGGCTGAGGAAAGCTGCAAGCCCTGGGGCATCCTGCTTACCAGCCATTCCTGCAGAAATCCTCTCTGCCCGTTCTTATCTACAAACCCCCACCCTAAGCTTGCTTAAGGCACTGGTATCTAGAGTGCACTGGCTGGAGCTCAGCAGCCATCTGGAAGAGCCTTGCTTCCAAGAGGCAGCTAGAAAACCAGTGCTGAGCACACAAAGAGCTATGCAGTGAGTGCCCAGCGTATTCCTGCAGGACCCAACCACACCAGTGGGCAACACAGCTCGCTGTAGCGTTCCTGTACTGCTGGGCTAGGGGGCTAGATGGTGTGCGTCCTGACACAAGCTATGAATTCAGCCTCGGAGGTTGTGGGGTCATCCCAGGAAGACACCAAGCATCGGGGTGAGCTCAACAGGACAAGGTTAGATGGCAAAAGAGCACTACAGGAGTCATCACAAAAGCCTTCTCCAGCTCATTAGCTTCCTTTCTTTCACCATTCCAACTTGATGAGTTCCTTGAAAGAGCAAGGTCAAAGATGAAGAAAGCAGCAAACATTTGCACTGAAGGACACTGTGAGAAGATTGCATGGCAGAAAGACCAGAAAAAAAAAAAAAAACAAATCCATCCTGGGCATTTTCACCATCTGGAGCAGCACCCACTCAAATAAGGTCCATGCAGGGATTACCCCATTACTACAAGGTCAGGTTACACTGTATAATGCTGAAACTACGGGAAAAAAAGGTGCCAAGGCTCTTCAGAGATGGCAAACATTGCTAGATTGCCCTAGGATAACATCCTGATCCACTCTCTCCTCCTATTCCACATCAGCTGCAGGATACCAGGTATGCATGGACAGCCATGGCACAGCCATGGGCACAGTTCACCCTTCCTGGCTCCAAAGAGATGCAGCTGCCTGGAGCCAGGGTGAGATGCCCAGGGCTGCCCTTATTGTACTTCATCTGCATGAATTCCAGAGAGACTCTGGGAACTGGAGATTTGTCAGCATTTCCCATCTCACGTTTCCTACTGGAAATCCCTGCAGCTGGTGAGATTCTGTAATAGGTACCATTTAGCTAGCTGATGAAATCCACATGTAATCGTCAGAAAGATAATTGACACATTAGGACTCTAAGATTTGCACGTGGCCTTTTGCAGTTTCCATCTTACAGCATGGCAGCTGCAGGGATGGCCAATGGGCAGCACTTAACAGTGCTCCACCTCGTGGTCCTTCCTCCCCAAAAGTCCTTCTACCTGCACAAAAGGCAGTTTAATGGTTTGTGGTTTACTGCAACATGGAGAAGGCTTCTCACCTCTCCTGATGACAGCACGCTGCTGCATGTCTCACCTTTTCGGGTGGAGGCAGGCACCCTTCTTCCTTATCATCATAACCTCCTACAACTTGTTCCAAGAGGCATTAACGTCCACTACCCTCCTTCTATCATCTGCAAAACACGTCGCTTCATCTGCTTCATCCACAGGGGATTCTGCTACAACCTTTTTCCACCAGGACAGCTTACCATGTATTCCGTGCTATGATTCTGTGATTCCTACCCCTTAGCCAACCACAAGGACCACCTTCACCTCCTGCCATAACTTACAGCCAGAGCCTTTGATGTGAAAACTCGACAAAAGCTTTCTGGAAATCCACGTACACTCCTCAGTTTGGATAGAGATCCTGGTGGAAGATGGCCAAAAATGCAAATTCTGTACAATCATCTAAAGTACATTTTTCCGTAGGCTGAGCACTAATGTCCCTCGGTGGAGGGAAAGCCAAACCTACCACATGGATCTTGACATCCAACGCTCTTGGTTCAGGCCAAGGTACAACTTTAAAGGAGATCCTCTGATTTTCTGTAGAAGCCTTGCAATGTGTGAACGTGTATCCAGACAACCACAACGCTTTGGGGCTAGGATGCCATCTGGAAATCATTAGAAAGCACAGACTCGCTCATGGGATTTCATGCACTTCCCGTCCGACATGGGAACAGTCTGTTCCTCATTGTTCGGCTGCTTCTGTTCCTCAACACATCAACTACAGACAGGAGAGTCACAGCAAGTGTCTCCATGCTGTGAGGTGCCTTTTTCTTCCTGTCCTTTTAATTCACTCCTTCGTCCCCAGTTTCAGGGCAGTAAGTTCCATCACTCCCTCCTGCACACAGGGCCCTATGGGAGCAGGGCAGCCCGCAACTTCTTTGCTGAGGCCTGAAGCCAACTGGAATGGGGAAATTTTGGCTTTTCAGGTCTTTTCTTTGTGTGTTTGTATTTGATTTTTTCCTAAGTACAGAACAACATGGCGAGAGCACAGAATAAATTTAATTCCTCTTCTAACTCATTTCACAAAGTAAATGGGATCTGTAGCTTTCCTGAGCTGCCTTGGGGACCCTCTGGAGTGTCTCACATGTTCATATTTCAGCCTCCTTTCTGTCTGCATTTTATGCATTCTTCCTCCAAAACATCTCAACTTCCTATCCCAATTCTTCCCTGCATTTAGGGGTTATTGTTTTTTTTTTTTATAGCCTGCATTGAGGCTGCAGATAAAATGTGAAGAGCCCAATTCTCCATGGCTGCACAGGTTTCTGCAGTCACTTCCACTGCTGAAAAGCAAACTAACACGTCACTAGGAGTATGTTTTATTTCTACTACTTTCTGCTAAGTCAAGGAGACCAACAATACTGCTTTGCAGCACATCCTGACCGGTTGTCCTGATGTGATCGTACATCTCAAGGGTGGAGAAGCAGCAGGTAACACACACCCAGGTGCGATAACTCAGGGACCTCCCAGCCCTGTATTGCAGAAGAAACAAAGCCAGAACATCTGGATGCAGCCAGACCAGTTTGTGCATATTTACTGAACAAGCTTATTTACAATCTATTTGTTTCCATGTGGTTTCATCACATTCTTAATGTTGTGTCAAGAGCAAAGGCAGAGCTCTCAACATGTTTAATGACCGATGAGGGCCCCAGGAGGAGTCACGCGATGGTGTGAGAAAGAATGCTGCTCTTCAGAACTTCAGCCAAGCAGAAACACCTCCATAGAACTCTCTGCAAAGGACCGGAGAGGGAAGAAGCTTGGAAATGAGGACAGCAAACGCCAGGAAAATTGAGGGCAAATGAAAGGAAAGCATAGTATTTTAACAACTCATTATTCAACTAAACTCATGGTTATGTTTTCATGCCCAACTCATGTCCTCTGAGTCTCTGCCACAAGCAATGCTACTTAGCTACATACACTGTGCAGTTGTTGCCAATCCGAGGGCAGGGTGTGCTGCTGGGATGGATGGATGGATGTGGGCCGTTGAGCTATTTTTCCAAGAGGAAACATCCCCAGTCTGCTAAAACAAGCAACAGCTGAATGTTTTGAACCACTGAAGGCATCACTCTATTTGTTGCAAAGGGAGCAGGAAAGATATCACTGCTTTTATTGCCTCCTGAACGTCAGCTGGCATCCTCTGCTTTGGGATAACGCACTCTAATTGCACAGCCAGCCTTCCAAACACACTCTGCAAGCCTGCCACATGTGGCACTTCCAGTCGCAGTAATAACACGACAGCCAGCCAAGAAGCAAGCACAAGCACACCTCTGACCTGCAAGTGACCCACTAATTAGTGGCTGCCCAAGGTTAACAAACAGAATGCTCTGTACAGGGAGGAGTGTTAGCAGTGCGAACTCCAACCTCGGTAAACTGGTAAATCTATGCCAGGAGGTGTTTACACATTCATTAGCAATGTTGGCAAGACAAAACACAACAGAAAATCCCCTTCCCGTTAATAGTGAGCTCAGAATAAAATGAGAGGTCTCCTTTTCCTGCACGTAATGATTACCGCAGAGGTTGAATTGTAACTACAGAATTAGGCCCTGCATTTGGGAACTGCCAGCAATCAGCCTGCAGAAGCTCAGAATGTTTTGCCAGTTGTTGTCTGCCATGGCTATGGAGCCAAGCATCTCGTTTCATCCCAAGAGTAATAGGAAAATGGTGCTGGACATCCCAGATTATAGTTGGACTGGCACTTCTAGAGAGCTGGAAGCATTCAGCCCCACAGCAGGGTGAGGGTTTGGACAGCCCTGGGCTGCACACTGGGACAGAGCTTTTGCTTTCATTGGGTTTGACAGGAACATCATCCAGATCTGAGAGGTCATATTTCCACTCTCGCTCCTCCTCTTCTCCCAGCAGGAGGATTACGCTGCAATAATCCAGGAAAAGGCAGATCTCACCCCAATGCTGCACCCCCTGTGAGCAGAGAGAGCCGTGATTTAGGGTCAACTCCACTTAACTATCGCTACCCAAGCTATCCAAGCTATCCCTATCCAAGCCCAGGAGCTTTGGAGTAAGTGTGGCCATTTGTCTGTTAGGTGCTCGTAGAAGGACACAAATAAGTGCCTGTTGCCTCCAGTCAGATTTATCAAAGCAGGTCCCAGCTCTGTAGCTGCAGCAGCAAATCAATAGCGGAGTCCTTACTACAAACTGCTGATCCTGATCTCCATCACACAGTGACATGAACATGTCCCAAAACATACGCAATCCTCAGCAAAACCTCCTAAGGCACAACCTAAACCTGAGAAGAAATATAACAGAAGAACACTGCAGAGAAACTAACAGGAACACAAATATCCCCAGTAAGAGCAAAGGCTCTGCAGTCACAGCCCTGCATGTGGGTGATGGATGGAACAAAAGCAAGGACTGCTACTAAGAAAAAGGTAACAGCTATTTTTATGTCAAAAGATTAATTCTGGTGGGAAAGCCCTTTCTTGACAACACCAAAAAGAAAAAAAACAAAAGCTATTTTTTGTACTTCTTTTTTACAGAAGAACGTGCACACTTCCAGCTCAACCACAGCAACTTCAATGATCTTCTGAGGATCTCCCATTTGGAAAAGGGAGTGCCAGCTCTGCTGACAAAACTAACTGATCAGCTCTAAGAGCCACTAACACTTGTTGTGCAGAAAGGAGCCACTTCTTGTGCAGCCCCCTGTGCCCAGGATTCTCTCATCACATCTGACCCAAGAAGGAGAGCTTTTCTACACATCACAGACTGGAGATCTTAGGGGAAAAAAAAGAAGAGTCCCATTTTCTTGGCAAGCTCTTGGGCACTCTCCACTAAGTTGACCTCTCTCTGATGCTGCCAAAGGAAGGAAAAAGTTTCCTGCTTTTAAGGCAGGTTAAACCCTGCTGGAAGACACAGAGCAGAGCACTGCACTTCAGATAGGTATTTTTCAGCTACATTTGGGTGCAAAGATTTCCTCTGATCTGAGCAAGGATGCTCAGCAGAGCTGCTCCAAGTCACTGGTGGTGAACACAATGCCCCTTGGGCCCAATCCTGGAGTACTGGTCCACGAGGGAGCTTCCCCATCACCCCCAGCCCAATGGAGCAACATGAAAAGCTGGGAATAAAGCATCAGTGGGAACTGGTTTAGCAGCAAACAACACAGGTGGGCAAAGGCTGAGAGAAGAGCAATCAGTGCACTTGAAAAGGAGGGGTTTCTGCCAGCACCAGGGGACGGAGCGGAGAATATCCAAGCATGGTTTGCTGCATCCTGATCTGGAACAAAGATAATGCAGCATGCTGGTTTTCCCTGGAGAGGTGGAGTTCAGCTGTCAGTAACTGTGGCTTATTCACTCTGCTGCAGCCTACCAGGCACAAAGCAGTCTCTGAAGTAAAAAAAAGAGAGAGCTCTTTTTCCTCTATTGGAAGATGAGGGGATTTTTGCTCTAATCCCTAAACAAACACATTTAATGCCATTAAACACTCACTGGCATTATCGAGACGTATCACTCTCATGCTGCTGCATGCAGAGCGCAGGCTGGGTTTCAGAGAGCTGAGTTCCTGCGATCACTTTGCATTCACAATTTGCCTTCAGTGGAGGGGAAATAAAAAAAAACCCTCTCCTTTATCACTGCTCCCTGGGAACAGGAGGAAAGCGGTGAGTTGACTTCAGGGAAATAAATAGTTTGGAAGACTTTACAGGCCAACATCTGCAATTAGTTTTGAAGAATCAGTGCAAATAATCTCATAGCAAGTCAGTTCTCTCTCCTTTATCTCCCCCTTCTGCAGCCTTTTTCTCCTTTATCCCAGTTTGCCCATCCTGCTCTTCTCACTAACAATCGGCACACATCAGAGAGAAGCAACTCTTCACTTTCAGAGCAAGAGGATAAGGAACCAAAGGGAGAAAGTGAATGACAGCTGGGTAGGACATTCCCTGGCTCCCGATGCTCTTCAACACAAAATATTTTCCCTTCTTGCTTAAAAATGAAAAAAGAAATCTGCAGTGTTGCCTGAGCCAATACTGAAGGAATGGAGCAGATGTCAGTATTCGTTTCATCTAAAATCAAATCGTTTTCTGTTAAATGGTGAAACAGCTTTACACACTTTGTTTTAATGCGAATAACTGATAATTTCAAAGCAACACAGCATCCCTTTGACAAAATGCATTCCTGGAACTGAGATTATAATGTTCTCTCCCTCACTAATTGCCATTTAAAAACCTGGATTTCTTGACACTTGCCATTTCCCAGACATTCCTGACCAGCTCTTTTTTGGGTTACAAGGATCAGATAACACTGAGGGTAGGAGCTCAGCTCACCAACACGAGGCGTTGGACGGGTGGCCCATCTCCAGCACACCCAGAGCCTGCTACCACCTGACTGCTGCTCCACACCCCGAGGGCAAGATGAGCTCTGCAGATGCTCATCCTTTTGCCCATCGCTGTGGTAGGTCTTCTCCAGGCTCCAGGTGAACCAGATAATATTCACAGCAATAAATACTTGGGAAAAAAAAAAAAAGAAGAAAAAAAAATTGGGAGGGATCTAAAATCACATTTTTGTAGGCTTCATGCAATGCCTCTGCACAAAGAGCATCTGCCACTCCATCTCTTTCCATCACAGCATCCTTTGAAGCATATAGTTGTACTTACAGATATAGATTCAGCTAGGCAATTCCTGTCACTCTACGGAGCCCTACAGGACAAAGCAGAGTATCCTTCCATGGAAGCAGCAACAAGGACAGGACCACCCTGGCTGGTGACTGCACCCATTTCCCTCCTCCTGCTGCATCCTCACTTCCTCACCACCTCCAGCTGCCTATCAGCACTGCCTCTCTGACTGCACTATACTACCAGCACGAACTCCTTCCTGCGCTGGAACGGGTCAGAGCAGCTTTGCTGGGGGACTTGGGAAGGGTGGACAAAGAGCTGGAAGAAATAACCGTACAGCCAGAACAGCTTTAGCCTGAGGACAGATCCCCAGCTTTACAAATGCCCTCTGGTTTGCATTAGGGACACTTTCTTAAGGTCAGGGACATTATGACAGCATCATGTCAGCCAGCAGTAACGCTGCTCTGCTCTGCACAGGGACTAGCAGTGGCTGTTCCATCATGGCTCCACTCCTACCTTGTGCAAAATAAAACTGCAATCATCCCTTCAGAGGAGGAAGGCATTGGCTTCCTAGGACTGTAACGATGATGAGGAGTTTAAACGTAACCACAAATATAAAACTTTAAAACTCTCATAAACAGATCTGAAAGTGAGCCAGAGGAACTGGTGTGAATGTGAGCTACTCCAGTACAAAGCAATAAGAGAGACACAGCCATAAACCTGGGCAAAAGGGAAGGGGGGAAAATCAGCAAAGACTTGTGGGTGTTTTTTTTTTTTATGTGTGCAGGAATTAGCTTGAAAATAGGACATTTTTATAAGTGGTGCAAGATTGATTTTTCTTTTTTCTTTTTTCTTTTTTTTTTTCTTTTTTTGCATACATTAATTGGTGAGCAAAGCCAGAATGCAGACACATGCCAAATGCAGATGTGTCAGCCCAAAGTTCTTCAGATGGCCCCCAGCCAGGTAAACATTTGACCCAAAAGCCCACCTAATTTCAGTGGGCTGAAGTCTGGAAAAGTGATTAACTATAGAAAGGCCAGTGTATGGCTTCGTACCTGGGGAATGCTGGAGCAAAGCAAAGGCTCTCAGGCCCTAATTAAAAACCTACCTCTCGCCCGACGGAAAGCCGGAGCCGAGGAACGAAGGAAGTTGGGGCTTTTCCAACAGCGCTCATAAAGCTGTCAATAAGCTGAGAAAGTGGCCTTGATGGTGTGAAAAGTCATCTCTGAGAAAAAAGAAAGAAAAAAAAAAAAGTTGCTGCTCAATAAGGCCTAACAAATCATCCGGGATCGTATAAATGGCTAATTGAACAGCAAATTAGTAGTGTTTACGAAATCTAGACGGTCAGCTAGCAAAAAGACAAGGCAAGAGCGGGGCATTGTGAAGTTAGGTTCAGATTTTATCCCATCTTTCCGGGCCTTTCTGGTGGTGGAGCATGGAGGGTTGCAGTGAGGAGCACAGCCCATTGCATGCCCCACAGCCACCGTGTGTGCAGACCCATTTTCCAGACAGAGCTCCTACAGCTGGAAGAAGTCCATCTCCTTATCTTTACAGACTCCAGAGCTTCCAGAGGCCTAGAATGGCTACTTCTCTTCATAAAATTAATGGCATGCTTTTTATGGCTTCCAGCTACAGCTGGGAGCCTGATTCTGCGTGGAAGGGACTGTTAATACAATTACTGGGCTGGTTTTACACTGTAAATTCTCCATTGTTTTCTTTTGGCTGTTTGGGAGTCTCTCATTGAGACGTGCCCTGGAAATCAGGTAGGGCTGTTAGCGCAGCTGGACCCAAAGGTCTGGGGCACTTGCTTTATATAAAACATATTTTCTGGGTTTATAATGGCAATAAAAGTGCTCCCTTCTTGCCAAAACTTGGCACTGACGTTTCAGAGGAGCTCTGGAGAACAGTTTTTGGAAAATTTTGAAGAAAATACGTGCAAAGCCCACGTGTTTTAGGCCCAGAGGCATCAGTGGGACAGGCGGGGGCTGAGGTGGGCATTCCCACAGCGGCTGCAGAATGCCATGAATGACCTCCAACTGCACACGAGCTCAAAAGGGACTTCCAGCTCCTGACCCCCATTAGGAAGCAGTACAAAATTAACTTAATTGCACGCCCGTGAACCTCCTGATGTCAATTCAGTTATACACGTTGATTGTTCGGTGTTTTATACGGGAAGAGTTATCACCACATGGGGAAAATAAGCTGTACCACTGCAAACCTTCACACTGCTCTGATCATGCCAAGGCAATGCTGAATGTGCACACAGTCAGACTGGTTTAGAACATGCTCAGTTTTATCCAGTGTGGCCATATCGAGTATCAGTCAGACATAATCAAACAAGCAATGGAAAGCAAGAGAGGAAGCACAGCTCAATCTGAGTCCATTTATTCACCAGGAGGAGAGCAGCCAGGAAACAATCTTCCCTTCCCAGAAGAGTTTTCAAGATTCCCCACACTGAACCAAATGTATTTACTCTCAAAAATCTTTAGGTGGTGAAACACAGGAAGGAGAGGGGAAACCTCGTTGGATGAATAAAAAATAGGATTTGTCGGTGTTTTTATCTTCCTTTTACCCTGTTTTCAGGCAAGATGCAAATTTCAGCCAAAAAACAGCTTCCTGAAATCTATTTCAGAAAACACTAACTCAGGCCATTTAGAAAACTAAGCCAATACAGGAGAAGTAAAGCCCTTGCAAGGATATATCCCAGTTAAGAGCTAGGAAACTGGGAATAAATGGTCAGTTCTTGCAAGGGAGCGAGGTCAGCACGGAAGCCACAGAGAGATCTGTGCCATTAAAAATGGATGCTCACAAGTGACCTGGATAAGGGCATGAGCAGCCAGGTGAGGAAGTCTGCCAACAATGCTAATTTTGAGAGCATCAGGATGAACTGCAAAAACAACGTTATGATATAGTGACAGGTCACCAAATAGCAGGTGAAGTTTGATGCAGACAAATGTAAGAGGATTCACAAAGGGGGAAAAAATCCAAACTTCCCATAGAAAATGATGGGCTCCAAGCTGACCATTACCACACAGGAGCAATACCTTGGGGTTGTGACAGATGGATCTGTGAAACATGAGCTCATTACACAGTAGTAATTAAAAAAAATCCATCATAAGAAGCTATTATGAGGAAAGAACAAACCAGAGAACATCATTACATCACAGTAACTCTGTGCTTCCCCTGCATCCTGATCGCTGCAAGGAGACATTCCCTCGCCTTAATGAAGATATCCTGCAATTGCAAAAGGTGCTGTGAAAGGCAAGAAGGCTGATCCTGCAGTCCCATATGGGGAGGGTCAAGAAAGCTTCAACTCCCCAGCCCATAACAGAGTTACCTATAGAAGGAAAGGACTGAAATCCATGAAACAATAGCAACAATTGATGCTTCTTTCCTTCCTTTTTCCCCGACATGTTTTTTCCTTACAGAAATATTTTTTCCTTGTCATTTACCCTTTCCCTCACAGTCAATTTCTTCTCATTTCCAGACCAGAGCCAATTCTGTAGGGATCCGTCACACTTGCTGCTGTTTTCACGGGACAGCAGCCGTGCTGAGTGCTAAGTTAATTAGCCATCAGCTCCCACTTCCTCCACATCCAGCAGGTTGGAACAATCGTTCCTTTCTAAGCCCATCCTCACTCCCACCATCACCAACACACTTGGGGAGACCCAGGCAGCCTAGGTGGGAGAAGAAGGAATCCTCCAAATCCTTGCAGCAGACCAAGGCCTCTACAACGAGGGCATGTTGCCACCATGTGTGTCCATTCATAATCTTATAGGCTTTGGGGCGTAAGGCAGGTTGGTATAGCAGCCTTCAACAGCACTGATACAGAATAGGTAACAAGGTAGATACAATCCCCAAGGGTTATGAAGGGTTTTTTTCCCTACAGATTATATTCTAGAACTATATAATTGGTAGAACAGGAGACTTACAGGGCAGCCCCGGACCAGACAGCAATAGGACCTCTGATCATGCACTGAATCCTGGCCCAGCCAGTTTCAGTAAGCTGAAGCTCCTTCTCTGATGCTTCTTCTATTCTACTTTTCTAGCTTCCTGCACTGAGGTTAACCCTGGGCTATGTTCAGACACTGCTCACATCTCATCACACTGATGATGTGGCTGATGGATCCATGAAGCCAGATCTCTCACAGTAAGAGTACCTGCAGGTAGCCTTTATCTGCAGCCAAGAAAATGCATCTAGCAGCACTTCCAGCAAGAAAGCCTGGAGTGATACCAGGAGTGGCATTGCAAAATTTGTCTTCAGGGTATTAGAACAATCAGCTTTGCCACACTTACCAATATTATCAAATACCTCACCTCCAAAGCTTTCCAACGCTGATGAGCATCCTTGCTACCCTCCCATCACCACTGACAACAGCCACATGTCCCTGCAGTCCAGACAAACAAGAAATGCTGAAGATGCATTTATGCATCTCCAGAGGCAGCAGCAGCCAAGTTCCTCCATCCCCACGGGAGCTGAGTATGATGCACACTCATTCTCCAGCGTGGCTGCTCCTGCTTCTTTGTTTGCAGAGAATGCTTAGGGCACATCAGGGCACTCCCCTGCAGATCTGAAAGCGGATCTTCCAGGCCTGCTGGCTCTCCCAGGAATAGATTCCTGACCTGACCTTACCTTACAGCAGAGACCACCGCTGTGAAATGAAATATGGCTTTGGAAGTTGTGTTTTTATGATCTATGAAATCACCCAGACCTCTTGGGTAAATAAATTCTGAATATGAAGCTGACCTCTTAGCTTTTAGCATATCAGTAAAGCCTTGAGGTTTTTCATTAAGCTTAAATAACATCTAAGAAGGCCCTGTTTTCTACCCTTCTTTAAAATCCCAAGGAAGTGAAGCCTCGTGGTAAATTTTGCTTCAAATATCAGCTGGGGACACAACTTCGGTAACAGTAATACCCTAACTGCAGAGTGCCAGGGGCGAGTGGGGCTATGCACACAAGACTTTCGTACCACATATTCCTCTGGGCCTCTCAAATACTTAAATCTCAGTGACTGGTTTCACAGCTCCAGCTGATTTCAGTCACTGGGCAGCCAAGGGACAAGACCCAGATAGAGGAGCACCTCTTCCAGCCCACAGTCTTGCATCAGTCACCACAAGCCTACCAGAGCGATCCCAGCCCAACCTGCCATCGCAACACAGGGCCATGAAGGCTCAAGTGGATTGGTTAACAAGAGAAGGCCAAGGGTGAAAAGGGAAAAGAGCTTCACACACATCCAACATGGCTTTCTAGCACCTCTTCCCTATCTCCAGAAAATGGATAACATTACTTGGAGGGGGAAAAATCCAGATGCTGCCAGCAGCTGTATCCGTTCCAAAGAAGTGTGGTTAAATACCTCACTGGTACAAATCACTGTAATTTCCCTGAAGTCAAAGCCAACTTGCCACTACCCAGAAGCGGGTGCATAGGGCATAGTTCATAATGGTTGGATTACAGGAGGTGGTATCCCTGAGTTCCTCAGGCACTTTGCAATTTGAGCCCACCGACATGAACAGAAAGCCTGACTTCCTCTGTGCCTGAATCGGCCTCCACATCTCCACCTCTGATGGAAGCAGCGGGTTGGCAAAGCCTTTCCCCCTCTACACGAGCCACTTGGTTCACATTAACTATAAAAACCACGTAAGACTACAAAAGAGTGATTCATAGGGAGAGGCAAAAAAGGAGAAACAGCAGCTCTCAAGTCTTTATTAGGATGCTGGAGGCCTCGATACGGGCTGGAGCATACCCAGACATTGCAGGATCCAGCTATCTTTCAGAATGATGTCACTGAGCACACCCATGTGCCAGCTGGGTTGTGTAATGTCTCTCCTCTCACCCTCCACCCGCTCCCCCAGCCCCTGGTACAACACACTCCCAGCTAGCTGAGCTCACTTCCCCTCATAAGACAGATCTTTGATGAAGTGGAGCAATGGTAACCACATGGGCTCATTCACCTTCATCCACATCATCCGCTCCAGCAGGCACGGCTCAGCGGATGCAGGATTTTACACACTGGCTCATAAGGAGAAGGAGCACACAGTCTGGACGGAGCGCACCTTATCACCTGCATCATTTTGTTTTCATCTTATTTTTTTCGCAGTTGATTTTCCTTCTGTTTTCATTTGTTGGCTCAGCTCCACTCCCAGCCTTCTCAGCCCCGTAGCACTGCCACATTTGGGATATGCACATTTCCACTTCCTCCCCCACCCCATCCTTTAGTCTGCTAAAGAAGGGCCAGGAAGAGATTGATAGCATGGCCAGAGCCAGTAACACGGGACTAGGCATCAGTTATTAGGGTTAAATAATTGTTACTAGCTAATAGGTACCCTACTGTCATTTGTCTGACTGGTTAAGCATCCCAACCAGAATTCTAGCCATAACTTCACTGTTGTCTTCTGTTTTAGAGATCCTCTACAATAAAATTTGGCTGTTCATTGGAGTTTCCATTTACACTGCAACATCCTTGGCACTTTTATAAGTATGGACCACTAGTCTAGGTTACATACAGCAAAGACATTGTCATGGCCTTAATTTAAGGATGGATACAAATTCCAAGCATATTTTCTGCACAAAGATTTCCATACTCATCACCTCAAAGAAGCAGTTCAGCTGCTCCTTAATAACCAGAAATGGCAGGCTGAGAGTCAGAACAGCCATTCTGGAAGACAGCTGAAATCCCCTCATTGAAGGCCTTCTCAGGGCCTGAGGAAAACCTTGATGTCCTTAAAAAAAAAAAAAAAAGTGGACAATTGCACTTTTTCACACGTGCTCCATTAATATATGGCTGGAGCAACTGTCCCAGAGCCATTTCTGCTCAGACACCTTCCACCTCACTTAAAGAGCTCAGCAAGCATGATATCAATAGTTCCCAGTACAGCATAATTATTTATCAGTTAATAAGCTCAGAAGGTTTCCGGGGGTTATTTACCACTAGGTTTAGCATTAACACACCCAGTGAGACAGCCAGCGAGCCTCTGCTCACCACTGACCATCAGCCATGCTGCAGTGTGTTGGCCTTCTTGGAACAGGCAGCTTCTCCATTTTGACGCTGCCTCATTTATTTCTTTTCCCTCCAGCCATTATCCCAACAATCACCCTTTGTTTTTCCTTTTCCTATCTTGCACGCATTACTCGATGGACTTTCTCACAGCTCACAAGCAATGTTCTCAGCAAATCCCAGCCAAGGTCACACAGCTGCGCTGCACCAAAACCTGGGTCTGAGACAGCTGAGGTCCTGGGCTGTGGGTTACGCTGGGTCATCTTGGCAACTCAAGGCTTGTTTTTCTGCCTTAAACATCCCAACCGACTCCCCAGGCAGAAATGCACTGCTTAGGAAAGGCAAAATAAAAGAGGGGCTGAGCTGTTGGTGCTCCAGTCTCCAAAAGAACAGCTGGGATCCAGACCCAGGGAGTGCTCCGAGCCTCCTACACCATTAAGGCCATCTGCATGAGAAATGACTCCTCTGGCTTGACGGCTGGGGGATACCCACCTCAAAACTGGATGGGGCTGAGCCAGGAAGGAGCATCATTTTCACATCTAGCTCATTGGAAGAGTTTAGAGGCAGGATGGGAAGAAGGGACTCCTGGGAAAGCGTGGATGAAAGTGAAATGAGTATGGAGAAAACTAAGAACTGAGAAGCAGTTTTAACGGACACCGCTCAGTTCACCCTATCCAACCATTTGCAATATCAGACTGAACATATTTTAAGAGCACCAGTCGAATGAAATTGACTTTCCTTCTCTTCATCAGAACCAACCTGTGGCTTCAACCTTCATCTGTAAACCACCCCATGAGTTTCTGAGGGCCACTCTATGACTTCATTACTCAAAGCTGCTCACCCCAGCACTGGCATGAATCACTGTCACCCAGCAGGCAATGACTGACATAAGAATGCCTCACAAAAGCAGCTTACACCACCATTAACATCAGGTTATCATCCAAGATTCAACCATTAGACAGCATGCTTAACCAAACCAACACAGGGTCAGCTTTTGTAACCTTTCACAACCCGAAAAGCATCCTTTGGGCTCATCCCACTGCAAGGATTTCTACAGCTCCAGGCACCCATTTGTCACCAATGGCATTTTCTGTCCTTGGAAGTTTCACCTTTATGAGCTTTTAGGTAGAAAAGGCTGCACTGCCCATTCCCACCTAGAAGCACTCATGATTTGAAACTCAACATTAAAATACCAACCCAAGGGACCTACGGCAGAGCTGGAAGGAACCTGGGCCAGAATCTGGTCTGTAACTCATGGGAACGATGAGTTATTTGAGATGAAACCAGGAGTCAATATTTGACAAATTAACCTTCTCAGAGAAAAGCAAGTCTCTAATACACCTGCTCCAGATGAGAGAGTCAAGATTTAAATAGGCACCAGATTTGCATAATACCCTCACGATAAGCAGCACTACAGCAAAACCCTGCAATGCATGAAGGATTTATTTCATGTCTCATACATTTCAGTATCCCAGAAGAGGCCATTCATCATTGTGCCAATACTTCAGAGATTTCACTGAAAGCTCCAACAGCTCTAGATTATCAAGGAATTATATATTTTTCCCCACTGAATAATCATTCCCAGAAGCCTGCTAGAAAAAAATTCCAACTTTCATCATGTAGGTTAATGACAGTGCAAGAGATGACATTCACTTTTAATGACTACACAGTCAAAGACATTGAAACCCTGCTTTTTGACCAGCTGGATTGATCTGCTCATTACCCTGTAATTTCCAGCTGTATTTAGATAAGCACTCAACATCTCACAGACAGATCTTCATCAATACCCTGACTACATCCATCCTCTAAGAACAAAAAAGATTTCCAAAGTTATTCCACTGTATTGCTAATCAGAGATTCCTCCTGCTTCGGGGACCGTAAGAGTGGACACGCCATTCCTGAGGCCCAAGCCTGACTACTTAATTTTGTCAATAAAACATCAGTGGAGAGCCGACACCAGCTCAAAGCCTGTGTTAGCCACAAGCAGTATATTAAGAGTTAGGAGCTGGTTTAGAGGGCTTAACTCTCTTAAGCTTCTCTTCAGAGCGCCAGGCTTGGATTTAACGGCAATGAGGATATAAAGCTTTCCTGTAGCAACCGACAGATCGATCGATCCAGGAGCTGCACCACATTTCTCCCATCTGGAAAGAGCTCTGCATGCAGAACCTTACATTTGGTACTCTGTGAGCAATCTTTAAACCCCCAGCCTCTGCTCTGACATACACACAGTTTAATTCAACCTGATTTCCTTCAACCGGGATGTGATTTTCAGGGTGCAAGGATCGTGTCAGACAGTGATGTTCAGAGTGGGAAAACCTTCTGATAAGGGGAAGGAGGTTACTGTAAATCAGAAAAAGAAAAATCTGTACAACTGCTGCTGGAATCACTGAAAATTACTGCTGTGCTATTGGTTTCCTCCAAAATTTTTGCTGCCTCTGCAGAGGCCACTGGAAAGAGAACTATTAGCAGAAGTATACTTATATTTTAAAGGGATGCTGTTAAGGATTGTGAACAGAAAATGCACACCAATGTCAGTGGTACGCTCACTCTTACTTGCAGTATCTGATGACAGTTGAAAATGCTTCAGAAGTGACACAGTCAAAGGGAGTATGCCAGTGCATGGAGTGCAATTACTACAGGGCATCCTTGGCCTGCATTCACCTGAGCACTAGAAATGACCTTGCTCACAAAGCTCAGACCTTGCTGCAGGACCAGGGTCTGCCTGTGCCACACAGCCCAGCAGCTCTGAGCCCCGCAGCCTGCTGCACCCAGATTCAACACGGCACAGAGCTTTCAAGAAGCACCCCATACACAAAGACAGGCGCTGAGATATCCCACAGAAGGGCAGAAATACAAAACAAAAGCACTGTGAATACTCCCGACTGTGGCTGTGCAATAAAAGGAGCATTCTGCTGCTCACAGACAGATTTACTTTTTTCCCCCTTACTGCTTTTGCAACACAGCCAAGCAGCACTGTCCCAAACAGGGACAGAGAGGCAGAACGACTTTATGCCCAAAGCTGTCTGCTCAGCTCCCCCATCCCCAGCCCTGTAGAGCCCCACTGCTCCCATCTCCTGCAGCCGCAGTAAGCAGCACCTCCTGCCACAGCACTGACCAGCAGAGATGCAAGAAATGGTCCACATCTGCTTAAAAAAACAGATTGAGCAGATGCACCCACACCATACAGCAGCCCAGAAGGGGCCTGCAGCCCCCAGCCCAGTGCCAGATGACTTCATCACCCCTCACTGCTGTGAGATCCCAGCAGGGCTGGTTGGTGGGACAGCTGTGCACTGATCTACAGTAGGAAGCCTCTTTGGTAGAGGAACAATTAGGAGTGTAATCATTTTTTAAATGAAAACTGATCCAAACCTGATAGGGATGCCAGCACAGACAGAATCCCAGAGGAGAGGGCTTGCTTAGGAGATTGCTGGAATTTCCTGCTTCTGCACCAATCAGAAATAGCACGAGATCATGATGATACATTCTGATGACAATGGGCCATGTCACTCATCATTTCACTTTTGGCCTGGGACTTGAAATTAAAGAAGGAATAATGGGAAGAAGAAACTTTTTTTTTTTTTTTTTTGCACTTAGGTTTCCTCAAGGACTCTTCAGGGAGGTGGAAGTGCTGCTCTTCCATCTGTATCCTTTCACCCATCCCATCTTTATAGATCCTCACCTGGCAAATTACATGTGTTTCTGGAATACATTCTCAGGAATTCGAGTAAGGGATATTATAGTTATAAACAAGAACATCCGCACTGCCTGGCAGACAGTGTGCTCACTGTGTTTGAGGGAGAATAAATCAGACATTTCAGAAAGCCTCAAAAAAGAAAGAAAAGGGGGGGAGAGAAGGAACTCACGAGGACATGGATCCATATGGATTAGGTGGTTCTCACTCTGAATTTCTGGGCAGCTTGTAACCTTTCATATATCAACACCATCAACAACCCCTGGAGACAGGTAAGAGCTGTTATCCCCACTGCTCTGCTGAGGGAACTGGAACAAGAGGAATGTGCACTCAACAACCCAACATCTTGAATGCTGACCTTGTAACCCTCGATGGATACCTTCACGCTGGGCAAGGTTTCCTCTCCCTAAGTCGTATGGAAGTGCAATGAGCAGTAAATCTGTCGCTGCCTCAGCTCCATGCTGATTAACCCATCGGTCCCCCCACCCGTTCCACACTCAGTCCTGCACAAGGTTTCCAACTCTAATGACATCATGGTACTCAGTGCTGTGAACCCAAGCCAGAACTCAGATCCCATGTGTTTGGTACTGCACATCTACTTCTAAACAAATAAGCCAGTTCTTACAATTAGCAAAGCACAGAGTAATGTAAGCACAATGAGACCCCTGGCGGTGCCCAGTCCAAGCCCAAGCAGGGCCTAAGAACCTTTGAAGGTGGCAATGTCATGACCTAGAGACCCCTCTGCCTTGCTGTACCACCTTCCCTGAGCTGAAGTTATTAACTCTGCCACTATTTTTACACCACCACCGATCATCTCCTTGCCCCCAGCCAGTTGGCCAGCATTCCACCCACCCATAGCAGCCACCCCCCTACCCACAGCACTGTGTGTATTTCACAAGCCCTTCCCTTCAGAGCTGAGCAGCTCGCCCTTCCCCACCAACTCCACTCCACGCAGCCAGCCCCCATCTAGCCTGATGATGAGAAAAAGGAATGATGCCTATAGGAAAGGTAGCTGGAACTGGTTTTGGGCAGCCAACACTATTCATACAGCCCACTATTTGCCTGTCTGGATATGGCTGGGGATGGGCTCAGGGCCAGAAGCCCTATCCTGGCAGACCAGATGCACCCGTGAGCCTATTAAACAGGGAAACCTCATCACTGTTTATGGCCCAACCCAAACTCACATGCGAGCCCTGCATCCCCAACTCCTGACCCAAAATGGAGGCAAAAGGTTTTCAAAGTCTGGACCCAAGCCTAGAGCTGAATTCTCCAGCTCTGGTCACCTTATTTCACTGGTACTTTTGCATTGCTGATGTCAATATCATTTTAGGTAATAATATGCATCAAGTCAATTCATTGTCTGGCCTTCATGCACATACAAACTCTGACAGGCAAATAAAGAAAAGGAACATATATTTGAGAGATTTAAAAGCTGTTTCCATCCGGATTTGCTTTTAATGGAAACATTATGTAGGTTTTTGGTTTTCTAGAAGTTGGGGAGGGGTGGATTGTGTGTCTGTGTGTGTGTGTGTAACAGAGCATTATTTAGGGGCCAAATTTGTTTTAATGGGTCCTTCCAGCCCCTTGCAACACTGCCACAGAAAAGTGCAATCAAAGTGTTTCAAAACAACAGGACAGACACTGAGACAGGTGTAGGAGATTACTGAAGTGGTCACCAGTTTGTTGCCAGTTTTGTTGCTGTTGTTTTTTATAGGTTTGGTCTTAAAACACAAAATAACGTAAGTGAAAACAGAAGTTTCATATGCAGATGCCACCTCACAACTAAGCCATACGTATTGCCACCAGGACTCAAGAACAGAACCACGCACTTGCAATGCACACCTACCACAGCACCAGTAAGCAAGGATATGGATATCTGCAAGCACGTTTTGCACACACAGCTCAACACTTCAGTGCACGCCTACAGCAGCGGAGCAGCGCGCTCATCGTGTCAGCAGCAAGGCAGCAGGTCACCAAAGTAAATAATCCCCAAAGAACTGAATGTTGTTCAGCATCCAAGCGCTTTAAAAAGCACCAGCAATGAAGGAGACATAGGAAAAAAAATCATGATTCATTTCTCCGCAAGCATTTACCGTGATTCTTACTGCAAACACTCATTTTGATAGATCCATGTTATTACAAGTATTTGGCAGAGAACAAAATGGCAATGGAGTTGTTTCCCTCCCCCCCATATGACAGAGCAGAAGCTGTGCTGCTCCATGGAACAGCAGACCTCCAACCCCCCAGCAGCAGTCTGTCATGGAGAAACCTCCACAGGGTCTTGTGTCACTCAGCTGCAAACATGTCCAACCTTCCTGGAGGCATCACGTTGGACAAATACATAAATCAGAACCACAAGCTTCCAAGGAATTACAGTCCAACACCTTTATGTGAGGGATTCTACCCAAATTCCACCATACAGGAAGATTTCCAAATCTGCCCCACGCTTTTTGTTATTCTTTGATTATACTGACATCTAAAGGTCATCAAATTAACTGTACTGAGCATCCTGGCCTTATCCTTTCCACTTCGTCTCAAACCAGTGAACATTTGTTACAGTGTTAAGAGAAACAAAAACTGATAACACAGCAAATAACTTTCTTTTGTTTGTTTAAATTACTTAAGACCCCTAATACTCTATTCCTTAAATTCTGTTTCTACAAATACATGTGAAGGCTCAAAAAGACACAACATACTGCCTATAGGATCTAAGGTAGTAAGCCTGATCTTCTTTATTTCACCACTGGCTTCTAAGAAGCAGCTCCAAGGTTCCAGCAATATACACAGGAATCAATATGACCCATAAATCATAACTTTCAAGACTAAATCTTCATGTTATAACAATTCCTGCAGTCTACACTCATCCAAAGAGCCGGGTAGGGACAGTTCACCCAGCCCCAAAACAATATCTGTGCATCGTGTCCCGGGGGACAAACTGTGATGGAGATCTGTCCCCATGCCAGGTAGATTAGAAAACATTTACAGACAGCTTCTGGAGCACCAGGTGAGGGGTAGAGCCAGGGATCCCATCCCCAGTGGGAAAAAGATGCCTGTGACAGCTAACACCAGAGACGATGGAAGTAATCAGAGGAAACAAGCAAAACCTAAGCTTCATTTCAGAGGGGTAAAGCAGGCATAGTGCCCTGCTCTCGCTAGGGTTTGCATGCCTTTACTGCCAGGTGTGAACATTTATCTCACTAAGAAAGATTCAAGCTCTGCCTTGATAGCATTCTGCAATCTTTCCCCAATGCCCTTAAAATGAAGGGAAGAAAAGAGAAGAAAGTCAGTGCTGAAGCCTCTGCCCGAGTCAGGGCAGCCCAGCATCCTCCCTACAGGCAAACAACATGGAAAACCAAGCAAGGCCACTTCAATTAAAAAAAAAAAAAAAAGCCAGGTCTCAAACAGGGGGTTAAAAAGAGGGCAAAATTATTCACATAAACTGTCTCCAAAGGGGAACAACCAAAAGGCATCTGCTCAGCCACAACCCACCCCCAGCCAAAGCAAAGCATCCCCTGAGCTTGCCTTCTGCTGTCAAAGAGGAGCCGGGAGCTCAAAGCCCCCACCCGCCACCCCCAAGCACTCTGAGCCTTATTATCGCCATTTCTAATCCCGCACACACGGGCACAAAGCTGCTGCTGGCTCCCTGCAGGCAGCCCCCCTCCAGAGGACAAGGACCCCAAGCTTGAAGGGTAAGCGCCGGCCCCTCCAAACCACCTTAATGCAGACTGGCACTGAATTAGCTGCTAATCGGATTAGGAGAAATGGCTTTAAACTGACATTCAGGAGTGAAAAGCCCCCATCACCTCCACAGGCCTTCGATCGAAGCTGACCACCGCAACCCCAAACCCGAAGCATTAAGTATTTGCCTTACTGCTGGCAGCTTTATCTTAATCACAGATGAAACAAGTATACTCTGGGGGTAGGGAAGGGGAAAAATTAGGGGTTAATTAGCCAGAGCATAGGATCATAGAATCACAAAATCATTAAGGTTAGAAAAGACCTCTAAGGTCCACTGGTCCAACCATCATCTCATTACCACCATTCCCAATAAGACACGTCCCCAGGTGCTGCATCTCCATGTCTCTTGAACACTTCCAGAGACGGTGACTCCACCACCTCCCTGTGCAGCCTGTGCCAGTGAATCACTACTCTTTTGGAGTAAAAAAAAAAAAAATTCACTAATAACCAACCTGAACCTCCCACATTGTAACTCAAAGCCATCAGCCCTCATCCTATCACTGTTACCTGCAGGACATGGCACTGGTCTTGCTGAACCTCATGTCATTGGTCTCAGCCATCAGGCCAGTCCATCCAGATGCCTATGCAGGGCTGGAGAATACACCCATGGCACTGGGGTGGTAGGAGGAGGGGAAATCTAGGAACAGACAGGACAAGCAGCAGTGAGGATGTCCTCAGCTCTAAAGAACACACGTTGGAGGGATGGAGGAAAACAGGACAGCAGCATGCATGGCTGCATCTCAGAGAAGCCCAGCACCTGGCAGCGAAAGCAGAGGCACCAGCCCCTGCCCCCTGAGCAGAGATGTCCCAAGGCACAACGCTGAGCATCCTGCTGCCAGGTGTGCCTGACCAGCTGCTTCAGACCCACTCCTAGCCTGCTACAGACCTGTGTGCCCCTATCTATTCTCTGATGCCCACTGAAGCCTGAAAACACGCACTGCATCTCTTCCCTGCAGCCATCTCTTCCTGTTGCCCCATCACCTGCTTCGGTCAAAGTGCCACAAGCCAAGCAGCTCTGGGACCTCCCTCCCTCTGTCAGATCTCATTGCAGTCAGCCTGCAGTTTAAAGGCCATTTTAAAGAGCTGCAAACAGACAGGAGGTTTGCAGATACACAACTACATCATCTTTGTTTCCTTTGGAGAAAAAAAAGAAAAGAAAAGCAGAAGATGAAAGCAGAGAGCACCAGGTAAGGGGTAGAACCATGACTGCTGTGCCCCCAGCACACTCCAACAGCCAAGCACCAAGCCCATGGACTTGAACTCAGTTCTTACAGAGCTGGGAATGGTACTTACACAGGTGCTGCCACCAGACAGGAGGGCTGGCACTCCCCAGACCATCACCCACCTCACAAGCAAAAGCAGCACATCCTTTTTCTTTCTAAACGTTGATCCTTTGAGAGGTCCTTTGCAAAAATAGAGAAGCCCAATCCTGGAGCAATCCCACCAGTGGATGTCAGGCACAGTACCCCAGGATGACGTAGATTTTTGACTAGGTAACAGCCCCAGAGTTGGGCTCCAGCTGTTTTGACTTCCCTGGCAGACTGATGTCATTGGCACACTAAAACAAGGGCTTGGGTTGCTTTCCTCACCACGACCTCCCCTCGCCAAATTAGGAGGTTTATTTGTTCTAAGATAAAGCACGGTGACACATTAAAGATGCCCACATTTTCCTTCTTAGATCAGCTTGACATCTGGTTCAAAAAACATTATGAAACACTCTCTGAACCTGCTGTGGAATTGGATATTATGGTATTTCACGAAGCCGTGGTTCGGGCGAACTTTCACCTCCAAGTGAAAGTTTGAGTGTTGAAAGTGAAAACAGAGCACTCAGAGCCTTTCCCTGGGACAGACCTTTCAGTGACACTGGATGTAGGGAAATAATTGCAGATGGTATTGTTGGGGGGGAAATATCACCTGCCATGAAATTTCACCCTGAGCGAACATTCAGTTGTTATAAGATCATATCGTTGTGCTGCTTTGCTGTAACACATTCAGGCTGCAGACTTGAGCAAGGTCATTCCGCAGGAAACCTGCGCACAACAGGGTTTTGTTCATTGTGGCCAACAACACTGAAACAGGAGGGGGGGAGAGAAGCCTATCAAAATATTTTTGCAACAGATAAAACAGCCTTCAATGAAAGCGGGTGCTTGTTTCGTATCCATTCACATGAAGAAATGTCATGTTTCTGATGGAGAAACACAGGCAGCAGAGCTGCGTTGTCCAATGTAAGTAGGAAAGAGGGACTTTTAACAGACAATGGGAAAAAAATTGCACTATATATTAATATGTAATAAAGATAAAGCTTGTTTTCGTTGATTTGCTCGCACACAACCTAACAAGATGCAGGGAACACAGCTCAAGGCTGACAGAAGGCTTCTGTCTGGAGAAAGGAATCCAGAAAGTGTATTTTATCCATATAGATGTTACAGCAGAGGAGTGATGCTTACAAAACCACTGAGCTCTGCAGCCTGCTGCCTTTGCAGACCTCAGGGCACTGGGAAAAACTCACATAAGGTCTACACGCCAAACCTCCTTGCCCCGCAGGTAAGGAAGTGACTCGACATGGGAAAATCAATATGGGGGAAAATTAGAACCAGGCCATCCCATAAGCAGCACTTCTGCTCTGTGTGTATTTACAAGTCCTACTTTCATAACCCTAAAAGACTGCAGCCATCTGCTTTGCAGGTGCCAGAGGTGGAAGGAACCCTGAACAGCAGCCACTTGGGAACAGCACCACAAGGGGCATCCTGTCCCAGGGCTGAGCAGCATCTCCTCCTACGGCATGCCCAGGGCTGGAAGAGCAGGAAAGCAACAGGCATCTGTCCTGAACCCCTAATAGGACCCAGACATGCACATGCAGTGCAAGAAGACATTGGGTTATGCTGCCAAGGGCCTGCAGAAAGAGCAGTCCAGAGCAGGTGCAGAACCCAGGGCACCATGAGTCCCACCAGCAGTCAGAGCTGCTGCATGAAAACTCCACTTTGTCCCCTTTCCCATTCGTGCTCCAGTCTCTTCAAGTCCTTGCAACTGCAACCACTCAATTGCTTTTTCTTTTTCCCTTTCTGATAAAGCTTTTTCTTTTTGAACAGCCTAACTAGTAACCCTCCCCCCCCAGAAAACACTCTTAAAAGCGTTTTACAACCTGTTAACAGCTAAAGAAGCAGTCCAAAACAATGTCACCATAAATGCAGACAATTGTGCTTTTAATTAAGATTCACAGCTTTTTCTTTTTTTGATTGAAGGCAGTGAAACCACAATGAATGCATTCACTCACAGGAGTCAGGTGAGCCTCCATCACCTCTGAGCTGAGCCTCTCCAGGTCACCAATGCCCTCCTCATACCCCACTGCCCTCCCTGTATCCTGCAGCCCTGTACAGCCTCAGACAAGCCAGGAATGGCACAAAGTGACACCAAAGAACACTTTGCAACTTCCTTCATTCAAGACTATGGGAAACCATGTTCAGTATGGAAGTGTGAGAAACACAACTGCCTCCAAAAGGGCTGTGATGTGTCTCTCTCCCAGCAGTCCCTGTCTGTATCTTCAAGATGCAGGCACCCAGGGCGCATCTCCTGGGGACAGCAGCACACATGAAAATGATGGTGAAAGCTGAGAAAATGCCCCCTCCCTCACTCAGGAGACACTAAATGCTTCCTGCTGCTACTTTTTTAATTGGTAGATGAATTTAATGGCCACGTGAGGAGCTGGCTGCTGGTCCCTACTGCAGTGCCTCAGCTCACCCACACAAGCACCATGCCCCAAACCCCAGCTCCTCACATGACCCACACTCCATAGAAGATAAAACACCCCTGAGGAGACCCCAGGCAGACTGCCAACACAGTACCAAAACTTAACAAGAAGCTGGAAAACAAATCAGCCAACAGGGCATACACACAGACCTCCTATCCTGAGGATGGCCTCAGCAGCTCTGATTGCTGCCTGCAGGCTCAGCACTGAGGCCAAAGGCTCCCTGGCACCTCCGAGCTCTCCCCAGGACTAATCTTACTTCAACAGCTTGATGCAGTGACCTCTGCAACCACGTGTCACTGGCTCTATGAGGATGGAAGGCAGTGAGGCTGCAGCCATATGGCCTAGCGACAGAAGCAAGGCATGCAGCAGCTCTGCAGGAGGGTGTGCATGTATGAGAGCAAAGCTGCATTCTCCATCAATGCCAACTCAAAAAAATTGAGTGTTACCTGCATTTCCAGCCTGAGCCCAACCTGACCAGCAAGCCAGGAGGCTTCTTCCTGCCAACCTCTATTTTCTATCCTCTTCTTCTAGTGGCTGGAGAAGTGTATCAGTACATGGTGGTGCTCATTCAGAAGGAAGCGAGAAAAGAGATGCTACACTTGGTGAAGCACTGGAACAGGCTGCCCAGGTGGAGTCACCACCCCTAGGGGTTTTAAAGAAAAGGGGAGATGTCGTATTGAGCAATCTGGTTTAGTGGTATGGTGGTGGTGGGTAAATAGGTGGACTAGGTGGTCTTACTGGTCTTTCCCAACCTTAATGACTCCACAGCCAAACTCCCCAAAGCAGCCTGCACGATGTACACCTTAACGAGCCTTGAAAAAACAGAACCTATAAGAGCACACTTCTCAGTGTCCTGATTGACACAAAAAGGTTCGAGACTTTAAACCTTTAAACACATGAGTAATAGAGTTTAGACAAACTTTTCAGAAAGACCATAACAGACTAAACAATTCCCCTAAGCTCAGGAGAATGGGATATATAGCACCAAACAGGTTAGAAATGCATTTCAGTATCAGAGGAACAGTCAGTATGGGAGAAGCTTGCTGATCCACCTTCAGCATTCACCAAGACCAAGTGTACGGAAGCAGCATTTTGGCCATCTATGCACCTCTCAGTTTCTAACCAGAGCAAAGGAAAGTGCCAACCATAGAAGATACTCAAAACACAGGCACACCCTAACAAAAAGAGCCGCTTGAATGACAGCCACAGAGCCTCCCTCCTCTTAAACGCCAGCGCTGTGCCATCAGTTTCATATTGCACTTAGTCAGAACTAAACAACTTGGACAGAGAGGAGGAGAAAGGAAAAGGAAGACTTGGTGCAAGAGCCTCCTGCAGGTGTGAGCTGTGCCTGGGACGCCAAGCAAGAGGCACATGGGTTTGCTGTGTTACTTAGCCAAGGCAAACAAGTCACCAAGCAAGATCCAATTCTGGCCCCCTCAGGATCCATAAAAGCCTCTGGGAGCTGTGGGGGGGCACGTCAGTCCTAATTGTGTCTTGTTTAACTTGGCTCTTTGAACAGCGAGGCTTTTGCTGCCTTGGCTAGAGTCATCACTCTCACACCTTGGTGGGACTTACCTCCTTCTCTTGGATTGGCAATTAAAATCCCTAATGTTGAAACATGTTATATGTTTTTGATCAAAACCCACTTATTTTTACAAGAAATAGTCGGGATGACGTGCTGAGAACTCTGCAGCGCCTCAGGGAGAAGCAGACGCTACTCACAGAAGGTGGGATCCTCCCTTTCAAACTCTTTTAAATGTTCTCTGGTTGCCATCACTACTCTGGCTTTTCCCCTCCGAACTGCAGCAGAACAGACCCACACCAAGCAGAGGATCAGCGGTGATGTACCTGCATCTGCAGAGCAGCGTACAAATCCCAAGAGCCCAATTCCTCACTGCAGCCACTGCCACACACGCAAAGCAAGCTGAGGAGAGCCTTTAAGCCTCAAAACTCATTTGAGACTAATCTGGTGACTTCCAAGAGTTGTAGGAAGTGAACAGCCGGCCCCATAGGGCATTTTTCACATAGGCATCGCCTTTGCACTCATCTTGAGCCCAAGACAAGCCCCACAGAACTCCACTGTATTTCTTTATCACCAAGCACATCAGCACACTCACAGACACTGAAGCTCTGATCAGAGCGCCTGCAGCACAGCCTGGGAGCTGAGTGAGAGCACGTGCAGCTCCTGAGGATCTTGCACATCAGACTTTCTTCTCTGGTTCCCTTCCACATTTATTTTGGCCCAGCAGGGAGCACAACTGTTTGCTCATACAGAACGGGTCCAAGCTGGAGGAACGGAGGATGAGGTGCGATATTGTCACAGTTCCAAAAAAACTAGGCTAGGAGGGATTTGTTAGCCTGGTACAAAGATGAAGAAAACTGAGGTGAAAGAGAGCTCAGTGCTTCCTCCCACATATTCAGCAGCAAAACCACCACGTTCAAAGAACTGTGCGTAATGGCAACCTCTGGGACAGCTCCTGCAGGCCCCTCCAGCTCCGCTTGTCCTATAAAAGCCTCAGCTGTTACTGCTGTCCCTGCATGGCAGACTGCAGCACTCCTGAGCAGGCAGGAGACAGGCATCTTTCCCCAGCACAGCACCCCACCCTCATCTACACTTTATGTGGTTTATTAACAGCACGTTTAAAGCTGATCTGATGGCTTTGAGGCCTACTCATGCTCTCCTCCCAGCCCAAAGTGCCCCCCTTGCCTGCAGGTTACCCAAACAAATCATTTCTCTCCTGCCTCAAGGAGCTCCTCCGGCCATCACAAAGGCCAAAGGAGCTCCTCTCTCTGCAAGACCAGCCCTCCCGATCGTCACAATTTCACCTCTGCTGCTGTACCCAACAATGGCATGTTTCAGAAGCAAGGAGCTGCCAATAAATGCTCCCTTACACTGAAAGAAATTGTCACTTGCTTGGTCTGTGGCATGCTGCACACAGGGGCAATCCAAGAATGTATTGTTTTCCTGCTAAAATAAAAATAAATTTAAAAAAAAAATCACAAAGCCCATCACTGCTCAGCACTTTGCGGGTTCCTATCCTGCTCCAAACTTTCTCTCTCAGCCCTGCCAATTTAAGCTCATTCATCTGGCATACACACCTAGGACTATCATTTTGCAAGGGTGTTTGGTGCCTTTTTCTAGTTTCCACCTCCTTTTCTTATTTCTGTTCTGTATTTCCGACACCTTTTGATCACCCAATGCATTGAACACAAGAAGAGGCAACCAGATAAATCAGCAGCCTGCCATGTCCCGTCACCCCTGCTGTAACCACATCCAGATGCTTCAGTGGAAGCTGCAAAGTGTCTGCTGGAGACAGTTAGCAAGTTTAAAATGCGTCCACCCTTCTCTGTCTGCAATATTTCCCCTCAAATACAAATGTAATTTGCAATACGTAGCCCTCATCCCAAAACAGCAGGGAAGAGGTAGAGCTGGACATTTACAGTACCTACAAACCAGCCCAGGCATGATGCAAACTTGGGGTCAAATCAGAAGAAAGCCTGCGGCATGAAAGCACACAACTCCTTGCCATGCACATACAACAACCCTGCTTCTAACCTCACCTACCATCCCTGCGCCTGCCCCGCTTGCATTTTTGTTCTGGGGAAGTCTGCAAGGAGAACAGCACATGGGATTCCCAGATTGGATTGCCATGACATACTGTGCCATTACTGCCTCCTTCTATCTGCTGGTGACAGCCTGCATGAGACCTTTCAGATTATATTCATGTCTTGAAGGCACCTGATTGATTTTCATGGGCAGTTTGTTCACTTAGGTACTGACAGGTAGCGAGCCTCCAATTTATAGCAAAAATACCTCATCTGAACCCATAAATTCATCACCTTGCATTGAAACGTCAGGTCACCTCTCTTATTCCACTTCTCCTCCTGCTGAGGCTGCCCAGCAGCACAGCATCAGCACGTGCCTCCTCTGCACAGATAGGAGTATTCACTGATGGGAATATTTGATAACAGCAGCCATAAGGAGACTTCATAGGACTCCAACATCTTACGAGCTGAGGGCTCTTCCATCAAGGAAACTGACCACATGGTATGTAACCAACCTAAATACCTTGTCTTAATTCCTACTGTCTGCAGTTAAATTAATAGTTTCCTGTGGTGCATTAACACCATCTTCCTTGTCTCAAACACACACAGCTTACAAAATAATCATCTGTAACCAATCCAATACACCTAAATCAAAGCTACATCCCATCTCACCTTCCCTACTCTTATGTCATTAATGATGTTTCCTCCAGGATTCATAGCAAAGCTTTTCCTGCTATTCAGGTCAAACTGAAAGGTCTGTAGTTACCCATTACCACTAAGTCTTTTGTTACAGTCACTATAAAAACACAATTAAAGCTGGATTATGGTACACTTATGTGGAACAATATCTTAATCTGCAAATGGTCCTGTGCAAGCCACATTTGGAGTCAGACCCTTGCTGGTGCAAATAAGAGAACTGGAACGGAGCCCAGAGGAGATTAATACAACAGAACCTCACTAATTCATGCTAAGGCGAAGAAACCACATCGACTATTTCAGACTAAAATGAGTAGGAACTACAAATAAATGCATCACAAAATGCTCTCCTTTTGAATTTCAAATAGCTCTCTTTGAGCAAGCATCATGGTGCACCGAAATGAGAGGAGCATGCTATATATAGCTAATGAAATCTTGCTAACATTAGACATGGCTATAGCATCTGTTACTAAATCTTTGCTGAGGAGTGTAGATAGACCACCAGGTTTCCAGAGAGCTTATAAGAAAAGCAATTTATTGAAGCGAAGCTTTGTCAGCTTCTATTGTGCATAAATACAACATTAAATTGAGGCTTAGTATTTACTGCTGTGTCATCCCAGCAGGCAATTATCATCAGTGCCTGAGGCCAGATCCTCAAGTGATGTAAAATACCAGAGCAACAGCGATCTCACAGACTGTTTTTATCGCTCTTCAGCCAGTTTTCAATCAACACAAAGGAAATTATGCCCAAGGCATGGCTGCAGGGCTCTGACCTGCCCTCACAAATCCATTTGCATCTCCAGAATGGCCAGTTCTGGGAGATTTTCACCTTAAGAACACTTCAGCAGCCCAGTACGGTGCCAGAGCATGCAGGAGCATCGCACTGCATGTGATGTAAGGCAGAGCCCTGCGGGTGCAGCAGCAAACACCCTGCAGCACAGCTGGAACTCTCCCAGAGAAAAACTGACTGCTTCCCGAGGGCTCTGGTCTCCTCCAGACTCCATACACAGGGAACACAGAGCCCTGCTGTGCTCCCAACAACCAGCTGGGATTTGCTGATTCAGTGCTATTGTCACTTCGTACTCCGTGCTCTGCTGAGGACCTCACTCAAATATTAGTCTTGAGCAGAGGCCAAGGTTAAAGCCCTGCCAGCCACCTTGGCTGTGGCCATTAACCACAGGTAACTTTCTCCCTGGAGGCAGAGAGAGGAGGAAGACTTTCCCCCTGGGAAGGACCTTCACCAGCTCAGCTCCAACGCCCAGCCTCAGCATTCAGACATCCCAGCATCTGCACACTCAGCTGCACGCCTGAGCCCTCTCCAAATCTTTAAGTTCACTGCATGGCATCAGGAGAGGGTGATGGAAGAAGAAAGCAAGGTGAATGAAAACTGAAGTCACCACAGATGGATGCTCTCTGCCATAGCAATGCTGGCCTGGCAGCCTTGACAGGAAACCTCACTGCACCACAAAGCAGCATTACTTTCAGCACCTCCAGCATCCGTGCACAGCCCCTGAGCTTGGACAAACGCTGCCTTATCCCAAAACACGAGGGAGGCTGTACAACAACACAGAGCAGAGCTGAAAGCCTGGGGATTCAGCACAACCACAGCACAAAGCAGCACAAGTGACTTCCCAGCAGCAAGCAGCCAGCCCCTCCTAGCACAAAAGGATTGTCTCTGCACAGACATCAAACCAAGCACTGCATTCATTCTTGCCTTGTGAAGCCTCGTATACAAGAGAAACAAGAAAGCAGAGGCCACAGGTAGGTGGCTGTGTCCAATGCCTTCAGCAGCATCCACTTAAATGCACGAGTCCCATAGCAAAATTTCTAGTGCCCAACAACACTGTCTAGGTACCCAACTATCTTCCTTCATCACGGTGTTGAGCAATAACAGTCAATAACTTCCTGGCATCTTGGAGAATATCCATCTGCACTTTGCTTTGCAGTGACTTATAAAAATTTCTGCCTCACAGGACCCCGTCCATTTCTTGTGCCGATTCTCCCTTCAATTTCACACTTAATTAAGTCCCTGGATCAAGTCTCAGGATGGATTGCTCACTAGACCAGCAGCCAGAATTGATGTTGTATATAGATGATGGGGCCTGAGGAAAGAAAAAAAGGAGAGCAGGAGCGATAACGAGAGAGGGAGGGAAAGGAGGGAAAGCTGCTTTTATTTCAGGGTTAAAAGCTTAATCTTCTACTAAAACGGTATCACATGAGGGGGAAGGAGTCTCTTATCCATGTGATACTGCTGACCCAGGCCTGGTTTAGGAGCTGTAATATCATTCCAAGAGAAAATTATGCCAGCAAGTAACTTTTCTTCAGAGGCAATTAGAAGGAAACAGGACTCGGAGAAGAGAGCACAGAGGAGGAGGGCTGAGCACAGCCCATGTATGGAGCAGCCACAGCCCAACGTCAGCCATGGCTGAACCAGCAGGGCTCAGTGTGATGAAGTGCTTGAAAGGTTGGGTGTTGCTCTGAATCTTCCCCAAACTCCTCCATTTGGGCCAAGTGGGACCACAGACCTCAGGAGTTAAATCCTCCTCGGGAGATTTCTGGAAGTTCCTGTTCTGCTTGGAAGTATCACAAGGCAGCTTAGTTTTATTGCTGTTATTCGGCATTTTAATTTCCAGTATGGTCAAAACCAGGAAGGCCAAAGCAATGAAAGAGTAGAGCTAACAGCAGTTTTCGAACATCGTAAAAGACTGAATTCAAGTTCACACTCACCATGCTTCAGCAAATCAGCTTTCACAGTAATAAAAAGAAGTCCTCTCAAATGCAACTCCACCTAACAGCAAACCATCCTCTGGCCTACCCAGTAGATCCCGATGCCTTGTTACTGGGTCAAGAAGCAAGAGAACATCCTACGGGTTCTCAAAGCCCTTCTTTCAGGGTGTACACAGCATTCAGGTTCACTGGAACAAAAGTACCCAACTGAAGAATTTCTCCCACTACCCACCCACAACCACCCCCTGCATTGCATGTATTTATTCAGCATGCCTCTAACAAGCTAGACAGCATAGATAGGATAACTCATGCTAGGTGCATCGTGCTAATTATTAGCTGTTATGATGCTTAACACTGTCTGTCACATACAGCCCACTTTGTCATCACCTGTGGCTTTGTTTTCTTCATCTATGGAAGCGTCACAACAGTGACTTTAGAAACCTTTGGCACACAAGCACTGCTGGTTTGACACATGGGCAGGGCATGTTCCTGGCCTTGAAGCAAGGCTGCAGAGTCCCATACTGGCCACCTGTCCACAGATATAAAAAAATATATATATCTTACCCATTAAAAGTAATGAGGTAGAGTTAAGCTAGCCACCTGCCCTACAGTTATAAAAGGGCTTTCAGTTTGGTATTTCTGAATTAACAAGCAGAGAAAGAGAAGATAGATTAGAAACAGTAAGTGATACATGTGGTCCTTCAAACAGGTTTTGGCATAAAGCCTCTGCAGCGGCCCTGCAGTGTGCTCCTGCTGTTACCCAGCCATCCTTCACCCTGCAGACATCTCAGCTGACATGCAGGGTTACTCTGACCATCTCCACTGGGCCACAATGAGGTGCACTACCCATCCCATCAGCACCCAGTTACCCAGAAATCCAGCACAGCACAGGGGGTTTCCAATGCAAAAATGTTGTACTGGCAGCAAAGTATCGACCCAAACCCAAAAACTCACAGTATCTGAGAGGACTGGAAAAGGCTCTTAAAATTAATGAATTAGATTCATTTTCTTGGTTTTAAAGAGAACATAATTCACTTGGCACCTAAAACTCACTTACCAAAATCCACCGTCCTAATGTAAATTCTACCTAGCCCAAGAATCTTAGCTTGGTCTTTACTAAACCAGGGTGACAAAGGGGTCTGACTGAGGTGGCCACAGTGACGTCAACAGTCAGAGCAAAGCCAGCACAGACAACTTGCTCCCTTCCTTGTTCAGCTGCCATCAACCAGGCACCTCCAGCCTCACCAGGAGGTTGATGAGGAAAAGGCAAGCCTGTTTGTTTCCATCAGTACCAGCAGCAGCTGCACTCTGGGGCTGTTCAGCCACACGTGGTGAAAGCCACAGCACTGACTGCATCTAAACCTTTGTTGTGAAAACAGGAGAGCCCAGAAATACACCAAACAAAATCAATCTGTCCCCAGACTGCAGAGGATTAAAATTCCTCGCTGCTCCCATCGAACGACAGCCAGGAGGAGTCCCCCAGCACAGATTACACCCAGAGCACGATTCCAGCACCAAGCAAACCCCACCACAGCTATTACCCAGCAACACGAGTTATTTACACGACAGCTGAAGAACATCACAGGAATCACACACAGCCCACGTTAACACCACATCGTTTTGGCTAGAAAGTGGGTAAACCCAGGTAATAACTCCCTACAAAGCTACCAATTCTCTGCAGGAGGCCTGAGCAGCAGCCTCACATCACCACTGCCTGGGGCAAATGGGCATCGATCAGTGCAGCACAGGCCAGATGCCCTGAAGCAAAAACACAGTGCTGCATGAGGCTTTCTAACTGCACTCGCACGTACAAGGAGCCGTGTGCTTATTATTTTCTTTGCTCGCCTGTTTCTAGGGGAAGGAGGAGACTTTCCTGTAAGCCATCACCTTTATCCTGACATTTGGCTTTTGTGAGAGCAGTTTTGGATTGAGCCTCAAACAATGATTCTCGCAGTTCCACTTGCTCTTTTGTCTCCTTCCACACGCTGGCAAACTTGCTTGAAGCCGAGGCATGAATTTAGCAGGGTAGGAAGGGAGCAGTTAGTGCAGCAAGACAGCTGGAGATGGAAAGCATGCCGTGTGTCACAGCTTTTAATTGTTTCTGCTGTCAGAACACAGCCCAAGTACAGTTCCTCATTATATTTCCTGCATATAAAATCCTAATCATTGCCTACATGGGATCCATCCACCAGCAAGGCAAAGACTTTCCCAATTCTATATTCGATTTTTAGTAAGCAACAGGATTTTGGCTCTTCCCACCTGCCTGCATGGACACCTTTCCCTCTGTCTTTGGTTCCTATGAATGATTCATACCTCACACCCATCTGCCTTTAGGAGAGAAACATTTCTCAGATCCCAAGTAAGCTTTTCTTTGTTTTTAGACTTGGCACTGCCACGGCAATTCTAACCAGGAGACACGAACATCCACTTAGCACTTGCAGAGCACTGCACATTTTTGGTGCAAATTACTGCGGGGACACCTGCCTACATTCCTGGATGCATACCTCTCTTTCTTCAGCACAGATCTAAATTTAAGAAAATGCAAATAAGACTTCCCAAGTTTTCTAAAGTACCTGGATCCAATGCAGTCACTTCAACTGTGGCACCAGGGCTCACCCAGGCTGCGAAAGAGATGAGCTCGGGTTCCCTCAAGTGAAGGAATGGATAGAACAAACCTCTGCAGATGCTGGATGTAAAAGGAAAAATGCTCCAGCGTGGCAGAAAGGCAAGGGTGAATCCACGGGGAGGCAGAGAGCAAATCAGGAGCATCCATTTGCTAAAGGCAGCTCTGGGCTGGAAGCACTACACAAGATCCATTAACCACAGGATTCTCCATCCCAGCCTGGGGACCAGAAGCACTGACCCTATTTGATATTAATTCCTCCTGTTCCAGGCAGCAGTCAAAGAAAAACACGAACACTCCCAGCATGCAGCCCTTTGAATAAAAAGAAAAGAAAAAAAAAAACACACATCCATGGCCCAGCACAGCTTACTGTCTTATACAGTCTGACTTCAGCCCTCGGGCTGCACTGCAGGCTGCTGTGCAGCCAAGCACAGAATCACGACCCCCAAGGTACAGCAGTGCCAACCTAACCCTAGCAAAACTCAGGCTAGAGGTGAGAGCTGCGCTGCAGAATTAAAAGCACAGGGCAGAGCTGCTCCCTTTCTGCTCCAAGCACACTGACAGGCAGTAGCATCGATACATCCAGTAGAGATTTCTGTCTATAAACACAAATGGAAGATTATAGAAACCATGCTGGGGATATTATTCCAGTCAGTGTTTTGCGAGCCAAAAATCTACAAAGAGCAAAGTTTGCATACCAGAATTAATTGCAGCCACAAATCCAAGCATTTGAATTTCTAAGTAGCTTTTTTTTGTGTTCACGCAGATCAAGCAGGGAAAAATAAAATCTTTGAAGACTTCCATAGAAAATTTTACTATAGAGTTAAAAAGAAAAAAATACAGAGCAAATTTTGGGCAAGAATTAAACTCTATGCATACACACTGACTCAAAGAACAGCAGGGATCTTTCAGTTTTCATTATTTCACCCAGCTAGCCATCTTGCAAAGGTTGTGGGGGAAACACTGAAGGAGGCCCAGGAACCCAGAGGGATGAAGAACTACAGAAGAGTTTCAAGGACTCTTCACGCAGAGAGCAGGAAAATCTTTTTTCCCCGCAAGAACAACATCTTTCAGCTTCACAATTAAAAAAAGTAATATCTCACAGTAAGATGAACGGACATTTGCCTTGGTGAGGCCACCTCCATAAACACGTCTTCCTGATGCAAACGTTCCAACACAAAGGGATGAGCACTGGGCCACCACATTCCAGGAGAGATGGTAACAAAGCTTATGAAGAACTCTATTCCATATTTCAAAGTACATCCACTTGGGCAAAGTTTTGCCCTCCAGCAAGTAAATTCACAATTCTGGGGTTTGTTCCAGCACCTTGGGAGGAGTGATTCAACCCCCCCCCCCCCCCAATATCTTCACACTAATAGATCTTTTGCTTCAATAATCTATTTAAAAGGTCAATTTATTTTTAAAAAATTCTTCATGAAAGGTTTCGGAGCGCCTTTGACACTGGATTACATCATGTTTCCTCTGACATCTGAGTCATAAAACGCTCAGAGCAGGATTTCCAAGCCTTCCCTTTATTTTCTCTTCCCATGAATTCCACTCCCACTGCGATCAATAGGATTATTGCCACAGGCTTCAACAGAAGGGCTGGCAAATGCTGAACATATTTGAAGACCCTAACCTCAAAGTCAATATTTTCCAGCCAAGAAAATAGCACTTTGGTTATCAATGAATATGTCAAACAAGAGACGCATTATGAGGAGAGCAGGCTGGTAAATGATCCCAAAAGAAAAAAATATATACATTGTAATGCACCCCACAGCCTGCGGCAATTTGTTATGATGGGTTTGGGATGGTTTAAGGTAACCACTAAAATAAAGAATTAAAGCAATGTTTGTGACTATCTGCAGAACAGGGATGAACAGGACAGCATAAGGCTATTGGTCTCAACTCTGCATCCCAATGCAGGATCAACCCTCCTTGCCACACATGCCCCATGTAACTGGCAAATGCCTTCTGGTATCCCACACCTCATCCAGTCCAACCCCTGCAGAGCTCTGCTCCATCAGATGGTCACAGCTCTGCTAACAGGTATGGCTGCCCATTACACAACTCCAGGATGACAACTGAGAATCATCCTAACCCTCTTCACAATAACTTCTGCACTCACTACGTCTGTTCTACCTCTTCCTCTCCATCTTCTCATCTCTACATTAGGAGGATTTCTTTTCTCAGTCACGTTCTCTCAGGTCTAAGAGCCCACCTGCAGACTCTACTTTAGGACCAGATCTTTCCTGAAGTCTGGACCATCAACCCTTGCTTGGATGCTTCTGTATTGCAAGTCAGGTGATTTCAATGAACTCCCTCCACCAGCATTGCTCTCATTTCCAGGGTTCGGATCAATATTTGAACTTAAGTCTCTGCATGACCCCTCTCAGAAGTATCCCAGCCTCTTCACCTTCAGTTCTGGCTGTGCCAAGGACATCCACTCTTAGAACTGACTCAGAGAAGATGGTTCTGTTAGCAGGGATGTTTCTGACACGACTCAATCGTCTCATGATTGCATAAAGCTTTGGTCAGCAAAAAAACAGCCAGGGCTGGGACTGCGCAGTGGCAGCACGATCAGCATTCCTGCAGCTTAAACACAGAGCTGTGCGCTGTTACTTAAATGGAAGTTTCTTTCAGAGGAGTATTAAGGTTTAGGACTTAGAGCTGAGGAGCTCTAATCCTTACCACTAGAGGCCAATGGTGCATGTAAGAGCATTAAACTCAGTATACATTAAATCCTAAACATTTCCAAGCCGCAAGCAGAAATAGATCACAATCAAAGCCTCCAATTCCAATATGCTTACTTAAATCAGCTCAAAATCCAGGGTCTGATTCCAGCACAGTTTCTCTGCACAGATCACGAGCTCCAGATCTGGACTGAAGATGTGAAGTAACCACCTCAGACCTTATCTTCAGTCTATCAGAAGATCAAAGAGAACTGGAAACAAAAGCATTCCAAGGCATTGAAGTGATACATTCGTAATGAGTTTTTTCCTATTATCCCATACAATTGGGATTCTTCAGAAGGAGGGAGGCAGATTCTGGCAGCCATTTAAGAAGTGAGGACGGAAACAAATTTTAATACTAATTTCCTTTCCTCCTTTCCCCGTCTGCAGAATCACTGAAAAGGTCCATGAAATTACACGAGATGCAAATCCTTTATCCACACTTTCCAGTTGTTGACATACAAGACCTTTAATATGTAAATAAATTGGGGCGGGCATTTTTTTCCTGCCAAAGCAGTATTGCTCAAGAGAAACAGCAACAATGCAGCCTGTGAGACGGCCCAAATAATTCCTGCAACCAGGGCATCCTTTTGAAGCACTTCTTGAAGTCTAACTTGAATGGGAAGCAAGGCAGAAGCTGTAGGCATGCAGAGGCACAGTCGAGAACAAAACCTGATTTGAAGTCATCTGCCGTTTTGAAAGTGATGTCCTTTGATCATGAATTAACATCAAGGCAAATGATGGAGGATGAAGCAAAGAATGAATGAGTGAAAGAGCAAAGAAGGAGAGAGAGAGAGAGAGAGAGAGAGAGAGAGAAGGAAGGGGAGAGAGGAAACGAGGAGATTCTCCAGAGGCTTACGAGAATCACGCCAGCACAGTCTATACACACAAGCCATCTCCTTCTCAAAGTCTGTGTTTTGCCAAAAAAATAAAAAGCCCCCGATCCCTAGAAATGTTCCTGTCTGCTGGCTCCCAGAGATAAGGAAGCGATATTTCACAGTCTGACACTAATCATATTTGGGCATATTAAGTGAGGACGGTCCAGGGGCTTTCTTTGCAGCATACATATTCCTAGTTCAAAGCGAGAGCTCGTTACTGTGCCTAAAAAATCCTCTTAACTCAGAAACATGAGACAAAGAGGGAAGAGAAAAAAGAAAAGGAGGGAGGTGCTGATGGGGGAGAGAAGTGTCATTATCTTCCCACCGTTCTCCCTACCCAGCCTGCCAATGACATGTGTTGCAGCACCTTATGACGAGGAGGGGGAATGCTCCCTTCTTTACACGTCCACGAAAACAGAGCAGGGGGGATTGTTAAAACAATATTCCACGGCTGTGATTTACACTTCCCAGATTCCATCTAAAGGTACAACAGCCACTGCAGAGCCAGATCCTGGGGTGAAATCGGTAGGATTATCCTCATCGGAGATCCAACTCCATCTGCTCCTCTGAGAGGAAACTGCTCACCTGGCACCGCTGCCCCCCCCAAGCAGAGGTCACTGTCTGCTCCTCCAACCTCTGCTCTTTGTTGCAATGTGCTGCCCAAGGCAAAAAACCAAAACACACCATCTTCACTAAAGCTTGAAACAGGTGGTCTCTTTTACAGAGATCTGCAGAACAAAGCACGGCCAACAGTAGACTGGGACAGAGCCAGAAGACTCCCGCCAATGGCTGCAGCCCCCTCATAGCACAGCCCAGCTCACACCCGGCCAAACCCTCAGCTTCTGCCCCTTGGGACAGAACAAGATGAAGTTTCAGCAAACAGTTACTACAACTGCTGTCTTTGAAGCATTCTCACATCTGGATGGAGGCATCAGTCTGCTTCAACATGCCACACCTCAGCAGGTCTTATTCAAAGCATCCCCTGGAAGCTGGCTCTGCTCACTGGGGCAGACGTGCAATGCAGCCTCAGCAACCCTTCTAACTGAAAACAAACCTGGATGTTAACAGTGATGCAGAAAGATTTAACCTATTCCCAGCCAAGTCTAGGCTAATCCAGGAACAGAACAGCCTCACCAGCACATCCCAGGCTGCTCATTCCTGTATATCCATGTGTGTAGGATGCTCCTTTTAGAGTGCTTTACTAATTAATTTTCCTTCCCCCCCCACTACCCTAGTTGGCTCTCTCAATCCAAAGGCCAACATTTCCCACAGCAGCTCCCCCTCCACTTCTACAGATCTCAAGAACTGAATGTTTCCAGATTAGGGAAGATTTCCATTTCTTGTTTTCAGTTCCTAGAGAAAAAGCCTTACGCCTCATCACACTATAACACAATTCTCATCTAAGCCCTGTAGTCTCACACATGCCTCCAGCAGAACACTGTCCAGACCAAAAAGCTACAGGAACAACAGGGAGCATTACTAAACCTGCTGGAGGATTTTAAGAAATCTGAGGGTGCAGTTAAGCAAACACCACCCATTTCACCAGGCCACATGTAAGTGGCTCCAGGGTCTTACCCCACATGGCAAAGAACACATTCATTACTTAAAATTACTTCAAAAACCTACAGCCCCAAATCCAGTTATTTAACAAGGGAAGGCTGGATACAGCCATTCCAGCCCACTGAAGGCACGTCAGCAGTTTGGCCGTGGGCTGCAGTCTTGCTCTCTTCCCCATTCACACAACAGCCACTGCAGCAACAAGCTGCTGTGCCCTACAGCGAGCATCTTCAGAGCTCTTTTACAATTCTGCTCACCATCACAAAAATCATTTTTACTGAAACCCAGCCTTACAGCTACATGGAATGCAAGGAATGAGATTAAAAGGGATTATATGTTTCTCACAAGCAATGAGGCTCGATAGCTCTGACAGGCATCGCCTTAACATGTTCCCCACTTTATCTGAGTAGTTACTACCCCAGCTCTTTGGGAGCACAGGTTTCTAGGGATGAGCCATATGCCATGCAACTAGGATTTCATTTCTGCGTATTGTTCACACTATTTGGAATGGTCTTTTCAATATCTGCAGGTTGTTGATGGTTTTCTGTATCTTCAGGCAAGACCAGACGTATAGGAGTAAACACCCTGGAGGGGGCAAGGAAAGCCTTAGATCTGAGTGGGAGATGGATGCTGAATCCAAACTTCCCCTGGTTTAAGCAGGAAAAAAAATAATCAGAATGAGGTTTCTATTCCTGCAACACAATTCCAGGCAAAGCCCTTTCACAGAGTCTGGATGCCCTCAAAACTGGGACACAGATTTTTGATTTAGTCTCTCTTGTTGCTTCTGATGGAGTGCTGACCTGCACTGCAACAGGACCCGCATATGTTAATAAATACAACCAGTTATACCAAATAAAATGCGTGCACTTTATGAGATATTAGAAGAATGGGTCTTTTTCAAGAGGCTGTGGCTCCTACGTGAGCAGATGTGAGCAACCCACAGCCACTGTTTGACACCTGAAGTGTCCACGTGACTCGACATGCAAAGACATGGGAACATACACAAATTCAGAAGCCTTGAGCAGTCCTGAACTCAGCACAGTTACTCTGCTGACTTTCATCTCATTCTGGAACAGATGCTGCTGCTCCCAGCCAGGGCACAGAGCATCATCCCACCCTACTGCTAAGGCCTTTCCCACTTTTACGTGTCCCATAGGCATACAGCCACAATGGGATCTGAGAGCAGCACTGTCACACTGAAAAGCAGTATTTGCAGGGCAGCAGCAGATCGCTTGCAGCCTTGGCCTCTCACCACACACTGCAGCATCCCTGTGCACCAAACGAGCAGCCCATGTCCCAACTTCTCACACCATCTCCATCCCAGCAAGGCATCAAATGCAGCCCAGGTTTCCTCTTCATCCCTTCAACCGAGGAATGCTGGAAAGGCACAACCCTCACGATGACACCATCAGAAATAATTTAACTCATGCTTAGTCTGCAGCTAATGACTGCAGGCTCCCTCCAATTCTCAGTCCCCTTCCAGTTTTTCCACTGGTAAATCACCACAGTTTGCAGATTAGTTAACGTTATGTTTTTATTAAAGCCAAAGTTAATATCCTTACTCACTGAAGGAGGCCACTGGGGTTGTTGGAATTACTTTTTCCCCCTTTAGTTTTTTCTTTACTGAGAGCCTTATCTGATGAGTTAGAAACACAGACCCCCAGCTGAAAGCTTGAGGGACCCCCAAACAGTTAACTCTTAAACTATTATTTACTTTGGAATATAGAAATCACTGTGCTGGATCAGAGGAGATTCTGTCTACTCGGTATCCTGTCTTTGATGGTGGCCAGCTGCTATGGAGTAGCACTGCTCATAAGTTTTCTGTCAAAATTTCACTGATAGATTTTACGATTTTGTATTTTTCCCCACAGTCCATAACATTCTTCCCCAAAAAGGAAGCTGGCTTCCTACAGAAAGCAGTGATTTCAGAGCAAAGAGAACTCTGGATGATTTTGTATTTGGGAGACAAAGCTTTCCGCTTCCCGATCACAGATAACTGGTGTCAGTGATGTCAGAACCGGGGAGGGGATCATCTGAAATTATGCTCCTATTCATCACAATGTTTCATTAAAACAATCCCAGTTTATAAAATATTCCAGAAATAACTTCAGCTTTTTTTTTTGATCTGGAGAAATCTTCAAGAATGGCCAAAAAGAAAGTTATGGTACAATTTTCCTCCATGAAAGCTCCTTCTAAGCCCTGTAATAAACCTGTGGTTACCATATACCGAAGAATCAGGCTTCGGGTATCATTGGTCTTTTTCCAAACTGACTCAAAGTCACTCAAAGACATAATAAAGACCAGAACTTCTGAGCACTCAAGTACCATGGACTCCTCAGCAGCTTCCTGCCTTTCCTTCCCTCTCTTCACATGCAACTACTGCCACATCAGATTTAGACTCAAACTGAGTCAAATACCTGGTGTTGTTTACACTGATGTGAAAGTGAGAGGTTGGCAATAATTACTTCTTAGAAAGGAATAATTACTTCCTAGAAAGAGTAGCACTGGCACAGGCTGCCAAGGGAGGTGATGGGGTCGGTGTCTCTGGAGGTCATCAAGAAAAGGGCAGAAATGGCACTGAGAGACACGGTTCAGTGGTATGGTGCCGATGGGTTGACTGTTGGACGAGACCATCTCAGTGGTCTTTCCAACCTTAACGATTCCAGGATCCTAAATCACAAGCAGCTCCTGTAACATTAACCATAACACTGACATGCTGATCCCAAACCAACGCTAGCCCAACACAGTCCACCCATCCCTCACCCCTGTTTCTCCAGTTGTGGAAGTCTCTTCCCCACTGTTAAAGCACAACACAGATAAATGAAGTGCCTCCAACCACCAGCTACATGGATTTAACTCCCAGCCCATCACTGCTAAGGAGGAGCAGGGGTCAGGACCGTCCTTCCTGCTCTGAGACTCTGCCCAGGGAGACATGAATGAACAACCTGAATCTATCCAGGAGAGGCAGCAACTGGCGACACAGCCAGAAAAAAAAGAAAAAAAGAAGAAAAAAAAAGAATCCCAGCAAGCAAAGAGAGCAGAGCCATCATCGTCATCTGGGGAGATTTAGGAGACAGCTCTAAATCCCACAGGGCTCATATATTCAAGTTCATCTCTTCAATCACGAGAGCTAGAAATTGCCTTCTTTTAAAAAAAATTAATGCTGAACTGTCAAATAAACACGTGAGAAGTCTGGGAGAGAAAGCTTGGTGTCTCTGAATCTCTGTGCAAGGATTAGGAACTGCCACAGTGCCCCAGCACAGCTCCTGGACCGCAACCCATAGATACACAGGGCTGAAGTGCAGTGTGCGATGCCCAGGGCTCACTGCTGGGCACGGTGCTGGCAAATCTCTCACTGGGATGGATTCTGACAGAGGAAATAGCTTTCTGAACCAAAGCGTTCAACCCCTGAAGTTCCTATTCACAGATTTCATTCTTTTTCCCTCCGTTTAATCAAAACCACCAAATGGGTTGTAGCAGCTACAAGTTCTCAAGCGGTTTCCTTTCCAACTGATCCAAAACTCAAACTCCGCGAGATGTGAATGTCAGAGAACATTTGTACACCGGTGAGCAGTGCAGAACCGACTCAGGAAAGAGTTGTGGGACAGGCTCAGCCTCCCTCCCACCTCCAAATGCTGTGGGGCTGGCACACAGGCACTGCTCAGAGCAGCAAGCAATGCCACAGGATGGGGCTTTTCGCTCCTGGGTGCACAGCCATCGCAAACCGCAGCGCCAACCAGAGCCCAGGGCCTGACTCCCTCCAGACAATCTGACACCCTTGTGCACTGTGTTTTTTAATTAACCTTGGGACAGCAAAGGGGGCTTTTTCCCCCCCTCTTTTTGCTGAACACGGCCATATTTTACAGGGATGGTGACAAGCTAATTAACTTAATTCTTATGACACCTCTCAGTGAGATGAGGCTAGGGTTGGCTAGCTCGGCAATGCAGTGCTGGGCTAATTAAAAAATAATTACTACTTCACCAAGGACAAGAACAAGAAGTTAATTAAAAGAATGAGGTGTAGCCTTAATGAAACTCATCAGATTGTATTCATTCAGACATCCCACAGCCAAATTTCCCCCATTAGAATACAAATTCATGTTGTTTCCATCTTCACCAGTGTCTGCAAATGGACTCCCCCCATCCCCTCCTCCCTTTTGCCTTTCCAAGATAGCAACGATTACAAATTCTTTCAGGAGCTAAAGAGTAAATTTAGGCTGAGATTTAACACCCCCTCGAGGGCTGAAGGATAAGATACAGATCTCCAATACTACCTGGGATTATTTGTAGTTCCTTAAAAGCCATGCTCTGCATAGAGGCTGTGCCACTCGTTTTTCACCAGTATCTCTGGGTAAGCTGGGAGCACAGCGATCACAGCACAGAAGGGCTGGCCAGGCATGGCATGAATCCTTCTGGACAGCATCCTGAAGGACTGGGAGAATGATACAGAATAGATCTTCCTGCAGAAAAAAAAAAGAAAAAAAAAATCAGGTACAAAAACAAAACAAAACAACTACAACTGACTCATGGTCCAGATTCAGACCTTTTGCTGCATCACTGGACAAGCTGCTACAGCAACCAAGCAAGCAATCACACATTACTTAGGGATGAAATCCTGCATACGAACAGTTCGGTGTTTCTGGTTGATTTACACCCTTCACAAGTTCAGGTCAAATGCTTCTAATGCTTTCATCAAGGGAAAAACCTGAAGTTCAATTTTGAGCGGTTCAATTCTAGATGAGGAACAGGTGCCCCACAGTTGAGCTATGCTAAATTTTCAGGAGAACTTTTTTCTTTTAATGTGTTTTTAAACTCTGTGGTTTAAACACTGGTTTAAAGTGTTTCCACAAGAATATTTACTGTTTTTTTATTTTTGCTTTAAAAAAAAAAAGCCAAAAAAAGGGGTTGTACCAAAACAAAGCAGGTTTTCCCCCATGTTCTGGTGCCATGACCAACATGAAAAAAAATCAGTTTTTACATGTCAAACCATATCTTCATCCATACACCTACAAAAGTACAGTCCTGTTTGCATGGCCTGCCTTACACTTGCACAGGTTCATCTTTCTTATGGCACACAAGAAAAGCAACGTGCTTTACTCCAGGAAGGGCTGCCCTCCTCCGGATGCTTCCAAGAACTCTAACACCCTTTTCACACTGCAAAGCCCAGAACTGCACGCAGTATCCAAGGAGAGGCCACACCAATGAGATAGCAGGAGAATGACCTCTTTCATCCATCTGGCTAATATACCCCAAAACACTTTTTGACCTCTTGAGTCTGTCAGCTACAAAATATGCCTGCTAGAGCTCCCAGCTGGGCACAGGAAAGTGAACAGAGCCCTGACACCATACCTTATCTGACCATACCTTGTCAGACACAGCCGTGCCTGAGACTCCCTGCAGATGCTGCTCTCACTGAGCTAGGGAGACAGCAGAGGTAAATGCATCTGGCTTGCAGGGTGGTCCTGCAGTCCTCGAGGAACATGCTGTATAGATGGACACTGTGGTCAGCAGCTCCTGAGCCAGCTGACTTCAAAAGAATCTGCACTGGAAGTGTTCCCAATGGCAAGCCTGCTTCCCATCTGTCCAGTGCTCTCCTGAAGGGTGAAATTCAGCCCACTTGCCTCTCACACACATCCTGCCTCTTACCACTTCTATGTTCCTCAGCATGTTCCTTCTCTCCTGTCACTATTTGTTCCCTGGAAAAAAAGGGAAAGAAAAAAAAATATACCAAAAAAACCAGCTATAAAGAAGCACTTTTGCAGCTACATGTCAGGGTGTGCATCTGTGTGCTCTGACAGCTGTACGTGGACAGACGGTCAGACAAGCACGTATCCATGCAGCTACATTATAAAGGTGTTCCAGACCCACCTCCTGCTTCCAGCATACAGCCTGCCCCAAAAGGAGGTCAGCTAAGCCCTCCCTCTTCTTCGGGCCCCCATCAGAGAAGGTTTTTTGGCATTTTCTCCAACAGTCTCTAACACACAACATTCATTTTGAGCACTTGCCCATCATTTCTATTTCTTCAAACGGGCTTTCACTTCAATACCTCCCGAAACCAAGATGATGAAACAAGTTTCCCAAGGTCATTCAGCCAGCATCCTCCCAGCTGCAGGGCTGCTGAAGCCCAGTTGAAGATGCTATCAAAGAGTTCAGACCCACAGGGGTCCCAGAATTTCTGTAAGGTTTATCCACAGATCTTTCCTCGTTTCTGGCAGTTTCAATCCAGCAGAGATTTACCGGCTTCAGCAGGTTGACCAAAGGCACATTTGGACAAGCATGATCAAAACGACTCCTAGCCCCCAGCACACCGGGATCGCAGGAAGCTGAGCGCCACAGCCCAGTGTGTAGAGAATAAGAACCTGCAAAACCTACTGCCTGTTATGGGACTCGCACTCTGGCCTCACAATCCTTTGCAAAGCACCCCTCAGTGTCCCAGAATAGTGTCTGTGAAATAGACCCTTCACCATTTGCTTAGTTTTCAAGAACTCCAAGGAAAGGCTGCCTCAGTACCACCACCAGAACAAGCAAAACAATGCTGAAGGTGAAGCTTTGCATTTCTGATGTCTTCGGTGTGAAGTTAAGAACTGCTCAAGCCTAGAAATAACAAAACTCAGTGATAGGGCCCATGCGATGCAAGGGCTTCAGCCACACAATAGGAAACTCAAGCAGACACCTCACTATGGTTCACAAACCTAATGTTTTCTTACACTTCCAATGAGATGATGATGCAAGGAGAAGGCAGCCAAAACACCTTGGAAAAAGCCTTATGGTGATTAAGCAAGAGGAAAAAGCTGTACAGCTTCCACTGTGCTTCACTACTGAGTTGGAAAATCCCTGGTTAAGCCAGAAACAATACCTGCAACCATCAGGGGATAGAAAAATAGCCAGGAATGCAAACAGAGGAAATCTATTCTTGCTACAATCAAGCATCCTCCACTTTCCTCCTCAAACATGGATCTTTGTTCAGTTGAAGCTCACCACAGCATGAAAACTAAAAGCTCATGGCAGACCTGGCTCATTCCATCCCATCTGGATTAAGCTTGCAAGCAAGGAAAAACATCTCAGAGAAGGTAAAGAAAGGATTGGTTTGAAACCAAACCCTTCATCCTAAAAGAAAGCTTCAAAGCAATTCAGCATCAAAACACTGGAGTCTAAGCATCAGCTGCCATATAAAGATTTCTATCCGGCCCCTTAGCTGAGCAGTCAGCTGGGAAAAGGCAGGGTCTAACTGAGCACAACTTGGAGGGGTTAATACCCAAGGCAACATCAAGGTAAAATACACTGGTATAAAGCGAGGAGAAGGGTCAGCTAAAATTATACCATAAATAAAAAATAATAATAATAAACCTCAAATAAGCTGATCCCAAAGAGGCTAAACTTCTGCATCCAATTTGTCTTGCATTCAGACAAGTGATGTTACAAAGCTCTGTCCATATATTACACAATTACAGGAACGTGGCTTTCATTACATGATTAAAGCGCTCCTTGTTACAACACAGCCCATGCAACCAGATGTCAGCCAGCATGGCCCACAGCCCCGAGCCATAGGTGCCATGTTGCTTGGCTAATAGAGGCCGTGCAAGGTTAGCCACCAGCACCTTGCTGCAGGGGTTTTGCTTACAGAAGGCGCAGGGCTGCAACGCCCTGCCAACTCTACTGGCCCTCTGAAGCGTCCTCGCTGTTGGCAGGAGGAAAGCAAACACAAACCAGGTGGTCAAGCGGATATCCTAGCAAGGAAGAGAACGCAACTGCATGTGGTGTGAAGGAAAAGGAGCCCGTATCACACAGGCTTGTCTGTCTTCTGCATTCGGAGAGAAGCCAGGAAGAACTGCAGTGAAAGCTGTGGAGATGTGTGGTTGTGTTCACAGTCACCCCAGGGAAAGAAAAGATTAAGACTGCAACATCAGAAATACAATCAACGTTAGGAGCCCTACACCTAACACTGACCTCTTCTTTCAAGGATGGATGGACCAGGAGCAGTCAAAACCAAAATTCAAACTGCCCTCCAAAGGGTTTTTTCATGTCAGTACACCGTAATTTATGCCATTTCACATCTTTCCTCAAAAGTTCTTAACTTTCACTATTTTTTTTTAATTTTTTTTTTTTTTTAAGATGTGACAAATATTAATTAATGACAAATATTACCTGGTCTACAGGGAGGTATCCCGGCATATAGCAAGAGGGCTGGAACTAGATGATCTTTAAGGCCCCTTCCAACCCAAATGATTCTACAGTTAAGAGGATCATACCAACTGATGTATTGGTTACAGCAGGTGAGCTGTCACTTCAGTACTGGTTAAGTGGTTCAGATGCAGCTTTTTTAGATTTTAAACATACATTTAAGATGAAAATGCATTTGCCAACAGTTTTTCATTTTTGTAAAAAGCTGTTTTCCTACAGCTTGAAAGCTCCCCTTCCCCAGATTCAGAGCATTTGCTTGCTGTAAGGAACCTGCTTTAGTAGGGAGGTTGGACTTGATGACCTCCAGGCACCCCTTCCAACCCCCGATTCTGTGAATTGGGCATTACTTGAATGCAAGGCTGAGAACCAAGCAGAGGCAGAGGTCAGAGCCATAGAAACCTGGCTGGTTTCTATGGAAGCTGCCTGTGCTTCCCAAGATTCCAGAACAACGCCAAGAAGTTCTCACTGTGGACAGAAGCCAAATGGTTCCCATCGCATGAAGCAGTGAAGGACATGGTTGGATATAAACATATGCTGGATGGGGCCCTAACAGATGCCATGACCTAGAGACACAGCCATGCACCAACAGCTGCATTGCTGAGTGTCACAGTCAATTATACACACAGTCCCAATTCCTCTCCTCGGCGCGCTCCAGCACTCCCCCACCTCTGCTCCTCCTTGCTGACATTCCCTTCACATCTCCCTGGCCCATGCTATGGCTTCCTCAGTCCTTCCTACGGTCTCTCTGAGGGATTTTCTCCCCTTTACTCCACATCCCCAAAGGCATCCCTGCAGGCTCCCATTAAACACCAAGGCTTCTGTAAAATGAAGACAAGTTTTTCACAATCAGAGAAGCCAATTTACAAGTCATCGCATCTTTCAGTTGTCGTTTATGCCCCTTCCCAGCTGCTCCAGCAAACGCCCCTTGTTGGTTTTGTTTTATTTTCATGGTACTCATTTAGCAGCCACATTCAGTATCTCTCCACAAAATTACACTCATTTAATTTCCCATGTGAATCTGTTGACTGTTTGCAGGGGTTCAAAACAGCAGCACTCCTACGTATTTCACAAGCACTTCAAAACACATCTGTTGGGCACTGATGGGAAAGTTGCATCTGAACCACAGGCCATTAGCTCTTCCAGAGAGCACAGCTAACACAAAGAATTAACTTTTTGTTGAGATCTGCCTTAAAGGCAGGAAAGGGACAGGAGAAAAACTGAATTCACCTTCACCAAAACACATCGCATGCGAACTGCCAGCCAAAGTTAATCCAGACTCAAACAGAGCCCAGTGTGTTTCTAATAGAACTCCCTGATGAGTTCCCTCTATTTGGACTACATAACAGCCCCAACTCCCAGCCACAGCTCAGGTTTCCAGCTCCCACTGAAATACTTTCATGATTCCGGACTTGATTTCAGCTTAAATTCTATGTCCTGTGCAATCAACTGTATGAGCCACATTTTCAAATCCTATTCACCAGCACCTGAAATTGGCTCTCGATCAAAACACAACTCAAGCCCAGGTCCTCTTTTACACTGCCTTTCCCAGCAGACAGCCAACACTCCCATCTTCAAAAGACATTTCATTCTCCAATGCTAAGCTTAACCCAAGGCTGCACTTAAAAAAATATAAAGTATAAAACTCATTCTAATTGAATAAGTTGTCTTTTGCAAAACTGTTCAGGCTCCTTGCCCTGAACATGATCTTAGACAAGCCTGGCAATGCCATCATAAAAATTCCTCTGCTAATACATATCTGCAGGATATACACTGAAAGAAAAGGTATTTTATCCATTTGTCTAGTTGTTCTCCCCAGGCCAACGAGCAAGCAGCGTTGTGTGAGGTTGGATTAGGTGGTACTTTCATGCTATAACTGAAAAGAATATGATTTCCACATGACTGTTCTTAAAATACGTATTCTTTTAAATAGGGATAGATATCCTACAGACATGTATTGTATAGACAGAAATAGGTTAGCACAGCACAACATATGCTAAATGAGAACTATTTCCCACGGCAGCAAATGTGATCACATAACAGATCTGCAGAGAAGGGCAGAGAAGAGCTGAGGACGAGTACAGTAAGCACACAGTAATTCACTTGGCATTCAATCCATCTACAGCATTTGACATGCTGCCTGCTAGAGCTCTTAATGCAAGAACTGAATGACCAGCAAACTCCTCCTGTTCTGATTGCCCGGCCAGACACCTGAAAGGGGCCCAATATTCAGAGGGCAAGAGCTCAGCGCTTTGCAATAAACAGCCTCCTCTAAAATGTGTTGAATGAGGCATCAAAGCTGAGGCATACAACATCACTAATTGCTTGTGAAAATCTAAGCTTCAGTGCCTGCAAATGCTTAAGCACATGTATAATAGAGTCCTCCTGTTGACTCTGTGGTTGGCCTTGCTCACATACACTGGGAAGTTCCTGCAAATGAACGTGCTCGGGATGGGGGAGTGCTATTAATAACAATAATACAGAGATCTGACATAGCCTGGGGCATGGATAATTGCACAGGAAGTGGAGTTCAGAAAAAAAACTACCTCCTTCTTTCACAAAGAACAAATTTCACCCTGACAAATGCATCCCAGTGAAAAAATACTGGGCAGGTAAACAAGTCCTGATTGAATTACGTGTGACAGAAAAACTTGCGTTCATTGTGGGAAGCTCTAGGAACCACTGCCCAGAGGTAAAGGAAAATAAATAAATAAAATCAGACAACTGAACACGGATACCATGAAATCCAAGAGAGAGCAGCACAAAGTCATACGATGTGCTCCCTTACAGCCTGCCTTGCTGCAGTATTTCAGCCAAAGCAAAAAAGGGAACAGACAAAAACTGAGAAATTTTTCCTGTCTAACAGTAGGAATGATTTCAGTTCTGGTGGGATCATCACACAAGGGGAGACCAGAAAAGGAATGTTTTCTGTTGTTTTTCAAGATCCAACAGTTATTTCAAAAAAAAAAATGGTTAAAGGCAGTACACAGAACAGTGCACGGCTAAGGTAAAGTCCACCATCCTATTTGAATGCTCTCGCCATGTAAAACTTCCTCTTTGAGGGACATGGCACACCTGGAAGAACAGCCTTGAGACCAAATTCACCAGCAGTCTGCCCATCATCAAAAGCACAGCCAGGATCAGAGGATACCACGTAAAGCATAGGGGAAAGAACCCTGAGAACATCCTGCTGTTGGCAGGCAGATGGAACGAAGGAAAAGGGTATTTCCCACCTGGCAGAATCTTCCTAAGAAATAATTGTCTCATTTGTAACTACTTTCATCACCTCCTGGCAAGGAACGGGAGGCAAGTTCCCAACTGCCTCACATATCTGAGCTGCCAGATTTGCCCCAAGTTATAGAAGGAACCTGTTGCATAAGAACCAGAGCACAAATGTTGGCAGTCCTGGGCAACACACTGATTACCTCCCTCTAAGCCTAGAAGCCATCACAGAAAGATAAAATCATTTGGAGGTGAATGTCCCACCACAGCCAGGCCATTATAATAGAATTGGCCATATCACAACAGCCCCGCTCAGCTCGTTCTGCCTCAGCACAGGCACATAGTCTTGATGCTGTCTAAAGGCTCTCCATCAAAGCAGTAACAGGTCGCAATATATCTTAATGGAGTGAATTACCTCACAGTGACTCCTGCATCTCTCTCCACTAACAGCATCTACAGGACCTGATAGTAATTTCTACATGGCTGAGATCAGGCGCACTGAAATCATTCCTAGATGAAAGAAGCTAACAAAATTAAGTGTTCTCTGCTGACATACACTGCAAACACTTCCCCACTAATGAACCTTTTTGGTCTTCCCCCTAAAGCATCTGGTTCTGACCACTGCTAGCAACAAAGTGCTGGGCTCTGTGGAAATCAGGTTTGACCAAGCATGGGAATTCCTGTGTACCAATAAGCTAGCCTTTGATTCATGGCACATTTCAGATTAAAGTTCCAAGGATCTACAAGGGGTGAGGGAATTCTCTATTTCAGTCCTGAGGGCTGTGCTGATTTATTATTTCTGGCACTGTATAGCACATTGTTTAGTTGAGATTGGCTGTTAAAATCCATACTTATGAAATACAATATTCCTCTGGAAATGTTCTATTCTGTTTTGGGGTGTCGGGTTTTTGTTTTGTTTGTTTGCATTTATAAATTTTTATTCAGGGGTAGGAATGGTGGAATTAGCCTCATAATGATGTTCTAAACCATTTCAGCTGGTAAACTCAGATAGGCTGATGTTTTATTTCCATTTGGCCACTCACTCCTTCAAACAAAGCTGAGATGAGATCCTTGTGAGAATTCTGGCAAAATAATTATAGAGGGATGGCTGCACCTCTTCCGCAAAGAATTAAAGGCAATAATGCCAAAGGACTGAAGCATGTCTGGTCCTCAGTGTCTTCTCACTTTAGCAGTGCTCAACAGCTATAAAGGGGTAGCTCAACAAGACAATCTGAACTCCAGAATGAGCATAAGCTAGAAAGAGGTTCGCAGCCACAGCCTTTCCATCTCTGGATGGCTGGAAAGACTGCTGCATAGAGACCTTGGGGGCTCACACAGGCATACAGTCACCAAAAATTAACTCCAGGAGTTATCAGACAGCAGAATGACAGATACCTTAAGTTTTTAAGCTGCATGTGGTGCCGCTGGTTGATCACCTGCAAATCACACTCATTGCTAAGCTATTAATAACTGCTTGAATTAATTTAGAGTAGACTGAAAGTCTGGCCTGACTGGTGTACTCAGTGCAGCCAGCAGATGGAATCAAGCGTGCCACAGGTGAGCTGCAAGCCACCATTTTCTAACAGTGACCACTGTCTGGGAGATTGGGTCAGGACTCTGCAGTACAACTAAAAGGCCATCGTTAGGCATTGGCCTCCTATGCCTTCAGGTTGGGTTTACCCAGAGAGATCAGGGCCTCCATCCACCCCCTGCAACAGAGCAAACCAGGCTTCAGCCAGCACAAGCGTGAGCCTCTTCTGACACCTAGTGCCCAGAGAGCTCAGAGCTGGGCAGCACCAGCCTCAAATCGCATCCACCTGGGACACCTCCATCTCCACATCCCCTGCACAGCACCCTGGCTGCCACAGGCACTCAGTGACACAGGCAAACAAGTCACCTTCATTCACTGCATTTTAGAGCTGTGTCAGTTTTCCAGGGTGATCTAACACGAGATGCGTGCTTCAGGCTACTCAAAATGGGCTGTGTGTGTAACACAGGCAAAAGTCACAGCTCCATAGAAGCGAGATTTGCTTTTGATTTCCACAGGACACAGCACATACCTTTTCCTCGTCACTCCTACAGGATTCTCTGGGTGTAAACACTTAATGGAAACGTTCCTGGAATCACATTTCCATGTGAACGTGTGATCCCAGAAACATTTGCACAAGACAATGGGCCGTAGCTTTGCTGCATCCAAATCCAGATGTTTCTGGTGAGAAAGAAATAGATGACCTGAGAATTAAACCCAGGCCCCTTGGCTCCCCTCCAGATGCTCTACCAGCTGCTCACACCAAGTCCCCTCTGGTCAATTACTTTACTTGATGCTTCTAATCAACAATATTATATATGTGATGCTATAAACTTTTGTATTTAATATTAGCTCATAACTCAGCATCCAAAACCAGATGTTTTTGGTGAGAAAGAAATTGATGACTTATCGGAGGACTGAACCCAGGCCCCCTGGCTCATTTCCAGACAGTCTACCAGCTGAGCTGCAAAGCTAACCAGCCACCTCCTGCTCCCCCTGCACCGCTTCTTTTCATGAAAGGAAAAGGATTTCACATCTCCCAGCACAGCCTGCAGGAATACGTGAAAGATGTTTCTATAAACACTTTTAAAACAGTGCAGCACAACGCTGCTTTGAGGCAAGAGAACACGTTTTTCCCAGAGAAGGGCTTCACAGAAGAGTTCCTTTCTTCTCTAAGAGTAAGTCCTCACCGAGGACTCGCATACAACTGCATGCAGAAGCAGCAGAGTAGATGACTGATTTAAATCTGAACTTCTTCAGCATCCCCACGCTCTGCTGAGGCTGCTTATGAGACACCCTCTGTGCTCCTGCCTTCAGGACAGCTCAGTGGCACAGATGATGTAGGAAAACGCATACGCTCGAGGACTTAAAATGGATTTCTGCAGGGCCAAAAGGTGGAATGCAATCATTTCTGATTTATGGAAATCTTCTAAGCTCCATCCCACCGAGCACTTAAGTAAGTGCTTCACTTCAAGCCCATAGTCGGAGCGTTTAATTCAGTGTAACCACTCATGTGTTTAAAGTTAAGCACGTGCTTAAGAGCTCTGCCTTACCAGGTTATACCTGGGGAACACAGAGCACAGCACTGCTCTGGTGCTTAATTACACACAGGATGCTCTGTCACGGCAGTCGTGTATTTACTTGTTAAAGGATAGAGCATCAGCTTCCTAAGCTCAGATTCACAGGGCTTGCTCTCAAATTGCAGCTAAATAAAACACAATGAACAAGTAACTTCCAGGAAAATCCAAAACCCAGAGCCTCAAGAGCTTTGTTTAGGGTTAGAGACATCACCCACCACAGCAAGCATCTACAAATATTTGCCCCCCACTGTCAGAGAAAAAAATGTTAAAATACTATTGCAACTGAAAGGAATCAGAAATAAAGAACAGCATGCCATGATAATCTATTAGAGAATGCTGTCCAAAGAGGGAATTCCAACTTCTCTATCAACAGAGATTGTGTGCCTCTTCCAAGGAGAAAATAGTTAAGAAATCCTGACTACAAACATGCAGGGAATTGGCAGTGGTATACAGGGTGTGAATCCCACTTCAGTTCTTCTTCTTTAATTTGCCTGAATCTGAAGACTTCACCTCAAATTAACTTAAGTGTAACAATGCTTGTGATTTTGAATGCTGCATCCTACAGAAGTCTGCATTTACTAGAGCATCTCGCTTCATCCAGAAAATGAAATTCGGCAAAAGCCTGAATAGATCATACAGCTGATGGAGAAATAAATACCATCTTCAGTGAAACAGATTTCTAAACTTGGCTCTGTTCTACTCTGAATACTCAGAATTATCTCGCCAACATTTTCACCATCAAAGCAGCTGAAATCAACGCTTGAATACAGTATTCTGACAAAACTGCAGTTGCATAGGTAACTTTTCATTAACAAATTCAGCTAATTGATGCTTGAAACAATCCAATTCTGTTGAGTCATCTTTTAATCAAAAAACTTTACAATTTCTGCTCAAACTGCCCTGATAGCTGCAAGATACTGGGGAGGTTGTAATCACACAGAGGATGTTTAACAGAAAGAAAGTGAAGAGAATCTGCACGATGGCAGGAACAAGGAAAGGAGAGAGAAGGAAGGGAAGCATGCTTAAAAGTCCAGGAGGGTGGAGATGGAGGCACAGTGCTAAGACCAGCAGGTCATGGAGAGAACCCCCAGACCTCATATTTGGAGCCAATACACTCGAGCAGCACCTGGGGCTGATCAGACCCCACCACAAGCATCATCACATACGTTTCATTTTCAATGGCTAGTGCTAATCACTGTGGGTTTAACCCTAGTGAGATGTCAAGACCTGTCAAAGCTGCTAAGAAACAAAGGTACACAGCATCTCTCTGGATACTCTGCATTCAGCAGCACTGGGCACCCACAAAGGCAATGTCCAAACAACTAAAAGCTTACAACAAAAGCACTGTAAAGGTATTTGCAAAGACCAGTATGTCACTGCCCTAAGCAATGCTCTAGGACAAAAGCACTAACTGCAGCACTGTAGAAAGAGAAGGAAAATGCACAGCACGAACACAGCAACACAGTGAACAACCAGCAACTGGAGAAAGCCTGAAGCCACAGTCAGGACCATGGCACAAAGCACACAGTGGTGATGTTTCGAGATGCAGCTCACTAATCCAGTCTTCTGCAGAGAAAATAACTTTTCAAAGCCACCAGTGGCTCCGTTCTCCTTGCACTTACTTCACCAATGTTAGCTATCCAGTGAGTCTTCCCACCAGCACAGATTTTAGGTCAGCAGCCTCTAGCTGAGTTTTACAGTGCCTCACCATTCGCTTGCACCTTTTAAGCCTACACACAGCTGTTTCAGAAGCTGGGTGCACCTGATTCTGACAGAGTCAGCCTGTCCAGTTTTAAGGAATACCCCCCCAGAAAATACAACACAGCTTCTTCAGACCTTCCAGCATCCTGTTTTAACACAGATATTTACATACAATTTTAAGTGTTCAAAAGGTGGATAACATCAGTGGAATATATCAGTCAGTCCATTCTGGTGGAAGGGCTACTGCAAGGGAGAACAGACTTTACACACCTGGCCCTCATTTTGTGGTCTGTGTTCCAATACCCACCACCTGCGGGAAATGAACTATAGGAAGCTGCAAGAAGCTCTCTAGGGGCCATGAAACACCTCAGCATATCTACATAAGGGACAAGCAGACTGCTGCACTGTAAATGCTGACATCCACTGGACGCTCCTACAAGTTTTCAATTCATTCAGCTGGTGCAGCTCTACCACCCTCTATTCCTCTATTCACTCATATGCCCAACAGTGAGACAGGTGGGAGCCTGCATCCTCTGACAGCCCAAAGACACTGCATCATGTATCACCGTGTCCAGACTATGCTGTCTGCTTTCAAATCTAAAGATCTGAGTCAAAGCTGCATGCAACACTGCTCTTTCTTAACATCAAAGTTCACAGTGGAGGGAGGAAGTGCAAAATAAAAAGCAGTATAGTAATCCCGAAGTTGTTAAACAGGAGTTTTTCCTATTTTCTCATTAGCTGACTGCATTTTCAATACCAGCACAGGTTGCCTTTAATTAACTGTGAATGCACTGAGTCATTATTTGCAAGCTGTCAGCACAAGCACAAATTGAGAGAAAAATCCACCCCCTTCACAACCCACCTTGACTTTCAAGGCTTCAGAGAGGAAAGTCCAGGCCTTGAACCAGATCTGGGAGTAAAGTGGCAATATGTCATCATAAAAACATGAAGCGTTCTGAGAGTTCATTCATTTGCTTGGTTTTGCATATTAAACTAATACACGTTTTATGGCACTGCGTGAACATAATTCACTTTCATCCTTCCCACAGATCCATGAAACACGCTCTGAAATACTGCCCTTAGAGCTGCCTCTCCTCCTCCCAATCTGTCGGATGTGGTTAAAACATAGACCAAGTCAGTAAATACAGTTGTTGCTCCATGTATTTTTTTAATCGCTCACAGACAGGTCACTGTCCAGGAAAGAGCAGCTGGAGTCACAGCTGCAGAGCTCTCACTGATGTGACACCACATCATCATACTTGAGAGCAGAAGAGTTCTCTGGAGGAGGAAATCACTTCAGGGTGATAATTGAGTGGGGCTCCAGCAGACTTCTAGCATCTGAGGGTTTTTGTGCTTGGCAAGGTAAGGAGAAAAAAAAGCAAAGGCTCCTACCCAGAACTAACAGAGAGATTGTCAACACAAAACAGACCAAAATGCATAAAGGTATAAAGCTGAAAGGAAGGTAGCAAGTCTTGAAAGACCCAATTTGCTGCTAGTCTAAGGGGAGTTACTGGACAATCTCTTAAGGGGGTTTATACCTCTTTTACCAGGAGTCAGGTTGGCCCACGGTTACAAACAGTATCAGCCAGTGAGAACAAAGAAAGATAACACCTGAAACTGCGATTTTTCAACCTTGCAGCTCACCTGAGCCCTCCAGCAAAACATGCAGTTTGCATACAGTATACATAAGCATATTTACTCCAGATAAAATCGCTGCATTTACTTGGAACCAGCCTCCCAGGGACAGACAAAGCAACAGAGTAAACCAGGCTTTTGTAAGCTTAGTCGTTCACAAAAGGAGAACAGAAGTGCAGTAGTACCTGAGCCTCAGACCATGGCTCACAGCAACCTTGCCAGCAGGTTGCTGGAACTTCGGCATGGAAAAAGCCACACTGACCTCCAGCTCTACACAACCGCAGACACCTCCGGGTCTTCCCTCCATTATAGGAAAAAACAACCCCTCCCCCCCTTTCCTTTTAAGCCTGCAAAGCCCCGGTCAAGTTGCCCCTTAACCCCTTCGTGGCTGCTTGGCAGCCCTGCCTTCCCAGTCAGGGAGGCTTCCAAGGCATGTAAAGGTGGATTCTTCGTGCCTGCACTCTTTGGGTTATGGTCCTGGCTGGTAAAACCAAAATTCAGAGGTTCTACCTGCTTCATGCTGGGGTTTGAGCTGAATTCTCCCATGAATTGAGGCTAGTATAGGTTGTATGTGGTCCTGTCTCTGCATGGCAGAGGAGGAAGGCTGCTGTTCTCTCCCTTGCAAGGTAAGCCCAGGCTGTGGTCAGGCAATCTGCAATTTCACTGCAACAGGGACAGGAGCAGGAGGTGCGGCTGCACCAAGCTCACACCTAATCTACATTCACAGCCATGCTGCAACGTAATACCTGACATCTAGGGCAGAAGATAGCAGCAGATTAATTACAAGATAAGAGGGATCTACACCGACTCACCATTTCCCAATGCAAAAGAGCAAACACTGCTAAGACAACTTAGCTTTGTTTAATGGGAGAACAAGGGAAACCAAGGTAGAAGTTAACTTATGTGGAATGAAACCCTCCTGGGACTCCGACTTGAGGACAGTATGTGGCATAGGAACAGGAGGGGTACAGAGAGAGGAGAACAAAAGCACTAAAGGCTGTGTTGACCCTTTTGTCTCAAGGGTCTCTGGATGGCACTATTTCTGCAAGACTGTGGCATCCTTTTCTGCTTATCCCTTGTCAGCACTGAGTTGCAACTTAACACTTAAACATCCAACAGGTATGGACTCTGCACGTCTTTCGCAGCAAAGGCTTGTATACAGCCTAAAAGCAACCAGAGAAGATGCCTATAATATTGCTATTGCAATACTACTACTTTCAACCAAGACTGAGAAACTGAATTAGAGACAGAAAGCACAGAGGAGTGGAAAAGCAGAAGAAAGAACACGGAAGCCTGTTTAGCAAGCACAGCATCGTGCCAATGCCTCTTTCTCCCATCTCACACCACCCATAGGTACCTGGCTGCAAACTACAGCTGATGCACGTTGGGCACGTACACAGCAGGGCTGGCTCCTCAGCCAAAGGAGGCAACTGAGCCTGGGGAGCTGTGCTCACCACGTGTCCCTTGTCAGCCAGCACATTGGTGAGACAGCTCCCCGTGCTCTGCCACCATTTTTTTTTTCCACTTCTTTAAAAGCATATTTATTTCTTGGATAGCTCTGAACATCAGATGGAGCTAATTAAAAGCAGGACGGCTCAGGGGAGCTGGAGGGAAAAGGGAGATGTGCAATTTGATTTCCACTTCAAAGTGGTTTAGCAAAATAAAAGCACTCAGGCCCTCCAACCCAAGTGCCCATGGGGAGGGAAGAGAAGGGGGCATTCAATACTCTCAAGTGCCCACTACCCCCCAGTTTTGCTCACCAGGCTCAGAGGAGCTGTGTCTGGATGCTGTGCCAGCTGATTAGTCAGTGCATCAGAGGTTAATTGCAGCAATTTCTCCTGTGCATTCCCATCAATTTTGCAGAGGGTGGCAGTGCACAGGGAGGAGGTGGCATGAGCTGTCCCAGGCACCAGCCTCCCCTTGTCAGCAGGCTCTGGGAACACCTTCAGACAAGACAACAGCTGCTGTTGTGAGGTTTCTGAGTGAGTGTAAGGAAACAGAGCTGCTGAGCAGCCAGCCACAGCCAGGGCCCAAGCATTTGAGGGCAGGGCTCTGTGGGATAGGCCTTCATCCCAGCAAGGAGGGAAGCCTTGCAGGTGACCCTTCTGCCCCACAAACATGACAGCTCAGCTCAGCCATAGCCCTCGCATCAGCCCTGTGGCACTCAAGCCCACAGTGCAGTGTCCCTGCATGTCCCCAGCTTGGGGAACCGAAGCTCCCCAGGCCTTGCCTTCTGTACAGCCCCAGCCCACACATCATCAAACCCCAACCCAGTCCCACCATGGCTCCCAAATCCCACAGCACTCTCTCCTTTTGTGACTCTCCCAGCCCCTCAGGGCTGTCCTGACCTGCCAGGGCTCTGCAACATCTTCCCCTCTTAGAGCTGCAGGTCTCCATATCCCTTCACCTTGTCAGGGCAGAAAGGCACACTGGAACACCCTTCATTCCCCTCATCTTATTTATCACCTTTATTCAGCATCATTCAGCATTATTCTCACTGATCAGCTTCCAGTACTGGCTGGCAGACCCACGCCCAGCCAGAGCCTGTGGGGAAGGAGGCCCAAGTCCCATCCATCCCCACCATCTGCACCCGCTTCTATTTGTTCTTCCCCAGTTTGGCTGGGGAAATAGGAAGGGAAGGTGTCAATAAACATTAACTCTGAAAATAAATAAGGAAGGAATTGGCAGCTTGCAAGTGGTAATGGATAAAGCACCCTATGATGGCCCCATAAAACGTCTCTCCACACACCATTTATCACCAAGCTAGTCTGGATTAGCATCAAGCCTAATTTACTTAATATTAAAAGACATAAACAAGAGTATGCAAATTTGGGAAGAAGAGTTTCAATTGCAGTTAAGATTTTAATCAGCTAACATGTACGTGCTTGCTGTTTTCTCTCATGTAGTGGGCTTTTGGCTAGGCTGAACTGCTGAAGATGAACAGTTTGGGTCACTCCTATCCCTGGCTATCCTGATAGTGGCTACAAAACCCAAAGATCCCTGGAGAGCTGAGTGCTAGGATGTGTTCTCCTGCCCAGAGGTGGCTGCAGCCTCCTGGCTGTGCTTGTCTATACTGCCAGCACTGCGGCTGTGGCACTACTAGATGAGGGGAAGCTTCCTCTGTCTCTGTCAACCAAAGAGAGCCATTGTGAGCAACAAATTGCAGCCCCGTCGGAGCCTCCTTGGCCACAGCACAAGAAGTGAGGATGCTGGCCCTGGAGTAAAGCTGAGTGGGTTTTATTCAGTCACTTTTCTTTTAAAAAGTTTGTAATGCGCTGCCCAAGACATAGTGCAAGCTCTGTATGAGACATGAATAACATTCACTCATGTGACTGTTTGTACAACCAAGGGCATTACAGGTCAGGCTGAGAAGTGTTGTAAGAATGATGCAAGGCCCCCAGCCTAGACAAGCAGGGCGCATGGCACAGGGAGATAAAGAGGCATTCAGAGGCTGTGTGGGGTCCAGCACACAGTAGCTGAAGGCCCAGCAGGTCACTATTCTGTGCATATTCTTGGGGCTGCCTGTGGGGAAACGCAGCTCTTTTCTGGCTGCATAGAATGTCACCATCAAACTCACCTTTGGGAGCAGGAGCAAGACTGCCGTCAGCCTCACAGAGACAACAAGCACATCTCACAGATATGCAACCAAATGAAACTACGTGATGCATGTGTCAAAGAAAACAGCTAAACCTTCTCTCAAGCTTTAGCTAGCCACAGAATGTCTTGTGCTTCAACATCTCTGCTATAGCCCATTGCATCTGCTGCTTCACAGTGCATCATGCAGGGCCCAGACTCTGCTGCACTACTCATGTCCACATCCACAGCTTTCTCCTGGCTGGCAATCTGTATCCTCAGCAGCTCCTATTTACCTCTTCTTTGCTTAGTATCAAGCACCATGTGGAGAGAAGGCCAATGAAGACAGAAATGAGTTTGGGTTTTATCCAGCTTTTGACACAGAGCCTACATCAGATAGCAGTTGTTCTGATTGTAACTCACATTAAGCAGAGGAGATGGAAGTTGCTTTTCCCTTCTTCTGCTGACACATTTCAGTGCACACATTCTAGAGGTCAACATTCGGCTTAATACACTGGTAAATAAAAACCCAGCCACAGCACATACAGTGCATTGCAGGGGCTGTTTTCCCCTGGTACAAGTCCCTAAGAGCAATTGCATGGGCTCCCACCCTTTTTTTCTTTCCTCCCCCATTCCAGTCCATCAGCTCCTGCTGCCACCCCATCACCCCCAGCCTGCACTTTGACATCCAGCCCCCACTTCCCTTCCCTTTGCATTTCTACATACAGCAGTGTTGTTCTGGTAACCCAATCCACCTCAACAAAAATCACTTGGCTTTTTTTTCTTTTTTGGGGGGGTGGGGGGAGGGTTGTTCTCCTCAATTTATGTGGGGTCAACCTCATAATTGTGTCCCTCTTTTCATCCCTTCCTCCATATAAATCATGTATGTGACATTTTAGCAGAACGCCAGCAAATTGAGCATGATGTTCTTATCACCAGCTTAATAAGAATTCAAAGGAGCCTTGCACCACTGCACCCCAGGATCGAGAGGAAGCAAAATAAAGCCATCCCTGTGCAGCAGAGCTCCTCTGAGCAAGGCTGGTACACCACACAGCATTGCATTCAAGAGCTGTTCTTCTTTCACGTGAAGTTTTATTTAGACTTTGAGCTGCTGAAATGCCCATGGCAGGCAGGGCAGATGCTGAAGCTTAGAGAAGCCTTTGCACACAGTGCCCAGGCTTTACCTATCATGTAACCATTGCCACAGGTGTTGTCCCTGGTACCTGCACACCCCAAACTTCATCCCTGTGCAGGGCTGTGCTAGCTATGGTCTGCTGGCAGACCCCAACCACCCCTTCCAGCCAGAACAGCCAAACGAGGCTGTGTCAGTCTGTCACTGTCAGGGAACAGGCATGAGAGCAGCTCGCCAGTAGCAAAAAGGGAATGATGAGGAGGCACAGCTCATCCCAGCACAGCTGCAGTTGGGAAAGGATAGCGTGGTGTCTCTGCACACTCCAAGAGATACTGCATGCTCCTGCTCTCCTTAGGCATCGTTTCTGGAGGTGAAGTGACCTACTGATGGAAATGAGACAGATTTGATTGATTGTTCAGTGGGAGCTGGGCTACGGAAGTTGAATCTCCACCAGTGTGGCTGTCAGCAAAGCTGGAGCCGCACATCAGCTGGGTGAAATGGTCTAAGGTCATTTTAAGCAGCTTCTGCAGATTTAAAGCACATCAAGAGTGGAGGAAAAGTACCCGGCTCTCCAACTATCAGATCTCACTTAACCCAGACTCTGTTTGAGAGCTCCTGACTCCCCCTCTATCTGCAACACGAAGGGCCAGTGCCTTCCACCTACATCCCACAGCCCCTGGGAGGATTTTCCAGGTTACCCTCAAGGCACACACGTGCTCTGATGTGTCCTACTGGAGCTGAGAGCAGGCAGAGAAGACAACTCCTCACGGGTCCAATACACCCCACATCACTTTTCAAGAGCCAGACAGACTCCTGCACAGCTCTAGGAATTACCCCCAGCACGTGGGCTTGTGCCACTGCTCGGCTGTGCTCTGTGCCCACTGATGGTCCATGAACTCCAAATGGCCCATGAGCAGACAGCCACCAAACCACACACTTCCTCTTCTGTGCTGCTGAAAGGAAGGGCCCGCTCCTAGTTGCTTTCTGTTCCCAATTAAGAAGTTTGACATTATAAAGAGTAAATTATGGTTTAATAGAACAATGGGAACATATTTACTAAAGTGTTAAGCACTTTATCACCCTGTCTCCAAGCCATCAGAGTTATGTGGTTGTGTTTTGGTTTTTTTTTTAACTTTTGTTTCTTCAGGATTCAGTGATCCTTTAAAAAAAACTGAGAATTTCTAGGGCCCTGCCTGGGGCACAGACGTGAGTGAAGGAGGAATAAAGCCATACCATGGAAAACAAAACAAAACAAAAGAAATTCCTCTTCCCTCCTTTGGCATTTCCGACCTCAGGCCTGGAAAGCTTGCGTTGCCAGAAAGTTTGCCATCGATATAAGACTTCATCTTTACACAAACTGTCGTTGTGTGCCATTGTAACTGTGTCATCACTCAACTGTTTCAGAACCATTTGTTCAAAAAGCTGCTTTTGTTTGTTTGTTTTGCTGGAAGATGGCATTGCTTCATTGCGCTCCCCTTCTATCCACGCTTCTGCACAAAGAATTAAAAAAAGAAATAGAGTCAGGTTTACATCTGAATGAGTGTTTTAAGTTGAAATGCCCAAGAAGAAGGAAGAAAAACATTTAGCCCTTTTTTTCTTATATTTTTCTTATCTAAACTGTGTGTGTTTCACACCACACCTGCACAAAACTACCTTAACCCCAGTAAGATCCCATATGGATGCAAACTAAACAGAGCCAGGGCACAGGCCTGAACGTGAGCTCACAATCTATAGGGTTGGATTGCTCATGACATTCCTGACCACAGTTCTGCCTCTGCCAACCAGCACCCTCCCTAACTGAGTCTGGGCATGGATCAGAGCAGAGCATGGGCCAGAAGCAGCACAGTCACAGCTTTATCAGCAGCACAGCTGAACCCTGGGGCAAAGAGTCCTAAAGCAGGGAGCTCACAGTGGACTTCGTATTTCTGACAGCCCTCGGACAGGTTTGCAATTGAGACTGAGGGGGGATCGAGGCCAGCACCTTCTTGGGTGGCTGCAGGAGCTCGTTTTTGGCATCTGAGCTGTTGATGCATCTGAGTGCTGCCAGTCCCCGGGCGTAACCGCACACCTTGCCTCTATGTTGCTGCTGACATGTACCAGTGTGCAAACTGCATGGCAAGGGAGAGCACTGCATGCATTACAAATGAGGTGGAAAAGAAACCAGAACCCACCACTGGATTCTTGTAGCCCTCTGCTAATTAGGTGAGACATGGTAAGACGAACCCCTGCTATCAGCCAAGCCAAGGGAATGTAAATATTTTCAGGTCTAGGTCACCAGATCCATTATTTACTGTTCTGTCGTATGACTTATGGTTTGACAGAAGACTGGAGGGGTAGGATTTTTTTTATTTTATTTTGCTCTGAGCGTCCCTTGATTTCTTGCCAGTTAGGTAACTGCAAGAATGGAGAGCTGCCTTCAATATCCCACACATGCAAAACAATGATGCTACTGTGAACTTTGCCCATTAACTCCAGCTTGCTGGGTGACACAAGGTGTGGGTGCTATGAACCAGAAAGGGGCAGGAGGCAGAACTCACAGCCCTGTCCTGCAGCCCATGGTACCATGCCAACACCGTACAGCTGTGCACAGCAAGGGCTCTTTTCAACAAGGGAAAATAAGGCCACAGCAAGGAGAATGCCTGCTACCAAACCAGGCAGCTACCACCAAAACTCGGCCATGGGAGACAAACCATGCAGGAACTCTTCAGTTTGCACAGCTTAATTGGATCCTATCCTCAAGTTCCCATTCCCAATTCCTTTGCCTGCAAGTGGTGATGGGAAACAGTCTTTTGCAGTTGAAGAAATATTTCACATTCAAAGAGAAAAATCATTTGCCAATGCTCTCCAGCTCAGGTTTCAAAGCCTCCTGTCACTCAGCATTGAGCTATCACAGTAATACCTTCTCAGAGTTACCAGTGAGATACAAGTGCTTAAAAGGTTTGTTTTCCCTTTCCCCAATAACCTGGTTTCACCCATTCAGGGGGATTACGTCCATCTCAGCACAGGCATTTTCTGCCAAGCATCTGAGCAACCTGATCTACCTGCAGATGTCCCCGTTCATTCATTGCAGGAGAGCTGGACCAGATGACTTAGTTTCAGCAGTAACTGAATTGTTTTGCTTTAAGGATCCCCTCCAACTGAAATGGTTCTATGATCCTCCGAGCTCCCTTTGCTGCCTGAATGGTGAAGGAACTGTATGTCAGGGCAGCCCCAACTCTGTTATTCCCTTCAGACCAACTCTGGGGACATAAAGGCAGCCAGGACCAGACCAAGAAGAAACAAGACAGCTGCAGCTGGCATTTCACAGAGGTAAAAATGGATTTCTAGCCCAGAAATTGCAGACTTCCAGCAGTTCTGTGCAATTCTGCAGCCTGGCCTGAGAGTTCATAGGTAAAGAAAAATGGGGAGCATCTCCCTCCTTTGGGGCAAGTTCTAAAATATTAACTATTTTCTATCTAAACTAGATTTTTTTCTTCCAGAATGCAAAAATGTGTATTTCAGTTTCTGATGGAAGGAAAAAAAAAAAAAAAAAAAGGAAAGCAGATGTTTCCTTCAAGACTTTTATTTCCAGAAATATGCTTTACCTCAAAAAAAGCTTCAATTTTAAACTGCCCCCTTGGTGCTGCCTCTGCCACCCTCTGCAGGATACAGGAGTGATGGTGAGAGCAGGCTGACTTCCTCTGCCCCAGGGAGAAGATGCAAGGAGAGAAGGAGGTGAAAGGAGCCCAAAAATGGGTCTTCTCCAAACCAGTCTGAGCTCTGCTGTTAATGGTTCCTTTTGACCTTTTCCAGCACAGAATATTTGTTCAGCTGCATTTGGATCTTCTGGTTTTGTAGCTACAAAACCACAAAATGCTGGGTGCCTTTGCAGTGGCCCCAGCGCTCAGAGCAGCTCGTGACCCAAAGCTCAGAGTAGATCATCCCCCAATTCCCCCACTTCTGGTGGCTCTCTTCATCTTAGTCATCTTAGCACTGCTCGTGCCATACTGCACAGACCTGCTGCTGAAACCACAGTGGGCTCCAGCAAAGCTCTCCTGGCATGGGAAAATGTCAACAAATGCTCTGAACTGTTGGGGCTTTTGCAACCCTCTGCAAAGGACAGTGCAGGGACCCAGGCAGTGCACAAAGCAGCATCATGGTCCTGAGGGGTCCCCCCCCAGATGGAGAGAGCTCAGAACAAGCTGCCACAAACACACAAAGCAAAGGAGGGGAGATGAGCGAGTTTAATTTTATACAGTCTGTAAGAAAGGAGATTAAATGGGAGCATTATAACACTATAAATACTTTAGGGGAAACTGCCATCAAAGGAGAAGAGGGGATTATTTAAATGATCTGGAAACGGTAAAACAAGGAGCGCTGTGGCCTGGAGCTACAAATAGAAATATTTCAGGCAAGGCGTGAAGAATAACTGTCTTAGAAACTAGAGTGATTAGGTGCAGAAATGGGCCATCCCAGCAACGAGGCAGGGCCTTATCAGAGGTATTTAAAGATGCCACAGGCAAAAGCCAGGAAGAGAGAGGGGTGAGACCAGGTGGGGAAGACAGGCCAGACCCAGTGACCATATAGGGCCATTGGGAGCCAACCTGCCCAGGATGCGTTGGTACATCCCCAGGCACACACCTTCCTCTCATCACCTCATCTTCCCCACTTTTTGCACCCATTTCCCTACCTTCCAACCAAGAGAGCAGAGGCTGATGAGGCCATATGCTGGCTTTCCTGATCCAGGGTAAAATGCCATATAAAATAGTCCAGCCAGCTCACCACTGTGTAACTTGGCAGGGCAGTGCAAGTAGCTAATGAGTAATGCTGAAGTTGGCTGTGTAATTAAAAGTGATATATTTTTATATATAAATGATGAGTTTTCCATCCCCAAAGCCGATAAATTTCTCAGGCTAAATTTCTCAAGCTAAGAGCCTTTTGCAGCCACTTCTTTTACACAGCACTTTTTTTTCTCTGCTCCCCTCCAAAAAAACGACCAGTTTTCCCATCTACTTAATGGGCTGTAAATACTTCTCTGCTAAGATGAAAAATCCATTTGATTTGCATTAAATCTTCATCATTACGAGCTCCCGGCTGCAGCAAGGCCCAGATCCTGACACAGAATACCACATTTTGTTTTTCTGGAAACTTCCCCTTCAAAATCCTAAGGAGAAATTAAAAAAAAAAAAAAAACAAAAAAAGGAAGGGGGGGGGGAAGGGGGGCAAAGGATAAAAGCCTTTGCATGAAATACCACTTCTTGGTATTAGATACAAAGATGACTAACACCACTTTTTAGTCTTGGATTGTTATACTTGTGGACAAAGATATCAGTGCCTCCTTGATGGCGTTGGTGCTCATCCCCACCACGTTGTTGTTCTTGCTGGACTGGTCAGGATGGGATTCACATCCAGCCCAACAAAAGTATAAAGGAAGAGGAACTCACCATCTTCAAGAAGCCTGATGAGGATGACCCAAAGAGCCAGCAAGTCTCCGCCTGGGAGCAGACAACCAGACTTAGACTAGTAAATGAGGTTTCAGAGCCTCTCTCTGCCTTACTCCCAGCCCAGCATATTCCCTGGGTTCTGGGACTCTGAGTGTATCACCTAGGCACAGACCCCATCACCAACACTTGAAGGTGTCCTGGGACACGGTCCTGAGTCAGTGCCCTTCTCAGCTCACTGACAGACATGGAACCCAGCACTGGAGCTAAAACATCCCCAAGTACAGGACAGCCCTTAGTGCAAACAGCAGCTTTCAGTGGGGTTAGATAAGTGGGAGAATGCATTTGTTGGAGAAATCCAATTTCCATCTGCAGTACAAGACTCCACAGCTACATATTATCAGCATGGCCGTCTGTCTGAGACAAGCTAGATGATGTTCAATTTCCTGCTCTTTCAGCCCATAGACACACTCAGTAACAGCACTGTTGTCCTTTTGACCTGCACATGCCATGCTGAGCAGTGCTGCCTCCTTTGAACAACATGCCCACCTTAAACTGCCCTGCAACATAAGAGAAGACAGAAGAAAGTTCACCACCAGCAGCTGAGCGATTTGGTCTGCCTTGCCCTGCAGCAGTGCACACAGGCTCCTTGAGCTGCCCGCACCACTTCATCCTATCACCCTGCCAGGTCTCACTAGCTGCGAGCTGACCTGTATCACTGCTTAAAAGTCACCCTTCCTGCCTTTCTTCTCACCAAATTACAGATGATGCAGTATGTTCCGCTGAATATTTGACAGTGATGAAGAGCAAGGTCTCGAATCAGAGAGCTGCCCATGAGCACGGCGCTGAGCTCAGCACAGGGCTGCTCTCCAGCCAGAAACCTGCTCCGCTTCTCAGCTCTTCCCCTGCACTTGTGCTCAGACTCTTCTTTGCCTCTTCTCCTGCATGGGCAAGGTGCAGAGGCTCCTACAAGCTGTTAAGTTCCTGGCATGCTGCAAAGCAGGAAAGGGCTGTGAGTCCCATCCTGCAGGCACACATCCCTCCCCGCTGCGGTTGCACCAATGCTCCCATGGGGCTGTTTGCTGCCTCTGCCATAAAGAGGTTCAATCAAGCTAGCACAGTAATTCCAGTCTAAATTAAACATCCCCATTTACTCACAGTGAAGGCTGTTCACAACCAAAATCCTGACTCGGACAAGTAGTGCTTCAGAGCACAGATTTGGCTTATAGCATTTAAAGCAGCTGTCTTCATAAAAGCTAATAAAATACAGTTGGATAATTAAAAGCTTTAATTAAAAATGCAAAGTCCAAAGAGTTTCGTATTAACAAGGAAACTTGTTTTGACATCTGAAATTGCTGCACAAGCTAAATTCCCATATATTCTCTCCAGGCTATTTAGAGTTTGCTGCGTAGCTGGAAATGCCTCTAACTCAGTCCAATCACCATGTGTTGCTGGGGATGTGCACCAGAATTGATGCTGCTTGTTTTACAACTTCACTTTTAATTATCACAGTCTGAGGCAGCAACAGGCTTATTTGCATGCCAATGCCTGAACACAGCCTGTAGATGGAGCAGCCTGGCATTCAGGGGATGAAATATGTACCTCCCAGGCACGGGTTGTAAAGCTGAGCTGGGAGCTGAGCAGAGCAGGCTTTGGGGGAGAGGTTGTGGACCTCAAGTGCAGGGACACAAGGCTGTGTGGGATCACATACCTGTCTGCACCACGCGGTGTTGGGAGATGGGTTTTGGAGGATGCCCAGGATGAATGGGGAGCAGGACTGAGCCTGGATATGGGAGTTGTGCTCAGGTTCCACCTCTGATAGCTCTAGGTGAGCAGATCTTTGGCTGTTCCTTCTCTTTACCCATGTCAGGATGAGCTGGAAGCCCACATCCTCATTTCAAGGCCCTCTGAGACCAAACAGCAGTGGAAAGCTTCTGCTTTGACCACACTGTCCCCTTCAGACCCTCGTCAGCATCGGATCACCCCCTGCCACGCTGATGTATGGCTGTGATTTACAGCCCCTTTGCTCTAGTTAGTGTCTTGGAGCAAAACACTCTTGTAACGAGTACCAGTGGAACAGCAGTAAATCTGTCAGTGCACCCCCAGGGCTACAGATCCATAAGGCTTAAAACCAACAGGGACTGATTTAATTGTCTAATTTGACATTTCTCATAACACAGACCAAAGAGCCTCTCTGAGCACCAGCTGTTCCATACCCATCACCAGAGCAACGCTTCACATACACAGCCACCCACCCACAGCCCTTTCGACTTGTGAAAGGGACACGGCTGTTTGCATCCTCACTGTGGAAATGGGCATCTTCTGCCAAGTCCCACTGCCCAGCAGCACCTTCAAGACCCTGGATCTCCTTCGATCATTTTAGGAAATAATAACTTTTGACATATTGGGTCATAAAAAGGTGGTTGTTTTTTGTTTTTGCTTTTTTTTTTTTTTTCCTTTTCCTTTCACATATTTTTATAGAGGTCAACTGAGAGCGAGCTCAAACCAATTGGATTCCACCAAGCTTTGTTTTGGCCTAGTTTGGCACTTTGTCTATTTCTCCCCAAGAAAATATCCAGAAATTAAAGCCTGACTTCCAGCAAAACCTTTGGTGGATATTAGGAAAAACTCCAAAAGAAATGTGATACACAGGCACAGCTGCCCAGGGAGCTGGTGGGGTCACTGTCCTTGGAGGTGCTCAAGAAATGCAATTTAGTACTTAGAAGCATGGTTAGTGGGCAACGTTGGTGATAGGTGGACAGTTGGACGAGGTGATCTTAGAGATCTTTTCCAGCCTTAACCATTCTGTGATTGTGTGATGAACAGCAGAAGAGCCATGCACAGATTCCCATGCCCTGATGTTTTTCCTTCACTCCCACCTTTCCACTTCTGTTTCACACAATAAATACATTTATCCACCCCAACCCCACCTGGCCTGAAGGTTGGCCACTAACACAACTGGCCCCGTGCTCACCAGCACCCTGAGACCTTCCTGCACGTCTCTGCCAGGTGAGTGCTGGGATCACATTCAGGGTGCTGGGATGGGTAAGGCATCACTCAACAAGAGCACCCCCTTGATCACCCATCACAGGCACGGAGCTGGGCTCCATAGCACCAGGCACCATAAGCAGGGCTGGGGGACAGGGAAGGGCACCAGTGCGTATGTGGGGTGCAGTGCTTAAGGAACGCCTCTGCTCGTGGAGGATGAAGGCGAGGAGGAAGAGGAAGGTGAGCAGCAGCCCCTCCACAGGCTCCTTCCTTCCCCGGGCGGTGAGCCGTGGGCCAAGAGCACCCTCGTGTGGGTTTGAGCTCCACTGCTGCTCTCTTTCTCTCCCAGCACAGCACTATCCTATTTCCAGCTTGGCAGCTGGTCTCTCCTCACCCCCAGTGCTTCCCTCCCTCCTCTGCAGAAGGAAGGTCTGTTTGGGGGGGGGTTCTCGGGGTCACGCTAAACAGAGTATTAAGGGATATACTGCTGGGAATAATCTGCTCTGACCCCTAGACAAGCAACTGTGTGTACTCCCAAGCCTTGTCTGCCTCTAAAATAGGAGATACTCAGAACCAAATTTGATGAAGACTTAATGAAACTTCTCTCCCTCTTTCCTCAGCCACCTGCAATAACAGCACTGGCATCACACCATAACCTATGCTCTGGACACTTCTGGCTCAGATGCTCTCCAAGAAGCACAAAGGCAGGGAGGTAGGAGCTTTGTATTTGAATTTCCACAGATGGGTTAGAGGGACTCAGCCAATTCACACTCAACCTGGCATACGAAGGTGTAACACTGTAATGTGATAGCATAGCAATGACAGCAGAATGGCAATGTCCTAGGCTACAGCAAGCAAGGACTTGCTCAAATGCAGTAGCTGTGGGCATAGAAATAAACAAAAGAAGCTGCTTACCTTCAGAAAGCCTCAGGTATGCAGGGATCTCCAGCAAGATGCCCTCGCCTCCACTGCCAACCCTTAAATGAGGTCTGGCAAGAGGTGGATCCTGGCTTCACCCGTTCCAGTCACTCAGATGCACTGCACACACCTGAGCTCCCCTGGGTTGGCCTTGCCTTCCTACCAGGTGCTCAATCACTGCCTCAAGCTGTGACTTAGTATTTCTGCTACACAAGGTCATGTCATCACAGGTGAGCCTGTAAAAAGACAAGGTCCTACTGGAATAGTTTGAGTAGAACCCTGTCCTACCCTACTGGTTTTAGTCTCCATCCTGGGAGATACTCAAACCTCAGTGCACCTGCCCCAGCTGAGGTCCCTGCAGGAGCTCTGTGAAATGGCCAACAGGGGCCACGTAGGAGCATTCCCCATCCTCATTCCCAACACATGAACTCTGTATTTAAAGTCTGTGCATAACCACAGGAGCCGTTTCTGTGACTGATGGAAGCTATAGGCATGCTAGGTTTCAGCCACGCACAATAAAACTAATTAACACGTGAAAAAATTAAAGACAAACTATGCAAGACACTCAAGCAAATAAGCCTGAATTGATTTTTCAAGTGGATTAAGATAAGCCACCTTAAACTTCTTTGTACCATTTTTAGCAGAATTTAAATGACCATGACAGAGTCTAGATCTCCTTAAATGAATGAAAGTGAACTGAATTCCTTGTAAGAGTTTCCTATCAGGGGTTTAATCCATAAACTCTTATTTAATTTGGATTTTCTTTCCTAGGTTCCTTATAAGTCTAAACTATAAGCTCTCCACGGTGTCAGAGGAGGACAAGGTCCCTTCCAACCTAGAACATTGTATGATTCTATGGCCCAGAACCAGCCAGTGCCACAGCTGCACTCCAGCACATTTCACAGGCAATGCCCAATTCTAGATTCACATTGGGCAGCACTGCATCACCCTCTCCATACTTTAGGGCACAGTGTGAACGGGGGGTGCCCTGCACACCACCCATGCTGTCAGTAACCCCAATAGAGTGATGGGGACCAGATGGGGACCCTGGCCAAGCTCTGGCTGCAGTTCACATGGATCCAGGCAAGCAGTGGGGCTGTGTGCCAGGCTGTGATCCCATATGCACATGTGCTGCCTACAGGTACTCAGGCTTTCTTGCAGGGCCACTTCTGTCTGTCTCTCAGAGAAACTATTCCAGCCTGAAAACAGGAGAGAGGCTCAGCATCCTGAACATGCTGCAGGGCTGGTGCTTGAGCCCTGTCTCTGCTGGTATTTGGGGTGGGAAGTGCTGTGGGGTTGACCACAGCTGCACAAGCCCTTCTGTTCACCACAGTGGGCTGGTGGCATAGGTTAGTTCTTCCTGGGCTGATATCTGTGAGACTGAGGGATTTATGAGGCTGAGCCACATCACCTCATGTGGCTGCAAAGTCAGCCAGTTTATATCTGACTGTTTGTGAGATTCCTACTCTGGACTTAAAAGGAGCTGGGACAGGGACACTGATAATGCTCAGGCTTCCCACGTGCTCCATCACTACGTGCTGACTGCAGCCGTTCATCATCTGGAAGGCAAAGCAAAGCAAAGTTCAGGGGATGTTTGGGGGCAGCAGAAAGGTCTTTTCTGCCCTCTGCTCTTCAGTGGCATTGTGGTGCAAGCCAGCACCCCTCCTGCCCCAGAAAAGCCCTCCCTCTGCTTTTGATCCCCCCACAGCCTGGGACACCTCATCGTTACAGCCAGGCAGAAGCAGCTCAGACAACACCTCGTGCTCACTGACACTTTCCCCCTCCCTGTCAGGATGAGACCTGACATTTTTCACCCAAGATAAACGAGAGGCAGCTCCTGGCCTGGTAGCTGCTGAGTGTGGGATTGGGGATAGGAGGCTCTGCTGCTGAACTCTGAGTTCATGCCCTGATATCGGGCTGCTTCTCATCCTCTCCAGCTCTGACAGCAAAACATTTACTAGATTTGAAACATGATCTTCAGGGAGGTTTTATCAGCACCAGGACATACCTCCAACAAATTCCAGTCTCAGCAGAAGAGAAGTAATTCAAGAAGCTCCTGGCTTGCTGTGCTTGATGTAGTGAGCTCCATCCTCATGTTTGGGAGTGCTGGCACTCTCCATTTGGTGAGCACTGAGCTACCACAGATTTGCTACAATATGTTGCTCAGGTGGAAGACAGTCTCATCTTCCTTTGCAAACCCCATAGTTTCTCATTACAAAAAGAAGCTGCAGTAAGAGAACTGCTGAAGATGTGGTGACTCCAGGCAGGTCAGCGTTCAGCCTGGTTATGAGGAAATACTTCTTCTCAGAAAGAGCAGTGATGCAGTGGCACTGCTGGCCAGGGAGGTGGTGGAGTCACTGTCCTTGTGGAGAGGTGGCACTGAGGGATGTGGTCAGTGGGCATGGTGGGGGTGGGCTGGGTTGGGCTGGATGATCTTAGAGGCCTTTCCCAACCTTAATGGCTCTAAGAGTCTATGATTCAACGCAAATGGTGGGAGCAGTGTCTGCTCTGGAGCTTTTCCTGAATCCCTAGCAACAAAATAAACTATAGGTACCCATCTGTGTTCATTAACTTAGTGGAGCTACACAAAAAGCCCCAGTGGAGTTTGAAAACAGAAAGAAAACAAAATCCTGGCTTCTTCTTTTTGATACCTCTGGGGAACGGACAGGTTAGTGCCAGATTCACCCATTTTAGGTCCTGCTCTTGGGGCACCTTACTTTTCGGAAGAGGCATTTACAGGTGAGACCTGCCCTTTCTCCAGCTTGAGCTCATACTCCTCAATGCAGGGTCTGGGAGGACTTCTGTCCCATTGAGGTCATCCATGGCTGTGAGTTCCTTCCCATCCCTGGGAGCAGGGTTTGGTCCAGTATTAAATGGGGAGGTTGGAGGCCCTGCATGTGGCAGGGGGGTTGGAGATTCGTGATCCTTGAGTTCCCTTCTAACCCTGGCCATTCTGTGATCCCACAGGCTGCTCCCAGCCCTCCAGCCCAAAATGCCCACATGTTGCAGGGCAACCCTCAGCACCACATCCCAACGTGCTCCTGGGCTGGGCTGGAGGAAAAGCAAGCTTTGCCCAACAACCACAATGAGTGCTCACGTCTTATTTTGGACACCTGGGCTGCTGGTAGCCAGAGGCAGGTGATCTCAGCCAAGGGAGGAAATCACACCCCGCTCAGAGGGTTTTTCTGCACAAATGGATGGGGAAAAAGAAATCTTTGCTTTCTTTTTAAAGCCAAGTTCTCCCATCGCCCAGGGCAGCGATCCCACACAGCGGTGTGTTTCATTTCCTACACCCTGCCCAATGCAGCAGCCCAGTGCAGCAGCCTGCTGCCCAGCCGAGCTTCTCCAGCAATCGTTTCTTCACTTCAAAAGCCAAAGCTGAGCAGAACTGGTTCTTCTGCAAGCTCACACAGCCGAGGAAGAAAGCAAAGGGGCTGATAAGCATCTCTGATGGCTTCGGGATAAAGTTTCATCTGATCTTTTCCCTGAGACAAAACGTTTCAGTTATTTTCTCTCCTTGGCAATTGTACATTAAAATGAAAGTTAATGAGACCAGGATTAAATGCCCTCGGGAAAGGGAAATAAACCTTGACTTCTGGCAAGATTTAAGAGGGCTTTCACAAAACACAGCCATGTGAACAGAGGTGTAAATGGTTCGACATGAAATTTCCCACTGCGCTGTTTTGTTTTTTTACCTTAAAGCACGTTTTGCACACAGAGGCGCTCAGCCATTTCTGCTGAAGCCACCAGACATTCCATGGGCAGGATATATCGTGACATTAATAAGCATTGCTCACCAGCAGACATTAAAACCAGGTTATTTTAACAAAGTTGGCGCTCCAGAGGTGGGAACACATCTCTATGTTGGCACAGCAGCCCCATGTTTTCACTGGCACTGTCAATGCCCCTCAAAACAGGGTGCCCTGGGCCTGAAGCAGCATAATACCCCACTCCAAAGTCATTCACCTGCTTAGCTTAGGTTCATTTCCAGCAGCTCTGCCTGAAAATATCCATCACAGCATCCTGCAAGGCGCTTCATGCTGGTGGTTACCTCCCAGCAACCAGGTCACACTGCCCACAGCAGCTCTGTTTCCATGCTGTGCTTACGGTGGGAATGCTGCTTCTCCAAATCCAACCAACATTTTTCTCTGCTGATAAACCTGAAGGAACTGTGCTTTTCCAGATTCACTGCTGCAAAGATGAAAGCCCATGGGTCCTCCTGCCCTGAGAAACCCTGGATGTTCTATCATGCCCAGGAGGGGACGGATCTCCACACTGGGTGCAGGATGGTGCTTCAGCCCCATGGCTCAGTGGGGAAGATGCTGATGCCCGGTGAGATACAAACAGACCAAAAAGCATTCTCCTAACCCACCCTGTATTGAAGGTTTTCATACACTAGATGTCAGTAGAGCAATAAAAATGACGCAGGGGCTCCTTGTGCACCAGCATGAATCTGACTACCATTTCTACTGTGCCACTAAAATCCACACCGTACCAACTGGCACCAATAAACCCATTCATTGCAGCAATAATCAGATGGGCAGAGTCCAGTGTTTGGGGTGGCAGGAGACATCCCCCAGAGCACAGCAGGGGGAAAACACTCAGACACAGCCCACAAAAATGGTATTCACTTTGTGCATGCACTGGTGGGTTTATTTTGGGGCAGTAACCCATGTTACTGGCCCAGATCCTCTGATAGCACTCATGAAAGCTGCCCGGCTGCTCCTGCTGGCACATGAAACTCAGAGCTTATGCAATGTGCACCTGGTCTGTGGGTACAGCCTGCCCTGCTCCACCTGCAGAACAAACTTCGCAGCGTAACGCACCTTTCTGTGCTCTGGGAGAAACAAACCTGTGCTATCAGCTTTCAATCTTTACTGCTGTAGCAATAAAACCAGGCTGCAGCCCGTGCAGCAGAGGCCGTTGATCTGCAGAACGAGTGGCTCCAGGCTGTGCTTCCCCTCCAGGCTGATGCCACCCTGCAGCTATTTCCAACTTCTTGGAATGAGGTTTGGGCCCCATGCCCACTTCTTTGTACAAAAGCAGAATGGATCACTGAGTCCTGAGAAAACACCTGCACCCAAATCTGCCCTTACACCCTCCACATTCAGAGCAATGCTCATTGCTCTTCTGTCCAGGCAGTAAACAGCCTACAGCAAACCCTGCAGCATCACCATGGGGCTTCCAAACCCAGAGGTGGGATGCAGCCAGCAGGCCTGGCAGTGCAGTTGCACTAGTGCTTTTGGGTCCCAAATACTCTGAGGACTTCCTGGTTTTCTTTCAAGACCACATTTCCAACAAAACTGGGCTGGCATTTTGGCTGGAATTAACTTTTCAAAGACAAAGCAGCCTAACACCAACCTCTCTCTCCTCCTTCAACTACTCCAGAAGACACCGGCCCTGCTCAGCCCCAAATCTCTTCTTCTCTCACCTAATCCCCCAGGAACAGATGGACTCTCCCATCGATTCCCCTCCAGGCGCCCCATCTCCCCTTTCCCAGGCTCTAGGGTTTCAGACCCTCCCCATCAGAGCCCAAGTTGTCTCCCTGCACACTGACCCAGCAGGACACAGTTCAAAGCCTTCAACAGGAAAAACAGGAAAAGCAGCCCCACTCTCCCCGTTGACATAGTTTCGGTCTGGTTCTTGGTGTCAAAGGAGGCATTCACCTCCCGGAGCCCAGCAGATGCTTGGAGGCCCCACGGGAGGACAGCAACCAGCAGCCAGGTGGGGTTAGACTGGGATGTGCCACCTGGGCTGCAAACCCTGCCTTTCCATTGGGATCCTAGCATCACTGAATACCACAAATTGGAAGGGAGCCAGAAAGTCCAACCCTGTCCCCACTCAAATCCAAACTCTAGGTCTAAGGGCATTGACCAAACACTCCTTGGGGCCATGACCACTTCCTTGGGCAGCTTGTTCCATGCCAAACACTCTCTGGTGCAGAACCTTTTCCTCCAGCCTGTAATGATCCCATCCCTCCTCGTGCCATCCATGCCAGTATATCAATCTCCTCCAGCCCAGCCCCAGCCCCAAGCCAAGGGGTGGGAGCAGATTGCTGAGATAGATGCAGATATGTTTCCTGTTCAGCAGGTTCGTGGCCGTGCAGGTCTATGGGGCATTAATGAGCGGGGTGTGGGACCAAGCTGGGCAGCACACAGAGATGAGACAGGCCAGCCTTTCATTGCTGGGTCACATGGCAGAGACACATTGGGCAGCTGGAGAAAGGGCCAGAGGGTACGAGGCAGAGCATCCCCATCCACACCATGCCCCCAGCAATGGCTTCCCATCAAGAGGTGCCCCAGTAATGGACCTCTCATTCCCCAAAGGCCAGGAGATATGTCACCTCCACCAACACATGCAGGAGACACAAAATCCTCCCCAACACAGTAACAGGTCTTGGGCTCTCCAAACCGAAGCCCCAGCCTCCACAGCTGTGCTAATTGCCTCATTAACCCCTTGCCAACAGACCCCAACTCCACTTCTAGTCCTTCACCTATTGATCTCCTTCAGCTGTTTTGCATGTGATTTACATGAAGCATTGAGGATCTGAGCAATTCAGGCCTAGTTTGCTCTAATGAAAGCGAGATGGATGGGAGCTGGTGCCATGAGCCCCATCTGCAAAGCAGGGCCATCAGGGCTGCCTTTGAAGAAGTTCATTCTGACATTTGGCTTCCCAAAAATGTAACCGCAACAAAGAATTTTGTTCTCCAGGCCTCATCTGGAGGGGTCCTTGCTCTGAGGCCTCAGCTTCCAACATAAAAGCAAGGAGTTCTTCCAGACCCAGCTCTTGGGGGCAGATGTCCCCTCTGGCTCCACCTCTCCACATGGCACCATTCCTACCTCCTGAACACACCAGACATTTTCTTGACTGCAGTTGGATGCAGGAGATGCTCCATATCTCTCTTTTGCATCCATCAGCTCTTTCTCACTTCTCCTTCCCACTTCCTGGATTTGGCATCAACTTCTTCCTCATCCTACATGGGTGAATGTTTTCTTTGGGTCCCTGTCCCAGCATCCACAGCCCCTGCCCTTCAGAAGAGCATATCCACAAAGGCCTTGTGGCATCACAGTGATATCCTCAGTGTCTGCAGGCTGTCTGACCTGCCATCTTCAACAACAGGTGCCAAAGTCATGCCCAAACCAACCAGGCTTCTGTCTAAGGATTCCATCAGCATAGCCAACTATTTCCCTCCTAGACGAGGACTATTCAAAGCACTGGGGATATTTCTGGTGGGCCAGAACAGAACACACAGCACACCTCACAAGCCAAACTCATAGAACCAAAGAAACATAGAATGGTTTGAGTTGGAAAGCCATATGGTCCAACTCTCTGCAACGAACAGCAACACCCACTGCTCCATCAGTGCTCAGAGCCCCATCCAGCCTGACCTTGGGTGTCTGCAGAGATAGGGCTCCCCAGCTTAGCATGAATGAGCTTTGGTAAATACAATGAAATCATAAAAAGTGGGGGAATCTCACACCAAAAGCTTTGTGGACTTGCACATGACTGTACTTTCCCCTCAGCTAAACTGACACGAGCGATGTATGGACTCTGATTCCCATGGGAACTCAACTGTTTATCTTGAATGCAATAAAAAACGATATTAAAAATAGATTGTGGAGTGGAAGTGGCAGAAAATATTTGACACCTGATGCTGTTCCTCTCCATTGTCTGAAATCTAACAGCCAAGTTCTGGGAACAGGCATGTCGGTGCGATTACAGCCCAGACACTCCCAAACCTTGTCTTGAACAAATCTGAAACCCAATTATGCTTCCAAAGGCTGAGTGGTTTCTGTTGGTCTCTTTGAGCTGCAGTGCCACCAGGACGGTGCAGTCCCACTCTCCAACCACACACCCAAGCTGCAAAGCATGGCCGTGTTCCCAGACTCTCCGAAGAAGTCCAAAGTGAACAATGGGATGATAAAAAGTTGCAGGTGTGAAAATAGCTCCAAGTCAAAGGGGAAAATGCAAGGTGCCAGCCCAGCACACGCTCAGGTCCAGACCAAGCCCCTTCTCACCACTTTGCTGCCCCAGCAGTGGGCTTTCTGCAGCCATCATTCACTTCTGCTCTCTTTTTGCAAGCTTCAGTAATGCTCCCATAAACAGGTTTTTAATGCAATCCTTTTCCCCTCACATGCCGCATGTTAAAGATTAGCAGAGGCATTTTATGGCAGGTAATAAAGAACACTGATGTCAAATATTTTAACAAGTGCTCCATGGGAAAAGCCCAACGGGCTCTGAATGTGTATCTACTCTGTGGTCTCTGTCAGGGCGATAGGGAGATTGCTGGGAAAACTTCTCCGATTGTATCTGGGGTTTGGAAAAGAGCAGAACCACGGTGACCTCTCCACCCACACTGGCTGGATGGGACAGCAGCTCCCTGCTTTTCCTGAGCTCCAAACTGAGAGCTGCTGTCCCTGTACCTCTAGGGGACGTGCAAGGGAGACACCAGCTTTTAGGAAAGCGATGAATTAAGGTTTCTTTGGGAGCTGCAGTTTATCCTCCTGAGACCTTCCTGGCTGAGGCATGATGATGAAAGCAAACAGCCCCCATAAAACACCGTGGGGAAGTGCCTCTCTATGGGGGACCTCAGCCACAGGACAGCCATGGAGCAGAGCCTCCATTCCGAGCACACTGGGGTCCTGATGGGGACACCTGGAGAAGCAGGGCTTGGCACTGCCCTGCCCTCAGCTTTGTACCAACTTCAGAATCGTAGGGGTTAGAAGGGTACCATCTTCTCCACTCATTTGCCCACCAGAGTCCCTAACAGATACCTGTGTGCAGAGCAGCACTTGCTGGCAGTCCCCACTCACCACTCAGCATGGGAGGAATGCACTGCCCGTGTCACATTGGGTTGCAGAAGACAGTGGGCAGCCACCCCCAGAACGCATGCAGGGAGATGCACCATCCCTGCTAGGGCTCGGCTTAGAAACCATGAGAGCACGTGCACACAAGAGCAGCCCACACTACCAACTATTTCTGCCCATGAACTGAACCTGAAGAATCAGGGATGCCCCCAGAAAGCCTTTATCCCTTTCCCTTCCCCCTCTCAGATCTGTCAGTCGTGAAGGTCTTTCCCAGTGCAGATGACTCTACAGCTCTCTGCACCCTTCCCTCCCATTCCATGCCCAGCACTGCGTCAGCACCACCACCTGTGCAGGGGAAGGAGCCCTGTGGAGTTGAGCAGTGCTCCTGCAGATCTCACAGCACCAGGGCAGCAGGATGGGCCTGCAGAGGGACTGCTGAAAGACGCAGAGTACTCCTTCACTTTCCCATGACCGATTCCCCTGCAAGCATCAGAAAACACATTTTCTGACGGTAATTAATCTGACAAGAAGTCAGGAGGCACTGATTAAGTGTCTCCTATCGCTGAGGATCACAGATAATTGGCAAGATAGGCTCCTCTGCAGAGTTGGCAGAGCATGTTTAGAAGAGATAAAGGAGAGATAGCAGCGACCGCGCTGGGATTCACAGCATCACGCAGCTCAGGGCTGGTTCTGGTGGCTCCCCAGCACTGCTGAGCACACGCAGGCACAGGACAGCCTGATGTTTCACTGCAGTGCTCTCCTGGTGCCAGGCTCTGTGGTTTAGGCACGGTTTGTTGGCTTCAGAAGGAAAAAGTGGGCATCCTTTTCTCTGTGATCCACATCCTGCAGCCCCCATTGCCACAGCTGGCTTTGATTAAGCCGATTTCTCCCGGCACTTTCATGGTAGTGAAAATGCTTGGAAGTTGTATTAGGTGACACCTTTCATTAAGCCCTCAGCACCTGCTTCAGGCCAATCTGGGGGAGCCCATAAAAATGTGATGGTGGAGCGAAGCTGCTGCTTTCTCAGCTGATGCTCTGAAGGCAGATTTGGAAAATTTGGGCTCCTTAGGAGCACCTCAGGAGAGCAGCACAGAGTTGGAAATGGAAAAAAGAGTGTCCTCAAAGGAGAGCAGCCCATAGGTGGGACAGCCGATGGGGTCAGAACAGACTCGTCCTGCTCAGGCAAGCACAGCACTGCTCTGCTCCTCGCCCACCTTTCTCATGTTTCCTTCCACCAGTACAAAGGATTTCCACACTCCATCCAAACCTGCTAAAATAAGCACCAGATGCATCATCCGGCTCCCACCACCCCCGCTGAAACAGATCTCAGTGCTTGTTGGTAAACTCTCACTAAACTTGTCAGAGGCAGAAATGCCTTCCAGATGGGTCTGGGAGGTGAGGGCTTGGGAATTTGAGCACTTTTTTACGTACACAAAATTCTGCAGAAAATATTTGCTCTGCCCTATTGCACAGCTTCTGCTGCCTGGAGTTCTGGCACTGGGTTTGGGCAATTTTCATTAACGAACGTGGTTTCAAGGATCCAGTATCCCTCAGTCTCCCACTGGTGCTAGAAGGGATGTGTTTGTTTCCTTGTAAGAAAGCCAGTGGCCAGATTTCTAATTGGCAGCAGATGGCAAGAGAAGCAGAGTGAGCTTCCCACGCCACGGCCCTCCTTGCACCAAAGGAGCTGGATCCAGTGAGCTGCATTAGGGATGTTTTCCCCACTGCCCCCCAACCTGCAGGGTCTTTTTGCACCCAGCACACACCAGGTGAGGTGTATCCATCCCATAGACACGTTGTGGTGGCTACCACCACTACAACATGAGCACGTTCTCTCCAAGACTTGGGCTATAAGGTGCTGCTGGAGGTCAGACCCAAATCCACCCAATCTCAGCAAAACCACTGGAACGTGTACCAAATCTCAGATGTGTTCCCAGTGCTTTGCTATGCACGATCTCAGACCTGCTTCTGGATTTGCAGTCTGCTTTTCACTGCATGGTCCTTTGTGCTCCAGGCTCAAGAGGGTGTACGATGCACAAGCCATGGCTATCAGCTATCAAACAAAGCCCAGGCTCAGCTGCCCACCTGAGGATCAGCAGACACTCTGCTTTTAGCTACCAGCATGACTTATCTGGCAGCAGCAGATGTATGTATGACGTAGGCAGCACATCCTGCAGCTGCACATCACCCCGTAAGGACAGCTCATGAACCCATGAAGCCCTGCAGCATTCACTGCCCCACCACCCATCCCCAGAGCCTACAGCATCCCAGTTCCAGCTGCGGCTTTAGGAGGATTCTGCTACTGGTTCCTGACAAGCTGACATCCCAAGACTGCTAGGTGAGCACATCCAGCCCCCTGCATGCAGGGAAAACCATCCGCATCCAACTCTCCATTTCTCCCACCAGCACCTCAAGGACAGGATGAGGGCTTGAGCAAGAAACCACAGCATCTGTGTGGGGGTGAGGATGTGAGCACCTGCCCTGAGAGGAGCAATGACACCCAGCTCTGGTGCCCCCTTGAATTCTCAGGGTGGTTTGAGTGAGTTGCAGGCTGAGCAGACGACGCAGCTGCAAAGCTGCCGAGAAGGCAGAGCAAACCTTCTTGCCAGGCTTTCCAAGCCATTATTGTCTTCTCCCATTTTATCCTCTTCTTGTGTTTGATTGCTTTGGGCACGGGCCAGGCCTCCTGCCTGCTCAGGGCTTCCCCCCCCCTTGTGGTTTTCTTTCCCTAGGAGTTGAGATGGAGAGATCAACAAATTGAAAAATCAATTTCAAGCAGAGGTCAGCACCCTGCTGCAGGGAGCGAAGTCCTCCAGCCCCATGAACCCTTAACACCCAATGACTGCCGTCCCCAAAAGTAACACCAGAGCTGGGAAGGAGCAGAGATGCTGGGGAGCTGCTGCCCCATTCCCAGCCCCACTTTCTCCTCCTAGAGCCAGCACAGGAAGGAGTGAGGAGAACTAACAGGCCTGGCATCAATGTGAGCTGAGGACAAAGCAGTTTTTCTCTCTGTGCGTGGGTTCCTCGAGGGGAGCACTATGATTTATCCCAGCAGGGACCGCTCCCTGCATCCAGACCCACTGCTGACCCAAGGGTCACAGAGTCTATGAGACTCCACTGGTCCCGCTTAACTAACGCTAAAGCTTCATGAGATTTCCCAAAAAAAGCTCTTTTCCAGGCTGGCCAGCAGATGGGGATGGAAGAGCACCCAAGGTCCGACCTGGGGGCACCAGGGGCCTCCAGACTGGCAGCTCCAATGGCTCCGGGGCTCAGGTGGCAGCACCTGGGCAAGCAGCTCATGGGTTGGGCTGTGCACCAACAACAGGGCAGCAGGCGTGGGTGATAAATCCTGAGACAATTCTAGCTGGGCTCTGCACGTCCCCCATTTCTCTGTTTGTCCAGGGCAGGACATGTATCCTCACCCCACATGTGCCCTATGGGGAGCTAGGGGACCTGGAGGGTGGTTCTGGGGCTTCATCCTGCCAAAACATCCCTACTTAGAGAAAGCAACATGGCCAAGTCTGGCCTCTTTCTGCACAATGAGCCTCCAAAGCACACTTTATGCCCCTACTGCCTATGCATGTGTGTTGTAACCTACCAGGCACACACAGCCTGTACTCCAAATCTATTCATGTCCAATCAAGAGGCTGAGTGAAGGAGAAGTCATTTGGAAAACCCAAAAACAGCTCAGAGATGCAGCTCAAACAACCTTGCTGGGCAAGGACATCATCAGGTAGATTCCCAGCAGAACATTCCCTCTGGGACTTACTGGATGGAAGAAGAGGGCTCCTCACGGAGCATGGGCACCTTTGGTGTCAGTGGGGCACTGGTGCCTCCCAACCCAGCACACGGAGCTGGGCAGCCAACCCCAAGCATCCCTGGGCCTATTTTTATTTGCCTTCATCCCCCAAAGGAACGCAATGGAATGAAGGCAGAGCAACACCCTGCCCCAAGGGAGGAGCCTTCATTGTGTCCGTGTGTAATTATACCATTAATTACTGACCATAAAGCTCTAAAGCAAACAGACCCGAAATGAATACAGCACTGGTGCAAAGCCCTAAGAGATAGAGCTCCGCAGTTGCTAATCGAATGTGGGTTTTCTAAACCCAAATTGAATTTGCAATTAGCTCTCCTTGTCCCCAAGTCTGACAAAGGGCCTTCCTGTGTTTCACACCGAGCAGGGATGTCTCTGAGCTGCCATCAGCCGACAAAGAGCCGAGCGGAGCGGAGGGACCAGAATCCCAAACACATCCTTGGGCTGAGCGGGCTCTTGTTTGAGTTGGGATTTGCTGCACACTCAATGTACATCGCCGAGCAAGGCGCTCAGCCTGACCCTGGCCCAGAGTTTAGCTGTCTGTCAAATGTTAGAAAAGGGCTTTGTCTGCCTCACGAGGACTCGGAGGTTTAATTACCGCCTGTGCCAAGATGCCCTTAGGTGGAAGCTGCAATGCAAATGCAAAGTATCATTATTAGAGCTTAGCAAATAACTCAAATGTTTTTCTGCAGCAACTCCCTTGAAAAGAAATTAGATTCTTTTCTGGTGTGTTCAGGCATCCTTCCAGGCTCTGTTGTTGTGACACCAGCGGTGAGCAAGGAATTAGCAATATGAAGGTAATTCACCAAAAGTCAGTGCCCAGCACCCAGCCCAGCCCAGAGGGAGCTCCCAGCTGGAGCAGGGTGCAGCAGGGCCCCGCAGACATCAGCCATGGCCACCCCATGATGGATCCAACGAGGGCATCATAGGGAAACCTCCACCTTAAGCACCCACAGGGCTTGGCCAAGCAAGGTGTGCGTGGAACAGATGGAGATGTCTGCACACATCCCAACCAGCTCAGGTTGTGTAAATCTCAATGATTTGTGCCATTGCACACGTAATCTCTGCAAAGCCTGGGATGAATGTTTGCACCATAAATCCTTGGGGATGCCTGGTCCCTGGGGCTCAGTGTTTGCCAGAAAGCATCGTGAGCTCACAAGGATCTAACAGCAGCTCCCAGCTCCCCCCACCCCTTGCTGTTCCCCATGGCTGTGGGCTGTACGGGGGCGGCTGATCCCATCCCCACAATGCAAGGGAACGTGCAGAGCTCCAACCCCATAACGCTTCGTGCGAATGGAAGCAGCGCGGGGGAACAGTTGCAATTAGCTTTACAAAAAACATTTGCCTGAAACTGGATGCTGTGTGAAACTCCTGAACTCTCCTGTTGCTTGCGGAGCTGGGGGTGAGGGAAAGGAGGGGGGTGGGGAGGGAAAGGCTTTTTGTTTTTCAGCCCTGAGTGCGTGGTTTGGCTGCAGCCAGCCTATGATTCAGGGGCCGGCAGCTGCCCACACCCCACCCAGGACGTGGGGCTGCGTGCAAGCACACAGCAAAATGCAGCAGGACAGACCCACACTCGCACTGGCGGCTTTTTTGTCCCAAAGCTGAGTCCAGTGGAGCCGCCACCATGTGCTGTGCCCAGCCATCAGCACGCCCCATAGCACAGTTTATCCCATCTGATGGATTCATCTCCCCTCTGTGGCTCCTTCCTGCACTAAGGTATGGCCCAGCGCAAGCCTGGTTCTTCAGCGCCCGCGTGGCTCTTGGCTGAGCACACCCTGATTTGCTCCAATTGTCCCCACAAATACAGCAGCACCACTACCACCAGCCCATGCTGCAGTGCACGGCACTGCAAAGCAGAGCTCCTGTCCCACCGCAAACTCCTCTGAGGTTTTTTTTCTTTCTGTTTTTTTTTTTTTTTTTTTTCAAAATACCGCCAATCAGGAACACAGAAGGAGCTCCTGTTTAATTTGCTTTTCCTCCCCTGGCTGAGCACTCCCTCCTGTACCACCACTCCAGGACATCTGCAGCCCCATCCTGCAGCACAAACTGCTGTGGAAACCATCAAGCATTTTCCACTTACAACCAACAGCTCTGGCTGCACTATTCTGCACCACCTCCACTTCGAGAGCCCCATGTGCCACTTCGCCTTCTACCATCCCCATGCAGCACCCTGCCTGCAGATGCCCAGTGCTGTGGCCATGCCTGTGCTCACAGCCCAGCCCCAGTCCTGCGATGCCTCGTGGCCAACGCACGTGGTTTCTGGAGGTGGATCTGCAGTGCGGACTGCAGCAATGAGGAAAGCAAGACCATCTGTAATTAAAGAAACCCTTTGCAAATTAGTTAACAGTGCAAGCTCACACTGAGGCCAGTACTATTATGAGCGTGGAGCCACCCAGCCAAGCCACACTCAAGCTACAACAAGTCAGAAAAAGTAAAGTTAATAAAATATTCTTGAAATGAAATGCGGGTCGTGTACTCCATCTGCATATTTATAAAAGCCTGGCCTAATCAAGCGAAATCTGCCAGCAAAAAGATCCTGCTGGTCTTTGATCCTGCCCAGGACTCCTCGGGGAATATCGGTTTGCCTTCAGCAAAAGTCAGATGGGATGAAAATCCACTTTAAGGGGCAAAACTGGCACTGAGAGGAGACCAATAGCTGCCACCATGAAGCACAAGGGAATGTCTGCAGCACTTCGAGGGCAGCACTTAGGGCAGCCAACCCATGTGCTCCAGACCTCTCGGAATGGCAGCACCCAAGTCATCAGGGCTTGGAAGGGAGCAATGCTCAGAGCTTCATGTGCTCACAGATAGAAATGTTTGGGCAAACGTGAAACCGCAAATGGCATCTACCCAAAATATTACCTAGCACGTGGCTCCAGAGATTGCTGTCTTGGCTACAGGGCAGTGGGAACACTTGATTTCATGCCAAGAGCACCAGTGGTCCCATAATGCCTCCATGGAGGTCAAGTAGGGTGAGGAGATGGAAGAGCCGTTGAGACAAAAGAGTTTATGATATTTATGATAGAATCTCATCTAGACTGAGGTCCTATTTGGGGTAGCTTAAACCTCTCCTTTCTAACCAAAATCAAACACAATTCATGCAGTGTTCAATGAGAACCAAAGCAGCAGGACCAAGTCCAGCTCTCCAGCCTGACCAGGGCATGTCCCAGCCTGACCAGGGCACATCCCAGCCTGATCAGCTTCCAGGCATCACAAGGGACACCCTGCTCTAGCAAACACAATCTGAAAGTCTTTGCAGCCCTGCAGGTAGGGCAGAATTTCTCTGTGCAGTCCCTCCCCCATCACCTCTCTGTGAGTCAGTACCCGCACGTACAATGATGAAAACAATCCTTCATCTCTCTGGCGATCGCCTTTGTGCTCCAGAGACAGCGGGCTGCATGCTGTCACCCTGCAAGTATGCGAGTTTCTCACTCCTGGCTGCAGAGAGAGCGTGCAGTGAGCGAGCACCCGGGTGGCTCAGAGATGGGGTGGTAACGCAAGGCGATGAGCACGCTTGCAGCCACGCTTTGTGCTTGCAGCCAGCACAGTGTGCTTGCAGTCACACTTGCTTGCACCCACACTCTGTGCTTGCAGGCACAAGGGGATCTGGGCTCTTTTGAGTTTGCATGGTGGATCAATACAGACTGATCCCATGCTTTGCTTTCCTCTCCTTCCCATTCCCTCCTTTGCTCTTTCCTTCCCTATTTCAATAGCCTAGGATGATGCTGATAGCCACAAAGCCGAGCAGGAGCTCCAGGACCCAGGTGCCAGCTAGCCCAGCCCCATCCCTTTGGTCCCTGCCCCAGCTGAGCAAAACATCAGGAGCAATGGGAGAGGAGCAATGGGGCACTGCAAGAAGGAGACCAGACGTGTCACTTCCCCAGACTGAGCCTAGTAGTGGCGGTTCAGGGCCACCAGGATGGGGCAGCGGCAGCACCCACACCAGAGCCAGCTGGCAGTGTTGGACCCAGCTCTGGCAGAACCTTGGCCAACATGGGGACCCCATGGGGACATGGGGACAGTGCAGATCTCCTGTGCCCCACTCACAGCGGAGTGGTGGCAGGGGCACTCAGTGGACAATGCAGGGGTAGGGGCACACTGGGGGGCTACAGCCAGCCCCTCTGCCTGAGTCACTGCACACATGGAGACCTCTACACCCAAAAACTTTGGGCACTGGGCTCACAGCCATAGAGGGAAGCTGGGATCTCGCTGTAGGATCAGCCTGTTGGTTGTGGAGAGGAAACAAGCCTGTTATCCAAGTCCTCGATTAGCCTCCCAGTAATGGGATGGACGCTTCCTTCACGAGCCATGAGGATGCTCAGAGGTGCCAGGAGCCCAATAAGACCCAGCTGGGCCCCAGTTCCCCCCAGGGCCAAGCAGTGCCTGAGGATCATCACTTCCCCCAGCTTTCCCACCTCTCCTCTGGGCTGCGGGCAGGGGGCTGCCCCACCGAGCCCCATCCCACGTCACACAGCACCCCGGCCCCGGCACATTATATGGGGATGAATCACTCACTGACCTCTGCCTTCTGCAGTGTTCGGTTTCTAATTTTATGGGCTGTATCAGCAGGGTTATTGAATCCAGATGTCCTCAAAATGCAACTGCTGCACACAGAAAGCCGCAAGGAACAGGGCTAGTGGCAAGGACCAGGGATTGCTGTAAACACTGGCCTAGGAAGGAGAGAAAAATACATCCTCCCCCGCCTGCCTGGGGCTCTGCAGGGATGAGTGTGAGGCTGTGCACTCCACAGCTAAGTCCCACCTCTCCTGATAACTTATTGTCTCCTTATTTTCTGTTTCCTGAAAGCATCCTTCCCAGGCAGCTGATGCGCCAGGCTCAGATGGGTCTCATACTTGGAAGCTCTGGGGATGCTTCAGGGATGTAGGTCCCACATTATCTCTACCAGCACAGCAGAGGACCAAAGCAGAGGCTCAGCTGCCCATACCGTATCCCCTCTCATACCTTGTGGCCATGGCACGAGCAGCAAGCAGCACCTGACAGCCCTCGTGTTGGCATCTGGTTTGCATAATGCACAGCTGACTCTGAAACAACAGGAGTGCATTTGTCTCAGCAAAGCAAGAAGTCAAGAAAGAAGAGAAGGGAAATGAATAAAAGCATCCAGCCTTTGCCTTAACTTCAAACAGCAACCTGCTGTGCGAGCTGCCTGTGGCAGGGCCATCGCCCTGTGACCAGCAACCACAGCATCACCCTCATGGCACAGCTCTGCACGTAGATGAGGTTCAGTCTGGGTGACAGAGAGGCTTTGCTGGCTGTGCCGGCTCTGAACGGCCCCCACCTACAGCACCACGGCCCTGTCTCCTCCATCACCCACAGCACATACAAGACAAGCCCAGATGCACACGGAACAAAGGTTAACAGCAAGGGTGGTGATGCACACAACTGCACTGCCTGCTCAGCTCTGCTCATGCTGACCCCAAACACCACGTCCACCTTCAGGTCTCCAGTCCTCGTGGAGAATGAGCCCCAGGAGACGCCTGCCTTCTGCAGAAGCAGTGGAAGATACAGCAGTGCTCCGTGCTCAGCTTCTCTCCAGTGATGGTGAAGTGGTAGGGAGGGATTTCCCTGCATACCCCTTTTTCCTGCTGCTATGCCCTGCACAGCACAAGCAGAGAACTGCCTGGTGAAGGCACTCCTTCCACGTCTCACTGCTTGGGAAGCTAGAGGGAAGTCATGCAGACACATGCAGATCCAGGAACACATATGGGTTTTCTCATTTTCTACCTTGTCACCTTGGCAGGAGAGAAATGTAATACACAAAGCAGAGGGGGAAGGTAATGAAGCAGCTGACCTTCCTGGGATATTCCAGCTCACATGGCTGCCCCTGCACTGACTCCTTCCTGCCCCTGCATGCTCCAGGTCTGCTCCTGCCTTGCATCAAGGCTTTGCCATCCATAACCCTGAAAGGAGCCTTTCAGGGCAGCCAGTGCATCTGGGCTGATGTTCCTCTTGTGCACAAGCCAGGCACACGTGCTTCAAGAAAGCTCAGAAGACCTGAAGGGGATGAGTTTAACGTACGGCTCCTTGATGCCAAGTTTCAGCCTGATGTGAATCACAACAGCTGATGTGCAACACCCTCTTAGCAGTCAGGGTTTACTGGGAGGGAAGTGCTGCCAGAACCAGAAACTATAGCAACTCCTGCAATAAAAGAGCATTTCAACGTAAAGCTATTTTTACAGCATACTGCCACGTTCGTGGCATGACGGTTTCCAGCAGTTTTCAGATGTCTGCTGCCAGCAGATCGAGTTGGATTAGTTTCTTAGAAGTTCAAAGAAGGAAGGATCATATCGGGTTGTCACATACACCCCTTTCCCTGCAATGGGAAAAATTATGTCCCAAGAGATGATTCATCGGGTATTGAATTCATGCAACACTTGATCTTGGCTAGCTAAAAGACAAGGGTTGCCTCAGGGCTCAAACCTGGTCTCGCTGAAGTCAGAAAGGCTTTTGCAATTGACTTCAACGAGACAACTATGAACCGTCCCATGATCAGACTTGCCTGAAGCCTAGAAACCCATATTCATCCTACTCACAATATAAGCAGCAAAGAGCAATGATCTGTGATAGATTACAGCTTATCTCAGCCCAGCTGAAGCTGATGCAGATTTTGCAACTTGTTTGAATGGGGTCAAAGTTGGCACTGAAGTTGTCGGACTGAATTTCTGAATGGCACCATTTCTTCCTGCCCTTCCAGTCCATTGTCTGCCTCTTACACAGCTCCTAGGTCTCTTCCATCGTAAGACAATTTATTTCACTATTAGTATATTTTAGTATTTAAGGGTGGAAAGTATGATTCCATGAGCGGAGTCAAGTTGTACTTCTATCTCAGAATCTCCTAAGAGTGGGCAGAAAAACTGTGGTCCAGTGAGTTTCAGCACTGGCTGAAAGGAAAAAAGGAGCAGAAGGAAAAAATAATAAAGCAATCATATTCTGTTTCAAAGAGATGCTGATATCAGATCTAGCGCTGACCAAATATTTAACTGCTGCTCAGAAAACTGCTATTATTTCCTGCTAACTCCATAGAAGCAATTCTGGCACCTCCACAAGCACAAAAGACCAACAGGTCTAACTTGAAATCTCCCACATGCCAAGTCTCATGTCCTATGCTTATCCATGTCTTGAACAATCAAAGGCCCATCTGATTTACTCTCTTCCTGGGCCCAAAATCTCTTTGCCAAGGTATCTTTTTAGTAACCCACATCCTCTTCCTACAGCTAGTATTGATTTTTGTCATTTTGACATAAAGTTTGTATTCCCACCACCGTTTGCTGATGCAGTTCATGTCTCCAAAGCCCTATCTCCTCTTCCATCAGCATGGATTTCCCCACACACCTCCCTCTGCCTGCTGGAAAATGTACTCCAGACTTAAGCCACCAACCTCTGTGGCACCACGCAATGCCAAGAAGGCTCAGCAGGTTTTGTGCAGACGCTGCAGAAGACTCTCTTCAAAACCCCTCTGAAGCTGCAGCCCAGTGAAACCATAGCTGCCCCCATTTCAACTTCTGTTAGCACAACATGGGGCAAAGCCAAAATCAGAATCAACTTTCCAAAGCAGCCAGACTTGGTGCAAACTTTGTTTTTTAAGAAATCTCACCAACCCATGAGGTTTTGAGAGAGGGATAGGTTACACCAAGTACACTCCAGAACAAAGGATACTGGGGTCCTACTTGCTTTGGATGGGCTCATACCTGCCAGTGAGCACACCTTGGGCAGCCTGAAGCCAACAAACCTCATAGACACCCTTGCAAGCATTTATGTAAAATACAGCCTCACAAACCAAACCTGCCTCACTGTGCTTCAGGGACAGCAAAGGAGAGCTGCTGTTTACCAGGTATGCTGGGTTCTTTTCTGCTTGGCTCGAGCACATCACTCACAGCCATGGGTACTGGGGAAGGAAGACACAAAGAACAAGTGATTGGTATAAGCTGTGCAGAAAGATATCCTCATCTGTGCTTTCCAGGTCAGACCTCCCCAGCCCTCGCCTTGTTTACCTGCCTGGTGCACACGTGAAATGCAAGGGGAACCACCCACACCCCCTCGTGACAGGAGGGAATGACAACACCAGGTGCAGAGCAGTGGAGAAACAGGCTGGTGAACATTGGGGTGCCTTCCCTTGGGCAATGGTTGCTCATCCAATATCGGGAATTACACTGAGCACCCTAAAGGGCTCAGTGTGGAAAAAATGAGTATCTCCCAATTGGGTTCTCCAGGCTTGGAGACAGCTTTCCAAAATTCCATCCTTAGCCCCAGTGTTGGTTTGCTGCTATACAAAATGAGGGTAATGAGGGTGATGTATCCGTTGACCTGAAAGCTCTCTACAGAAAGTGACTCAATTTGTTTGAAAATTGTATTCAATTGTATTCATACTTTATAAAACAACCTGCCCAAACATAAAGCTGCAACATGAGACGGTACAAAACAGCTCTGGGACAAAACCAACCTATTTACAGTAGCCAGCAATCCAGCTGTTTCATTAAGCAGGACTCATTCCTCTAAAATGCTTCATAGGGCTGATCACTCCCGATGACCTCCATCACAAGGGAAGAATCATTATTTTCATTATTTAGCAGATTTGAAAGTGAGACAAGGAAAGAAGTGAACTACCAAAGGTTACACTAAATGCTGATGTGAAAGCACTGCTCTTTGCTGAAGTCTCCAGTGGCACTAACCTGCCCAGCTGTTACCTTCCCTTCAATCTGTCCCATTGACTAATGCCCAAACCAACCTCAGAGGTCAGTTCTTAGTTGGGTGAGAGCAGAACACAACCCAGTGTTTACCCGAGGAATACAACCAGCACCAGGGAAGCTGAAGGGGAAATAAATTAATTGCATGGAAAAGATGGCCAGTAACACCTTCAATATTGACATTCAGGTAATAGAAGAGGAGGCAAGAGCCCATGGAGCTGCAGACATGCATGGTCCCCACCCAGCTCATCTCCTTGCTGTTCTGCCATGGATTGCTTCACAACCACACAAGAGGCCAAGGCAACAGAGGGCTGCAATGAGCATGTCCCACACCTGGGATCAACAGAGGAGGGAGACCCTGCCAAGAATTATTTTAACCTTCAATATTTCTGGCACTGGACTATCAGTCAAATGGCTCCTACTGGTTTTTTGGGTCATGTCACACTGACAAAAGCTGATCCAGACTAAAATAATCCATATGCTCAGAGAGCAGGGCTTGCTTTCTATTTTAATGAGCTTTCAGTAGCAGAAGAAAAGAATGCCTGAAATAATAATCCTTAATAAATCCAACAGCCTTGAGAAGGAAAATAATCCTGGATACAACTAATAATGCACTAGACAGATGCAGCATGCACTTTTCTCCTCCAAACCACACATCAGAGACTTTCCTCCTGTACCCCAAGCCCTCCCCACGGAGCCAGGCAGAAGGGCTTGTCCAGGTGTGCACCTCAAAGCCTGCAGAGGATGCAGGAGGGGCTGTAAGCCCCATGCATGGCACAGCAGCACTGCAACCAACAAGGGAGCTCCAGCTGCTCCTCTTCAAACCCTTAGGAAGGAATTTTGGCATTCCTAGATTTTCCCACTTAACATTTTTTAAAGCAGAAATTGCCAATTTTAGTTGAAGACACTTGCTAAAAGAATCTCGTTCTGAAAAGGTAGGAACCTAAATGAAAGATTTCAGTTGAAGTGAACTACATTTTTTTCCAGTTCATCACATTAAAAACAAAACAAAACAGTTCCTGATGAGCTGGGAGCAGATTTTGAGCTCTCCCATGGGTAGGTGCAATGGCAGAATTCAGAGCGTGCATGATGGCAATTTGCAAACCACTCCTCATTTTCTCTCTACCCTTTTCTATTGCTGCGACTTGGAGCTAAGGTGAAAAACTAGCAAGTGTTGCAAAACATCCATTCTGGCAACAGCATGGCTAGTATTGACAAACGTGCTGAACTTTTGTCTCAATATATTCTTATTTATGACTCATTCAACTCAGGTTTTCCAAAGGTTAGTTCATGAAGCTGGACAAGAAGGTGGGGATGGTTTTCCAGGCTGTTACACAAGTGACTGCTAGGGAGAAACTCATCCTTTGAGCAAACCACTGACCTGTTGGATTGGATACTGGGCACCATACTTGGATTAAGGGAAGCTGGCTGGGCTGTCATGGGAGCAAGGGGCAGATGTTAATTCACTGAAATTACTTTTTTTTTTTTTTTTTTTTAAGTCATGTGAAAAGTAACAAGAGTGGGTTTTTTCATCCCATTATTTGACTCCAGCTGCTGACCTTGGCTCTGGGAAAATAATTATTCTTGACTTCGAAGTGGGGAGATTTCTGCGCCAAAGGCAAATGTCTATAGATTTATACTATTTGGAAAAATCAAACGGCTGTGAGCCAAGCCATCCAGCTTATAAAACACAACCAGCCCTCCAGGGATAATTTAAAGCTGACCCTGCAGCACAGGAATTCCAACCATACATGATATAAAACGTAATTTGCACCATTTTCTTATCTTCTGGATGATCCCATCGGTGTGGGCTTGAGGGACAAAAACCAGCCAGAAGGAAACTGGTCTTCAAAATAAGCTTGTGCTAATGAGGGTAAGAAGGCCTGGCAGGCCAAGAGCAAACTCTGTCATCCACACAGCCAAGAGTTGCGAAGGCAGCCACAGTCCATGCTTTTTCCATTGTGCTCCGCCAAAATAACCCCCTGAATCCCCCTGGGATGAAACGCAACTCATTCTCCCCTAACAAAAACCTTGAGTTCTGATGGCTCTTTCCTCTGTCATTAGGCTTCATCTGCTGGTGATGGGCTTAGTCTCCCACTCTCCCGCCATCAAGCTCAGCAGCTGGGCCAAGGTGCCTGGTGGGAACCGTGTGGTCAGGAGACCACAGAATCATCGAGTCAAAGACTATCTCAAGTTGGAAGGGACCCAATAGGGATCACCAGACCCAACTTCTGGCTCTACATCCGTACCAAACGAGGTGCAACAGTACATCAACCCAGCACCAAAACCACTGGTGAGCTGGTTGGGAGAAAGCCATTTGCTGAGGAAGAAGATCTTATGGAGGTTTGTTTGTACTCCTTACAAGCAGGAATATTATGGCGTGCACAACCCACTGGGGTTGGTAGGGGTGAGGCTATCAAGCTGCAGTGTGCTCGGCCTCAGGACTCACCACAACAGAACTCTGCACCAGGACACAGCAGCTTTTCTCCAAAGCAATGGATACTGAACTCCTCCAGAGCAAATAGCTGCAACAGGCTGACAGTATAAAAAGATGTATCCCAAAGCTTCAACAGAATAGAGCAAGTAATGCTCCAACACCGAGCTCTAAAGGAAGGCGTTGCCATGAGCCACCCAGGCCAAGCCATTCAGCAGATCTCCTCTCCCAGTCTGCACTGTGCATTCCCCTGTCTGCCCAGAGAACCAGATCCATCACATTAAAAGAAACTTCACAAGACCAAATCCACCAACAGGATATCTGGCTCTGGCCATCTTCATCCCTAAAACAATCAGTTGGTGTTTGTAGGCCTCCATGTGCGTGTACATGGGTGAGCATTCACACCTTCAGGGATGACAAATAAATTAGACAAGGGATAAGCTTTAATTTCAGTTTTCCACCCGGTTTTGGTCTCCAGGCTCCCATAAAGCAGAGCAGCGTGCTTCAGCACTTCACAGCTATAGGCACTGGGGAGGAGTCACAAGCATCACCTCGCAGCACTTTACGTTGGGGTTGTTATATTACCCTGCACGTTGCACGCAAAGCGCAAGCGGCTGAGATCGCCTCTTTGCTGATCCCTTCTTTTACCCATAAGTCCTTTGCAGATGTAGGAGCACACTTTGGTTTTGCTGAGCACTCACAGTGGGAAATTTTGAGAGAGTGAGCTTGTGACTCAGAGATTTTGCCAAGGAAAATATTGGCCTGCAATGATGTCCTAACAATGCAAAGTAGTCGACACCATAAAATAAACAACTGCAGAGAGAACAGCAAAAGGGTATTTGGAACCATGAAGGATTGTGTGGAGGCATTACTAAGCTAGTCTGAAGTTAGCAAAAGAAGTTTTATGACAAAAAACAAGTATGAAGATTCACTCTTTCCAGTCCCCACATAGAAAGAGCATCTCTGCTTAAGACAGACCACATTGCTGGCTTCTTGCTTCCAGTTTCCTAACTTTTACAGTGCATAGAAATAATAGAAAGAGTGAAAATATGACTGATGAAGAGTACCCATAAAAAAACAAGTGTATATATGGTCACACCCCCCATGTTTGGATATACAGCTGCAGTTAGAAATGGCAAAAGGACAATTAGAGGCTGCTATGTTCTCTTAATATATAACAAGAAAATAATTATTATATGTCCCAGCAGACACTTTCCTTGCAAAAAATCAGCTGGGCTTGATTAGCAGCAGCAGTATAGCTGCTTGCTCATCGTGCTGAGCATGCCAGCAAATAGAGAGCTAAGAAAAAACAGAAATAAGTACATCATTATTTGTTAACATAAGCAGAGATTCCCTTGCCAGTTGGCGATTCCAACCTCTCCTATAATTTCTGCTGTCTGTTGCCACTCTGGAGGGAGCAGCAAAATTTTCACAGGTACCAGTTAGCCAACACCAAGCACACCTGAAATTCTCCCTTACTGAGCCAAAGGACATGAGCATCCTCATCACGAAGTGCTTGCCCCAGCTCCTCTAGGCAGCTATGGTAGAGTGTGATGAACCTCACCACTGATAGCATACAAAAAATGCCCCTTTTTTGGATTCCATGCACTTATAGCTTTTGTTTGCCTACAGCACAGCTGCCCCAAGGGAATGTCTCAATGCAATGCTGGGGCTGGGATGCTGGCAGGCCACACTGACCTCCCAGATCCTCCTGTGACAGCTGTCCTGCTCTGATTTCCCACGCCTGGTTTCAGCACATCTTCAACACCCCGCTCAGCAGAGCACAGCCTGGACGCGGTTTTAAAGGTCTTCCATTGCCAAGCAGGGGATATTTCTGTGACCTTTCTCACAATTTCCTATAGCAATATAATCCTAATTTGAGATGTCATGGCCCGTGGCTTCTCCATCACATAAAAAGCCAACAACAGCAAAACACAAATAAACAAACAAATAGACCAGATGAGTCTTTCTGTGAGCAGCAGAAATAACGCAGGGTAGTTTCCTGGGGATTTCTGCATTGTGGTTGGATTCTCTGGTGCACAATAAAGGATGTGCTGTGATTGAAACTCCTTCTGTGGTCGGAGCATTTACAGCATCCCCCTATGTAGATTCTCTGCTGTCTACCAAGGATTGATGTCATCCTTCTCCACTCTGCAGCTAGTATTAAAAATACTTTTCTCTTTTGAACGGTTTACTTTGACGAAATTTTAGAGATTTAATGTAGTTGAGGTCGCTACTAAGACGTCAGATTTTGCTGAAATTGCCCCAGGGGTTCAACAATGAGAGGTGAATGAATGGATAAACAAACACAGATGCATATACACACCCCCACATGAGCACATCATCCTTTTACTCTGTAGGGAATTGGGACTAAAATAAAATTAAAGTTCTATTTAGGGCAGGGAATTTTGCCAAGATCAAACTACATCATTTCCTATTTTTAGCTAAGTTTTGTGAAGAAACAAGCCTTGTGTTATCACACTGTCTGTAGTCCCCATACCCCAAAGATGTCAGGATGCAGATGGCTGCTGCCAGCCATGGGTGGAAGTCTCCCAGACAGAGTCACAGTAGGTTTTGTGAAAACAAGCATCCGAGCGAAGGGCAGAGAGACCCTGGACCCTGGCATTGCAGAAGGCAGACAAGGGAAGTTGCAGGGGAATTGTAGTAAATGGCCTTTAAGGGTCCCCTCCATCTTAAATGATTTTACAATTCTGTGTTTCTAAGGCTGGTCACCCGGCCCTGCTGGCCACCAGTGACTCCATGCCCACTTCTACAAACACCCTTCCAAATGAAGATGTCATAGCTGGCATTTAAGAGGGCAGGATCCACAGGAGGAGCAATTACCAAAGGACACAGAACCCAACACAGGGGCTTTGGTGTAGTCCCACAGGGATTTCTTCCTTCCTTTGAGGCACACTTGTTCATAGGACAAAAGGCAATGGTTTCAAGTTGCTCCAGGGGGAGGTTCTGATTGGATTTTAGGAAAAACCTATTCTCCAAAAGAATGGTGAAGCAGTGGCATAGGCTTCCCAGGGAGGTGGTGGAATCACTGTCCTTGGAGGTGTTCAATAACCATGGAGTTGTGGCACCGAGGGACGTGTTAGGGGGTGTGGTGGGGGTGAGCTGGGGTTGGACTTTGTGATCTTAGTGGTTTTTCCAACCTGAATGATTCTGTGATTCTCTGATTACAGAGTGTTGTGACACAGACTGCTGTGCATTTCTCAGTAGAAACGGAGGACCCACAACTCTATCCCAGCCTGTTCTCTCTTCAGTAAAAACCTCTTGTCATTTTGCTTTCCTCACCAAAATGCATTTTGGCAACCCCTGGGTATCTCTTTCATATCTGAAAAGCAGCCCAGCTTGCTTTATGGATTGATAGTGCATTTTGCCTTGTTTGCCTGATGGTGTGCTACACAGAGAAATAGGTTGAGGTTTCAAAAAATAGAAAGTATTTCTATAAATCTCTCATTGTGTTGTTGTCATCAGCCATTTTCCAGAGATCATCACATCAAACTACCTCCATTTCAGGCTTTGGATGCCAAGATAGTCCCATTTACTACAGAAAGATGTGAAGGATTATCAAGCACAATACGCGAATATTAGAGAAAAGCATATTTTTAACACTTCCAGCTTCATCAGTTTTCAGAGGACACGGCATCTGTCAGCTCCTGGAGTGATATAAGAAAGGGAGATAAAGCTTTAACTACTACCATCTCTTGCTGTTGACCATAGTCAGGGCAAGATCCCAGATACCCAGAGCCTCACCAAACAGACGCACCAGCACTCTAACCACTGGCACAGACCAGTGCCCTCACCTTCACTGTGCTCCAGCTATTGAAAACTGTCTCCATTATTAGTAAAACCTCTATAGCACCAATGTCCAGCATTCTCAACAACTGAGGGATCAGCTCCCCAGCCTCCCAGCTGCTCCTTTTGAAGCTGGGATGGTGCAGGGTGGTGTGCCCATACCTGCCCTTCCACCTCCTCAGTGCTAAAAGCTGAGGGTGAAGCCTCCTTCCCCTGCACCACCAAGGCTGGCCTTCCCATGCACACCAAAAAAATTGATTTCAAGATTACACTTTCAAGTCAGAGACAACGTACAAGAGGCAGGTGCTGCTCTGCTTGCTTTTGCTGGCTGTGGAGCAATTGTTGTTTGTGTATTTCACGATGCTTGAAGTAAGCAAGAGCGTGGCACATGAATCATGGTGCATGAAAGAAATAACTGAGGCTTAAGAGGGCCATGGTGAAAACAATTACAATCCTTCCCTTTCTGAGCCGAGCAGATGTTTAAAATTATGTCAGCAACCTCCAAACTGTAAACATTTCTCAGGAAAATGTAAATGCGGTTTGCAAAAAAGGAGATGTGTCCAATGTAAAGCAGAGGTCCTTGCTAAGCAAGCCCCTTTGAGCAGCAAGAATGTCAAACATGCTTGACCCCCACATCAGCAAATAAGCACATTATAAACAATGTTATTAATGGTTCTGCTTTCACTACAACAAGGAGTCCCCCTGTTTGTTTAACATACAGCAAGCTGGTTAGAGTGTACATAGTTTCATGGCCAAACCATATTAAAGCGGTATGTGGAATCGGCCAATATTGTTTCTAGCTGTGTGACTGCACGTGGTAGGTGGCAAACTCCTCTTCAGAAAGAGAGGAGATGCTGCTGGTCCCATTGCCAGCAGAATCACTGCCATCATTTAGTGTCCAGACATTGACACTGGGCCTTGAATCCAATGCACACCATTAGTTCCAAGTAGCCAGAAGAGATGGGTTATGGTCAGAAAGAGCAGCGATGCGGCACAGGCTGCCCAGGGATGTGATGGAGTCACCATCCCTGGAGGTGTTCAGAAACCATGGAGATGTGGCACTGAGAGACATGGTCAGTGGACACGGTGGGGATGGGCTGATGGTCGGACCTGTCCAACTTGAATGATTCCATGATGTCAGTTTCTAGGCCCATCAGCCCACATCAAGCTGTGCGGAGCTGAGACATGTCTCCAAGAAGCAGTCTGATGGCAGTGGAGCTATGACAGTTCCAGGCCACCAAGGAGCTCCCCCACAGAAGCCACACAGCTTTAAGACAGGGCAGCCCCAGCCCACGTGTTGCATTCCTGGGACTGAGCGTGGAGCTGGCTCTGGGGGAAGCCCGGAAGGGCTGAGCCACTTCTGCCACAGTTCTTGAATCCAAATATTTCAAAGCTGACCCTCAAACCACTAAACCTTCCCAAGTGGTCATGCCGCAAAGACCAGAGCTCCCGACATCAGGAGTAAGGAATGCAGGCTTGCATTGAAAATGCATTAGATCAAGGGCTAATAAAAAACCCAGAGACAAACACCAGGATGAATGCAAAGAGAGATGTGCAATAGCCTTCCCACCTCCACAAATGGGCAAGTGGTGTCCCAAGCACAGAGATGAAGAACAGAGACCCACCCAAAGAGCGGTTCAGCACTGACAGTGGTAAAGGGAAGGAGATGAAAGTGTGGCACCCAGGAATGGAGCATCCCTGAGCTGCCAGGAAAGGAGATCATCCTGACAGTCCGGCTCCGAGTCCATCAGCACAGCGACCTGTGATTATTTTTGCCACTTAAGGCCTCATCCACATCTAAGGACAGCCTGATTTTCTGCACAGATAAGCCACCTCCCTCTAGCCACGACATCAGCTCTTCTCTCCCTTCTTTTTACAAGCACAGACAAAACCCACAGCAGACTAAACACCTCCCTGGGCTCGGAGACGGTGCAGAGCAACAGTTTGCCATCGAGAACAAAACAAGCTGATAACCCAGGCAGCATCAGAGAAAATGAAAAGCAGATGAAGACACAGCCCCTACAAGCTCCCAAAACATTAGGGGAGGTAGTGGGGGCATCGGTTCTGTGAAGGGGATGGCTCTCAGAGCCCCAGGGCAAAACCCACGGCTGTAATTTATTTTGGATGGGAGCTGGGCTGGATCTCAGCATCTCAGCCCTGTGCTGTCAGTGCTCACAGAAAGCCCTGGCCTCAGTCAGAAGGAAATCGTGAGGGTTGAGGAATGCACACCAGGGAGAGCAAATAAACAGAGGTGTGCAAATCTGCTAAAAATAACCCAAGAATTGTGGCTCTCGGAGGGAGAACACAGATCCTCAGTTGTTCACCTCTGTCTGCCACAATGGAGGCCTTGTCTGAACAGGTGGGTGGTTTTCCTGGCAAACCCAAGCTCAAAAAAAAAAAAAAAAAAAAAAAAAGAAGAAAGAAAAATCCCTCCTCAATCATTCCTGCAGTCCCCTCTGTTTTCGTCCAGATTCTTGCCAGAGGTTGTCAAAACAAGAAAGGAAAACAGAGCTCCATCACGATTTCTGCTGTCCCTCCCCTTGCAGGGCACTGCGCCTCGTTCCAGCGGTGCCAGCACACGGGGGACAAGGGGCACCACGCAGCACCCTGTGTGACAGGCTCCCGCAAAGAGCATCAAAGGAAAAAGCCTCAAAGAACCCAGAAAAAGCAGAAAACGGGCCTGAGCTACAGATCCCTGCCTGCAGGGCTGGGTGCGAATGCAGAACTCAGCAGAGGCACGGGGAAGGTCGGGCTGTGTAAGACCAGTGGGACGCAGCTCCTGCCAAATCAGGGGCTGCAAACCAAACCCCAGCAAGAAACCTGAGCACGCTGCTGGTTTCCCCCCCCCTTTTTGGCTGCACTTCTCGGAAGCCTCCTTTCATCTTACTGAAGTCTGAATTTTGCTGAAAGGCTCCAAAAAGGGCATTCTCCAGCACCATTCCCAATGACGGAGAGCACATACAGTCACAGGAGCACAGTTTGTTCCATCTTTAATTTCCCTCTGTGCAAATGGAAACTCAGAGCCAGCCTGGCTGACCTGCTGGGGCACAGTGGTGATGGGCACAACCACAGCTGCTGCCTTTGCTCTGCTTCAGAGCTTCGCTGGAGAGGAAAACAGGGCCAATTCCAACACTTTTACACCCATTCTTGGAGTAATAGGGACAGGTGACAGAGCCCTGCCCCAGTGTAGGTGATGTAGCCCATGGGAAGGATGGCACAGCCAGGTGAGGATAAGTGGCACAGCAATGGGAGTCAGAGGGATCAGTTACAGCAGAGCCATTGCTCACCTCAGAAACAGCCCGGTTCCTCCCAGCCCTTGTGGGTGTCAAACACTACTCTGCACAGCACTTGGTGCTAATCATAGAATCATCTGAGGTGAGGAAGGGAATTTTTATAGTCATCTGGTCCAACTCCCTGCAGTGAACTTGGACTCCCGCAGCTCAGTCAGGTGCTCAGAGCCCTGTCCAGCCTGATGTGTCTTCAGGGATGGGGCATCCTCCCCTCTTATAGCCCTCCACCTCTGGCACAGCAGGGCTGCAGGTCAGGCTGCTCCCCCCATACCCCAGCAGTACCCACAGCACAACAACAATCCCAGCCACTGCCAAGTCATGCTGAATGCAGAAATAAAGCCTAGACTGTGTAGATGTAGGAAAGTCTTTAAAGGGAATAACTAACCAACTTCACTTGCAGAGGCACATACTTCACTGTATTACTTCATCTCAACTACAAAATATCTCACTTGCAGCTGCTCCTCATGATTTCTTCCCCTTGCAAAACTGCATCCAGCTCCCCCTTGAAGTTGCTTTCATAGCCTGTTCAACTGTCCACGTCCTCAGTCATTTGCTCTATTTTAGGTCAAGAAAAAGACCCTGGAAGCTTTTTATGCACCACTCAAGCCTTTTTTTCCCTTGCTCAAGACACCTGGTTACAGCATTGTGATTCCATAAGTGCTGCAGAGTAACGCCTCTTTGAGGCAGTCAGAGCAGCATTTTCTGCTCACTTAGGCTGGTTTCCTACTCTGATTAAGCTCCAATGACTCCAGCAATTACTTCTATTCACAATGCTATGTGCAAGTCGGCTCAGAAGCTGGCCTGAGACAGAGAGTTATATCATTTCCAGGCATTTGGCTTCCCCATTTTGCAAAGTTATGGACAGGAACAGTATTCAGTGCAGAAGAAAAGAGGCAAATGGAAAGCACGGAATAAACACATCTTTCAGTTCAGCAGCTGATGGCTGGGTGTTCACATTTTCCACCAGTACAGGAAATAACGTCGGGAATGTTCAAGGTAATGAGGATACAAGTGCAGTACTCCCCAACTTTTGGCTGAAACTGATCCAAATTTGCTGCTTATCCACATGCAAAGAGGTGCCCCAGGAGAAAAGCCCCTCTCTTGCTGTGAACCCTCCTAAAGGAGCTGTGAGCAGTGGGGTGAGGTGGTCCCACTGCTGAGCAGGGATTGCTCTTGCACCGCATCACCCATCAAGAGCAAAGCGTTGCAGCCCTGGGCTCAGAGCTGCAGCTCCACGTGCCTGGCAGGCCCCAAAAGCCTTGGGGATTGGCAGGGGAAATCTGGGCTTGGTTGCTTGAATTACTGCTAACAACAGAGACAGCGTCAATGTGGACTGACCTACTGTCAGATGAATGGTTAGAGCTCCTGGGACTTCTTGCATCCTCCAATAATTCCACCCATGGCCTCAGCAGTGCTATAACGACACATCAAACCAGATCCTGTCTTGCAGAGAGGTCACAGAAGGGTTATTCTGTACCTACATGGGGCAGGACATGAACCTCACACCTTATATCAAGACATCTGTAAATAAACCACTGAGTTAGCTTAAAAATCAAGTTTATTTTCCTTCTGATATTCAATCTGCAGGGAGAGAAAGACTCCATTTCCAGGTTTTCCCTGTCGCACCAAAAGGTAAAACCATTTTCTCCTCGAAGTTTTTAAGCCAGAACCCTGAATTGGAGGGGGAAGAGCGGGTGCTGCAGTGACCACTACAGCTGCCAGAACTGCGATAAGGGCACGGAATGGACGCAGCCATCTGGGCATCACGGCTGGGAGAAGCAAAACAGAGCAGTGAGTAATGCCCAGCCAACACAGCCCAAAGTAATTCAGGTCAAAAGTGCTGTGTTTTCCTCTTTCATTTAAAAAAGCAAGACGGGAAATGTATAAAAGCTGACGGGATCATTAGGGATTTTATAAATGCTGCTTCCTGTGGTACAGAAAAAGGACAGGAGAAAGGCACGGAGCCAAATTATGTGCTAGACAAGAAGCATGCGACTTCAACGCAAAGCAACATATTGTGGGCCCACACCCAAAAGAATAAGGTGCTGCAGGATCTGTCCTACAGAGAAACTGGGGGCAGAGCTCTCCTCGGGCACCCCAAGAGGTCAGCACTGCGTGAGCCAGCAGCACTGACCCCAGTCTGAGCCCCAGGAGCAGAAGGGGAGGCAGCTTTGTTTTATTTCTTCAAGGCTTTCTCTCTGAAAACACCACCTCCTACCGGTTTCAGGCTTTTTCACCACACTGACAAAGCTCAATAATGAGTTTGGTGCTCGCCTTTGGTGTCTGCTACCCTGCTCTGAGCCACGTGCTGAAAATGTCTGGGGATAAGGGGCTAGCGGGGGGATTCAGGCTTATGTTTGTCTTGGAATGCTGCATGAGCCCAGCTGGGAGCATCCCTTGGCACAGACCACTCCTTATCCTGCTTCCACCCCCAGCAGCAGGCAGAAGCCCAGCACCCAGCCCCTCTTTGGGAGCCTCATACCTTCTGCACCCATTAACACGGTTTTGTTTCAAAACATACCGATCTGTTTCGAAAGAAAGAAAAAAAAGCTATGGTGTGAGGTGGATCAAACTCATGCCATGGGATGGTGGGGTTGGAGAGGTTCCCATGGGGAAGGGTGGGCATCTCTAGATGGACTAGATGATGGATGAGATGATCTTATTGCTCTTTTCCAACCTTAATGATTCCAAATCTATGATCTCCAGCCCCACAGTTGAGGCAGGTGCAGGACTTCTTCATTTACCAAGTGAGCCCTTCCCAGCCCATTCAATGTCATCACAACAAGAGGCTCCTGGACATAGCAGCTGCAACACTGCAGCCCCAGAGGGATTCAGCACTGTACACTGAGCACATAATCAGTGTTTCTGGTGGCTTTAAAATTTTGAGGCTGGAGCATCTCAATCCTACCTCAAACCCTTTATAGGTGCTGACAAGAGCAACTGAAGCACAAAGAGTGGGTGAGACATGCATGCGAGGCTGGGCCGCAGCGATGGCCCAGGTGAGATGCAGAGATGCTCCACACCTCATAGGGGCCCTCCAGACCCAGGTGTGTTTGGCTGCCTGCAAGGACAGATGGAGCTGAGGTTATGCCAGAGGAGCTGCTGGCTGTGACTCCGACACAGCTTTGAAACAAATGCAGATAAATCCACCGCGCGCAGAGCCGGAGCTCTCGGTGGAGTGTTTAGATTGTTCAGCAGCCAAAGCAAATACATTTGCTCTGCAGGTTATAGAAGGCTGCTAAACCAGCCGTGCAACCAGCTCCTCTGAGCCAAAAGTGATCTTCTTTCTCTGTGCTGGAGTCTGACACTTTCAGTGACCCCACTAAAGTTCACCAGTTCTCCTGAATCTCCTCAGAGGATGCATGTTATAAATAAAAGGGTGAATACTTAGAGCAGCAGCACTCTTCAGTTCCTGTCCAAAACTCTGTTTGTTTGTTTACTAAACAACTGGCCCTTTTCCACTTGTGATTAAGCTCAGTGCTGCCTAAAACAGAGGGGAAAACAACAAGGATTCTCCCACAAACCTCTGATTCTCAAAAGAACTTCAATACATCAATTCAATACATAGGATCTACAGCAGGAGGTGAGGGCTAGAACCAGGAGCAGGAACAGTCCCGGGGTTTTATTTAGGGAAATGTCCTGTGAACACCCACTGCCCAGCACTGCCCCTGCTCCCCCAAAGAGTTCTTCTTGTTGGGACCACAGCCCGACACTGCCCAGGTCTGGACATCACTGCTGCTCTGCAGAGATGCAGGGTGCATCCTTGAGGCACCAAAGCCACTTTCCAAGCACCAGCTGCCTCGGTAGCACGGGAGACTTGTCAAAATATTAATTATAGAGTCCCTATCTCTCAAGGCTTTTTAATCTCCAGCACTCTTTATGACTAATGAGTCATACTTAACTTGCAGCACCAACCTCAGCCCTAAAACAACCAGAACTAAATTATTACTTGTGTTGCACTGAGCCCCAGTCCAACGTGCTCTGCTAACGCTCAGCTCACAGGAAGGGTGCCCTTGCTCCTTCCCTGAAGCAGTTTGCACAGAACACTTGAGCAGCTCCAGCAGAGCCCACAGCCCCGACTCCAGATGTGTGCATTGGGAGCGGTGTTTACGGGGACAAACAGCCCCATGTGCTGTTGCAACACCACCTATCTGATGGTGATCTGCACTTCTGTCAGCAAACAAGTCCTAAACACCACTTAGCATCCACACAGCATCTGCTTGCTGCCACAGCACCTTATGCAGCTCCTTACACAACAACCAGGAGATCCGGCTTACTCACTGGCTCATGATTTTTGCAAGATCGCTGCCTATCAGAAATCAGAAAGGGATTTTTGTAGTTGTCAAGCCAGCAGCGTATAAGGTTACCCCAGGTTTGTCAGGGTTAGTAAGTCTTCAGCCTCCAAACCTCAAGCCACCCTTCAAGGGATGAAGAAAAATCTTTCTCTTAATTGTTGCTCTGCGCTCACTGTGTTATGATGCACTCAAGTACTCAGGTACTGCGTGTGGTTTGGGGCACTGCAGTATAAAAAGGACATAGAATTATACTATTAGGGAATATCCAAAGGAGGGCTACAGAGGGGGAGGGGTATCAAGGAGAAGACTGGTTTGATTTTTAAGTGGTCCAGTGTGGAGCCCAGAGTTGGACTCAATCCCTGAGGGTCCCTTCCAGCCCTGGATATTCTATGATTCTTTTCCTTCCTGAGCAATGCCCAGCCAGCCGCTGTGCAAGGTGTCCAATGGCCATGCAGTCGTGTGCACCTGGCTTAGAGGAGCCAACTGTTCAACAGAATATGTATATATATGCATGCACACACACACTTTCAGTTCTGTTCCCCTTCACTGGCAGCATAAATACACTGCAACTGCTCCACAGCAGCACCCTGTGCACCCAAATCATTTCTGTGGTTGTTTATTTGCTGAGATTGTAGTCATGCCTCAAGGCTTCATCTTTGATGTCTGAAGCTCTGCGGGCAGAAGTCTTTCTGGAGGAAAACAACTTCCAGTGCTCCCCATCCCGCCCCACTGTGGGCCTGGTGTCTCCCATGCAGGCAGAGCACTTGCACAACAAATTATGGAACTACCTACAGTCATTGGATTTGCTCCCAGTAGGAAGAACAGGAGGGATTAGCAGATACTACAGTCTGAATTTCTTCACTGGTTACAAGAACCAAGTGGCAGCAATCTGCATCAAAAGCACTTATTACAGGTTAATGAGTCCTCGGCTTAACAAGGCAGCAGGTCAGGAGGACATGCACACACTACCCCAGAGGAAAGGCAGATGCTGAAACAGGAGATGCCTCACAAGTTCAAGGGAGCCCCCCAAGGGCTGAAGGCAGCCCCTGCCCCACAGCTCAGAGCAAACTGTGTGGACACAACCCAGCAATTTATAGGAGAGCGACCTTGACACATGCTGCAGGGCAAGGAGGGACATTTCACACCAATTAGGAAACGCCGTGAAGAGCAGCCTGGGCAGAGGGAGTAGAGTTTCAAAAAGCCACGTTCTGCCAAGTCGCTGATTGTACCTAATTAGGATATTTCAGGCAAACGCAAGCAGAAATGCTAGCGGGAATGTCGGCATGTATAGCGAGAGGGGAGAATATTGTGTATTTTGTCTGAAGGGGTAGCAAGGCAAACACAGCCAAAAGCACTTTTCCAAATGGAGAGCCAGACAAAATTATATATTAGATCCAGCTTTTGGCAGCGGGAGCCAGACTTTAAGGGTCTCAATACAAGCCCAGAGAATCCTCCACCTTCCCAGTGCCCCCAGTCCAAGTTTCATTTAATACCCTGCAAAACTTAGAGATGGGGCTGAATCCCCGGTTACAACATGAAGTCATCACACGACTTGCCATGGAAACATGCCAGTTTTGTTGTCAGAAGCCAAACCCAGGGAAGGCACAAGCCGTACTCAGGTTTAGGCTTGCAAAATTTTCAACATTTTCTCAGCTCCCGCTTGTTTGGGTGGGATCAAAAAAAAATATCCAGAAAAGTTTGGGCAATGGCTTACAGTTGTGCCTGGTTTCTGTCTGAAACCGAATGGCCTGTACCAAACTGATTCCAGATTTGCTCTGAGAATTTGCAGCCTTTAAGGCAGCAGCCAGGGAATCTGTATGAAACTCAAACTTGAGCACCAGCCAGGTGATGGAAATGGCTCACGGCTTTTAGCAGCACATTGTTGGCCTCATCACCCTCACTCCATTCCCAGCCCAGCACAGTGTTGCAGGGAAGTACCACAGAGCTGAGGGCTGCATGGTTTTTTCTGGCGATGTCTCCTTGGTGCGTTCTACCTGAAAGCATTCAGGTGTTAAAAGTTGGCTTGGACAAGGCTTTGAGCAACCTAACCTATCAAGGCATGCTTCTGTCCATGGCAAGGGGTTGGATTGGGTAATATTTAAATTCCCTCTCAACTCAAACTATGCTGCGATGCTGCAAAACAAGTAGGGAAACAATTTGAGGACAGGGATGAAAGCAGAGATCAGCTAGATCCCAATGACTGCGGCACTCTGCTGGACTCTGGCAAGGCAAATAAACCCCAGGAGCAAACACACTGCCTCTGCAAACACAGCATTCACATGCACAAAGGACCCAAACAGAGCAAGAATTCATGAGTGAAGAGAGTACATTTTTCTGAAGCATCTTGGTGATGCAGGGAATCAAAACAAACAGCATGTTACAGTACTCAAGGGATATGCTGAACTTCTCCAAAGGCCATCTTAGATTCAGCCCAGTCTGATATGATATATTGTTTTGCAGGACTCAACTACATTCCTGAAATAAGACCCTCAAAACTTTGAAAGTTATACCATCACTTTAACTAATCTAAGATCGAGAGCAAGATATTAAAACACAGCAGAAGCGTGTGAATTCAAGGGGCGGGATGAGCTGTCAGCAAATAAACAAAAATATAATGTTCTATTTCAAGGCACAAGTGTGACAGATCGTTGTCCTGGAGAGGACCCTGACAGCCCCTTGGATGCAGCCCAGTTCAATGCAAGAAGTCACAGCAGAGATGTCCAATAGTTCATATTCAAGGCACAGAATACGAAAGTTTGTTTTTCCATGATCTAAAATCCCCAGGACGGTGCTCCCACCAGAGCTCAGAGAACCTGAATGCCCTGCCATGATTTCCTACCAGCACTGCTGGCACAGGGATGGGATTTTGGTGGAAGTGCCTTGGGGCAGCGCTAAAGCAATCTTTAATTTGGGGGGCAAAGAAATGCAGAGTTCAGCTTCCCGCAGGATTTGTCACAGCAGGATAAAGATTTCTCACCTTTCCCCTGCCTGGTAGCTGAAATTATGATTCTTTTCTCCTGTGTGAAGCCATAAAACTAAGGGTGTCAGGCGGCAGGTCACACTCTGAGCTTCTGAGAAAACACATTTGATATATGCCCAAACTCCGAACTTCCATGGACATCTGCTGCATTTCTCATTAGATTTGTTCAACCCTTGCACAGCTAGAGAGTCCTAATTCTTTTTTAAAGAAAGCATGGGGCCTTGCATACAAATGGGGAGTTCCTGTAGGAATTCCCTCTGGTTTGCAAAGTTCGTTGTGGGTCTTGAGACCCCATAAAGGGCGAGCAGACTCCCTTCTGCCAGAGAGCTTAATAACCAGCCCAGAAAGCAGGGCTGCTGCTGACAGACATTGTTTCCATAACCCACAGACAGGGAGGGCAGAGGCGGCAGGGGAGATCAATGGACCTGGGCTGCGTGCACAAGTCAGCCTGTCTCTGATCAGGTTTCCTCCAGGGGCTGGAGCTCAGGGTTTCTCCTCAGCAGAAAAAATATCTCCGCCTGAAGAAGTAAGTTTGCACTGATCCTCAAGCAATAACAGGGGAAAAAAAAGAAGGAAAAGAAAAAATTAAAAACCCAGAAGAAGGGAAGAGGAGGGATGGAAAGGGAAGGGAAAGAGAAAGGAAAGGGAAAGGAGAAGGGAAGGGAAGGGAAAAAGCATATTCTTCCTTTTACACTGGTGCAAAACCAATAGTCAGCTTACAGCGGTGTGACTGCAGGACAAATTACCTTATCATTGTACATGTTTTCATCCAGATTCATGAAGCTCAGAGCATTTTGGTCAACACTTCACATTCACATCCCACATTTAAGTGCTCATAAAAGCATTTGTAAAACGATGAGTAGGTTCGTTATTTTTTACAGCCAGGATTCCTAAGAACATGAGTCACTCACAGCAGCACTGTTTGTTTGCCCCTTCCTCTCCAGCACCCCTCCCAGGGTGCTCCTGAACCTCCTGGTCCATTGCAGACACATTTGCTAAAGGAACGGATCTCAGAAGGATGCTGGGGCACCACCAGCCTGGCAGCTTCCAGAACCTCTCCAACATTCCGAACTGCAGCAAGGACTCAGCAGATTTCACACCACTCAAGCAGGCAGCTCCGGCTCTGAAATGCTTCTTCATGCACGCCCATGCCTGCACAGAGATAGCATGGAAAAGGAGGTTATTAAACTAACCTAGGGACCACCAGATCCAGTTTCTGGCACGGAATGTCTAAACAGTCCCATCTGCTTTTCCTGCCCGGACTGCTGCAAGAACACCCTGAAATGTGCCTTTTAGTGCAGCATCTTTGACTGATTTAAGAAGTTTCTATCCCTGACCCCTTCCATCCTATTCCCAAAGGCAGGATTTTCCCAACTCCTGCTCACACCTTTTCCTGGAGCTGCTCCCTGGGGTGTTTTGCACACCCGTGGCACTGCCTGTCCCAGGGGTGGGCCGATCCCACTGCCCTGCCCACAGCCATCAGCACTGCTCGGCAGAGCTGGTCTCAGGGTCTGTGTGTGAACAGGGCTCTTCCTCACCAGCAGAATGCCATTATTCACGCAAGGCTTAAGCACCAGACATGCAGATGCCAGCCACAGACCCTCAGACCTGACAGTTAGCATCCCAAAGCCATTCATCACTCAGCACCCTTATCCTCCTTTAAAATCCCCAAGTCACAAGGCAAACAACTTAGTGGTTCATTTTTCTGTGCTTTTGTACATTTCTGACTGCCTTTCTCCTTCCTCCTATTCAACTGCTTCAATTGGCCTCCCCAGCGATCCCAATCTCTGCCCTCCTCTCACTGCCACCATTGTGCACCCACAATACCTTTGGGCTTGCCCCATCCAAGCATGTCTGTACCAGCTTCCCCATCAATTCCTCCACAGTTTAGCAGTGCCATCTGATTCCCAGTCTTTATACCTTCCCCGATAGCAGAGACCCCAGCGAGCTGCTCCAGCTGCCTTAGCATTTTAAACAGCTTTACCCTGAACTGGTCAGCTGAAAAGCACTTATTTCTACAGAAAAGGAGATGACATCAGTTGATGCAGGATAACCATGACAACCTCCCCAGACCAGCAGGGCCACATGCTGTTTGAATAAGTAAAGCAAAGTTTTCCTCAACTTTTAATTAACAGACTGAGCGCATGTGTGCCTTTGCTCATCTTTTATCCACACTTCTAGCAGTATTTTTTAACGAATTAAAGATTCCTAACATCTGGAGATGGTGGTGGCACTAGTGACAAGAAATCTTTCCAAAATGGCATTCTGAACCCCTGCCAATCACAAGGCTGATGCACACGCAGATAAAGAGAATACCAGCCCCAAAACCCAACATCAAGCCATTGATGGCTTTCCCTAAGAAATGCACTTTGAGATTTGGCACACGATGGGACTTCATTCATCAGGCTCCTTGGTTTTAATCATCTGCTAGGAAAGCAAAGAACAGAAAATATTTCAAAGCTTGGAATTCGACCCAAAACCACAACAAATCCATCCTCTAAATGTCATCTTCACAGGGAAAATGTTCCGTACCTGATCGCTATGTTCTTGCTCAAAGTGGTCTGGAAGAATTTTAAATAGGCTGGCATGCAATATCAAGAGGTGATACATGCTGGATCCAGAGAGGTTAATTCTCCTGTGCTTCAGTTTTGAAGCATGGTTGCATTCTGGAAAGCCCCACACTCATTTTCTACACCATTGCTTTCCAACATATAAACTCTTTATTAAAATAAATAAGTGTAGGAGGATTCGCCTTCTGGAACCAGAAATCTCTTACTCCCTGATTCTTCATAATGGTGTATTTATAAAACACATGTGTCCCGTTTTGGGGCAATTTAAAGTTTGCCTAGTACATAAATGCTTCATTAAAGCAGCTGCTCCCAATCTGTTAGTATAAATATTTTCCACTCCTTTCTGATTGTTGGGAAAGAAGGCCAAGGGAAGAGCTGTGGCTCCAAGAGCCCATACTGGAGGTGCTCACAACCCATGATTCACATGAGTCCTCCAGGACCGAGCCCTGCTCCCACAGCTCCCTTCCAGCCTCTGGGAATGGCTGTTCTGCACCTCTTGGATTCCTTCAAGAAAAACAAAATGTGAAGGATGCAGCCCAGACTGTGCAGCTCCAAAACCAACTGATCCTCCCATCCTGAAAGCAGCAGGTTGAACACAGCTCACACGTAATGAACATCACATCACCTACAGATGACATCCTTATTCAGGACCAGCAGCACCCAAAGGATCCAGCCTGGAGCTGGGAAGTCTCCTCCTCCCAACAGATCCCTACCAGCCCTGCACAAAGACTCATTCACTGGCCCAAAAGGTCTGATTGACTTTGAAAAATTATTCATGCCCAGAACGCCAGTCTGCTTGGGATCAGGAGGCTCAGTTCCACCGTTCATTAAACCCTTGCCCTTCTGCAATAACTGCAACCAAGCCAGCAGGGTCACATCAGATTCATCCTGTGAGTGGGGATGAAATCTGAACCGCAGACTCAGACCATTAATCCTGTTATCTGGCTGCCTCCCTGCATCCATCCAGCGAGGAGGAAGCCTCTTTATCGCAGTTCTGTGCCTCATGATGAAATAATTCAAGTGGATTAAATCAGCTCTTTGGGTGCATCAATCACACCATTGTCCCCGTTGCAGGAAGTTTCCTCCTGAGCCTTTAGCCACCTCTGCTCTGACCCATATTCCAAAGACTTCCCTGCACATTTCATTTGTGTCTGTGTTTTTGCACTTACTTACACCAGCAGCTGTGTCCTATGAGCAGGAGCAGTAAGAAAAGCTAACAAGCAATAAAGTCAATAGCTCTTAAAGTTACATAAGGTCTAAGAGATGCAGACACTGATGCCAAGCATGATTTTCAACAGAAGCTCCTTATAGCTCATTAAAATTAAGTGAGGTGCCTTGGAGCTTTCATAACTACCACTGAGCACCTGCCTGAATTGAAGCCTCGTGCAGGGGCCTACACTGGAACGTATAAACAGGGGGGAACAACTGTTTACAAGGGTGGATAGTGATAGGACATGGGGGAATGATTTTAAATTGAGGTGTAGGTTGGATATTAGGAAGAAGTTTTTCAGCCAGAGGGCGGTGAGGCACTGGCACGGGCTGCCCAAGGAGGCTGTGATGCCCCATCCCTGCAGGCATTCAAGGCCAGGCTGGATGTGGCTCTGGGCAGCCTGGGCTGCTGGTTGGCGACCTGCACACAGCAGGGGGTTGGGGCTGGATGAGCACTGTGGGCCTTTGCAACTCAGGACATTCTGTGATTCTACATCTTCAAGAACATGTGCTCTCAGTAACTGTAAGATTTGGCCAGCATCAGCTTCTCGACATCTCCAAGGCAAAATCCAAGCACACTGTCCCATGGAGCAAAGCAGCAGGTAGCGTTCTGTCTCTGCAACTCACCACAATGCATGCAAGACCTGGGAAACCCAAGGGGCATGACAAGCAGAAAGGCAACAGCAACCACATCTTTATGCTAAAATTGCTGAAAGCTTTGGGTTCTCCATAAAAGAAGCTTTCTCTTTTTTAAACTGGCTCTTGCTACAAACAAGGGCTGAACCCAGTGTTGCTTTTTAGCACAGCTGTGATACTGTCAGAGATGGCAGAAGCAGATGACACAGGAACAACTTTTCCCTCATTGTGCTGGGATGCTGCAAGGATTACAGGGTGAATTTGGGGCTCCTCACTCACTCCCTCTGAGCTCAGGGAACTCATTGCTGCTGCTTAGCAGAGATGCAGCAGTGAGGGACTCCGGGACAGGGAAGCAGAAAGGATCCATCATTTGGCTCACTGGGCTTTGGGATCTGGGCACGAGAACCGTATGGTAACAGAATAGGAATTGCCATTGGGTTATTTACTCCCCCATACAGAAATAAACCACTGCTTCCTTGCATTAGTGTCTTCCAAGAGAGAGCAGTGAGAAACATGACAAAAAAGCATTCCCATTTAAATTTGTGCTCTTTTTTTTTTCCCCTCCCTCTCACAAACACTCATTTGCTTGGAGCCTCAGGTTAACAAAAACCACAAAGCCCCACTTTGCCAAAACCACAACGTTTTCCTTGATTTGGGGTCAAAACTGACAAGTTCTGCCTGTTTTCCTCCTGCAACCATCAATCTTCTCAGGTTCACTCCGAGAGCACCTCAGCTACACTGAAAAGTTCACAGACCTGGCACAAGGAGGGGATTTATTATTAAACCTGCCAGATTTCAGATTTGATTTACGACTCTTTCATACAGCCATGTTATCGAGTACAGACAGGCCCTGCAGTGCATGCTGTGAGGCGTTCATAGAGCTGTAAGTGTCAAAGCCAAAAGGGACCACTTAGATCTGGGCTGACCCCTGAATTAATGCAGAGCAGTCACTCCTGCATCTACCCACCAGGAGCAGGGCTGGAGCTTTTAAATCATACTGCTGTACCCTCTGTCCCTGCACCTCTCTGTACTTTCTCGAGGCTGCTAGAAGTGGGAAGGACCCTGCAGAGCAAAGCAGAAGGAGCACATGCCATGTCCTGCTGTTCCCATTGCAAGATTAGTGCAGAAATTGCAGACTGGTTGCACTGGAATGGATAGAAAGAAAAATGGATGGAGGGGTGAATGGATGGATGAAGGGGTGGAGCTCCCACAAGTTGGTGGCACGAGGCACCCAGCACTTCTGCAGTCTGGATGCTGGGGAGCATCCCCAAGGGTGCTAAAGAAGCCTGGATTAGAAGCACTCTACTTTCTCACTGGGTTTTCACCATATGGATGCCCACGAGCCCCAGTACCAGAGCTGTTAGCAGCTTTAGGTTACCAACCAGTAGCCTCCTCAAACCCTTCTGAGATCTCAGAACTCATTGTTCCTTCTCACATCTGTAAAGGAGCAACAGAAAGCACTTTCTGACTTTCTCTCCCTATACAGGTAGACATGACAACATCTCCCAGAGAGACATGATCTGTCATCGAACATCACATGAAACATCACAACCAGAAATCTATTTGTCACCTACTGGCACCATCATGGCCTCAAAGAACTCAGGAACTGCTGCAACAAAGTGTGCCCAAGGGCTCTGAGCCAGCTGTACTGGATGCTGTGCAGGAAGATGGAAAATACAACACAAATTCAGGATTCCTATCAATACAACCCATACCGGAAACAAAAATCAGGACCAACTGACATTAACCCAAAAGATCAACCTCTACTCATGCAAGGTTCCAGAGACTGCAGCAAGTGTGCAGAGGAAATAGTAGGAACTATGCACAGGAAGCCCTAACGCTTTGTCACCATGCCATACGTCCTGCATAAAATGGTTGATATTTTCTTTTTGTCCCTGACTTGCAAGGCAAGGCAACTGTTACATTATTTTGCATATATTTTATGCATTTCTTTTATATATGCACATATATATGTGTAAATATTTATTTTACATTTTTAAACTCCAAAGATGTCAAAGGCAATCTGCAGAGACATGGGGCGATTTACTGCCAAGGCTTTGGGAACGGTCCCACGGGCCCCATTTGCAGTTATAACAACACATTTTATCTCTGTGTGAGCAGGAAGGGGGGGTGGGGGGGTGTAGCACAGCAGAGAGGCGGAAGCAAGCACTGGCAGTGAATCAGATGATGTATATTAAGGAGATAATAAGCACAGATTACACTCTTGGCAACCGCTGCGCACCATGCCCTTGGTTTATAAAGCCCAGGTTTCCCTGCTGGATTACTTGCTGTTCCACAACACCATTGGTAGTTAAGGGTTAAAAGCCCATCCTGATAGGAAGCCAGGGCACAGCCAAGCTCTCTCCTGTTGGTTTCGGTGAAACTCTCATCTCAAATAAGTTCAGCACAGGCTGGCAGAGCACTTCCATCCCAGCCTTCATTTAACAGCTTCAGAGGACTCTAAATGCTGCACATCCGGCACTCAAAGTGGGTGGCAGTCCCTACTGCCAAGTTTTCATGCTGGAAAGAGTCATTCCAGCACTTTTTATACAGATATATGCATTTTTAGGCAAACAGCTGCATGGCAAACACCCACAGGAGCTGCTCACCAACCCTAGCTCAGCACCCTGCTCCCCAGGTAGCACAGTGTCATGGAAAAACAGCCCTGTGCTGATGCAGCTTATTTGGGTATGGCTGGTCTGGGTCCTAGCTGACCTGCTCGCTTGTTCCCAATTGCCTGGAAGCTTGACCCAAACGATGGGAGACTCAGAGTTGCTGACACCAAGAAAGTCTGGATTTGACAGCTTTTCTTAGTGGAAAAGCAAAAATATGACCTATTTAAAACTGTTCTTACAGTTGTACTCCTTGTTCTCAGTCAGACACACTGTCCAAAGCTTTATAAGTTAACCAAGCTGCTCGGCACTGGATTTCATTTCTTAGCACTGAGAACCACAGCCCTGGCTCCCTCCGAAAACTGAGGAACTTCAAAAGAACAACACTTGACTCTAAAAACATTCGGTCTTTTACCACAGTGGCTCACTCTTTTTATTCAAATAAATGGTCACAGACTTCTATTTGCTTTTGCAGACACCGGCGTTGTGCAAACATCACCCAGCCCTTCTCCTGTGGCACTTAAAGGTTTTCTTCCAGCAAACCACGGTGCCATGGGCACAACAGGTCACAGCTAAATCTGTCGGTGGTAACAAACATGTGGTTTCAATGGGGCCAAGGAAAACACTGTCCCTCCTCTGAGCTGAGGTTTGTCCACCTGGTTGCTTTAATTAAGTCAGGTACAGCTGCAGAAGAAAACCAATGAATCAGCAACTCCCCTATGCCACCAAACAACTCAAAGCACAGAGCAGCAAAGGGGGGGAGGAAGGGAGGAAAAACTCAGAGCGATCATTTTTAGCACTGACTTTTAGTTGGTTTGACCCCAATGGCACAAAGCATGAAAATCATCAACAATGAGATCCCCAGCACCCAAAGCTAGGTTTCACCAGTATACATTGGATAGTTAAACAGGAGAAGCCAGAACCAGGAGGTCAAGGTCTTTGGCAAACATCAGGAGGATCTGTAATTGCATGACTGGAATGAGAACTTCTGGACCTACATTTGGTAAAACCATAAAAATGTTCAAGAATTCACTTAAGCATGTGCTGAAACAATTTGCTCATTTGTTCTAATTTAGGCAGATATTGGACTAATGCTATTCATATTTCTAAAAGTCTTCATCTATTACCCATTTCTTCCTAGCTCTCTGGTTGCATGGCTTCATGAATGAGTTTTATCCCAAATAAGTCCACATTCTCATCTGTTCTGTGCATTAATTCTCAAAAGGAGCTTCAGTGGAGGATTTCTTATCTATGCATTCATCAGTTCAAGCTCCCTAGTGAGGTCATTTCCGAAGTTTTTAATAAAAAGAGACTTTTGATTCTGGGGGTCATGTTGCAAATTATATCTTCGCTAATCTAGCAGAGGTCTAAAAAGACACTGGAGTCAAAGTGCATTTCTGACTCCTCAACACACGTGTGTCTGTAGGCTTTTAAAAATATACAGCCCTGCTGTTATAAATAGAGCATTCTTCTCTGAGGCCAAAGCTTTCAAAGTTCAGAAAAACATCCTTTTATTTCTTTTTATAATTATTATGTTTCTTCTCCTTGGAATCAGGCTGCACTAAACTGGGTTGAGAGTTGCTCTTGGGTGCAGCATTCCACCTCAGCTATTTTTAGGAGGGTTAAGGTGGACATCAGTGTCCTTTCTTTTGTCCAGCACCTCAACAACTCAGCTCCAGGAACGTCGGTGAGTGATTCACATAAGAGAATGAAAGCCAGAAGAAACAAGATAACCAGATGAGCACTTACAAAACCCAGCTTTCCACCGAGTGCGTTTCAAGGACTCGAACAAAGGAAGGTATTGTGGCAGTGGCATAAGCCCCATGCATGAAGCTGTGATCTGTTCCTACACTCAGACACAAGAGAAGCTGCTGTTGCCCCACGCAGACAGCAGGGCTCTTGCAATTTTACAAGAACTATCTGACTGTATGTGATAGAGTAATTTGGATTACAGCTAAGCATCCATTGGAAGTGCTCTGATTTCTTCACATCCCTATGCATTAAAGGTATGCTTCAAGGTACACTTGTGCTCAAGATGTCCTTCGAAGAACAGGAAATTTCAATGATTTCAACAGGGCATCACCATTTTCCAGTTTCTAGTTTGCAGAACTGGGGCACCAGCCTGCAAGTCTGAACAAGCGTGACTA